>CP092881.1:28439940-28770287 GCA_030710605.1 Cordylochernes scorpioides | reverse complement strand
TGCAACCTCTCCTATCCGTCTTAGGACTTTCCTGTCCAAAATTCGTCTTGGAATGGCCACCACTACCATCCTTACTTGTCACGTTCTTGTAGATCTCTGGCATAGAGATACAACATGTCCTCATTGCCGGGAAGAGTCACAAACTGTGGACCTCTTCTTCTGTCCATCTATTCTGTTACACGGGCTACAGACACTACTTGGAGTACAAGACTTCAGCCCTGCCTCTACATCCTGACTCGGCCTGGAACTACCTGGTTCACCGCAGCTCTCCCCATGGCTAGACTTCTAGACTGTGGCTGTACAGCCCGGGTAGTTGGCGATTTACGCTCCAGGAGCCCGGGTTACCTCTATATTCTCTCCCTTATTTCTTTTCAAATTGTATTCTTTAAATAAATATTAATCAGTACCTTTATTTTAAAACTTTTACTCCTATATACTGATTCTCCTGAAAAATACAGCAAATGAGTATTAAAAAGAAGGAGAAAGAAATTTGAATTTAAAAAGTTATTATTTTTTAAATTAATCCCTATATAAATAAAGGTCAGTGTATGCATGTATGTATGTATATATGTATGTATGTATGTATGTGGGTATCTATGTCGGCTATACACGTTCACAATACGTAACTAATCTGACTGAAATTTCAACAGTATATAGAGTAGAATCTGGAAAAACTTATAGTGAAAATTTCAGGTCTCTATCCTGAATATTCTTCGAGTTATTTGCAAATTGCGTTGCAAATTTGCCTTTTCGCTCGCAAGCAGCGCCTCTAGCGGTGATGATGGGAGGTAATATCAGCTGACCTAATGTACATGTAAAACGTGTTTTGACAGGACATAGAGAAAAATCTGGAAAATATATTTATCAGATTTTTAGCCAATAAAAAATAAAATTGACAGGTTCTGGGCAAAAATAGTTGTTTTTTTAGTCAGAAAATGATGATGACAATATTGCTGTATCATGTTTGATTATCAGATACAAAATTATATCGGGAAAAAATCCAAAAAGCTGAGACCACGGGTGAAGCCAGTTCATTTTTAGTGTGCAGGAACAAAATTCTAACAGAAAAACATTCATTCGAGAAGAAGACACAAAGCCAGATCATCTCTTTATAAAAATATCGCTTCTCTGACACAAAGTTTGGAGCGGGACGTTTCACAAGAGTGACATTCACGGCGCCAATTTATAATTGTAACGAATAGTATTTGAATAAAAACATTTAATCGGGTAAAACCTGGGCGTTGCCCGGGTCATTCGGCTAGTAAATTAATAAAAATACAGAGGGTGTTCACACTTATAGGAAACAAGTTTTATTATAAAATATTAAAAATTAACACCATATTTGAAAATTTTCAAATGTACTATTTAAAAGCCTTTTTGTTTATTTACAGAACGGCACCTGATTTTCCACGATAGCAGACACTTTCTGATCATGGTCATACTCAAAAAATCCCATTCTTCCTTTACCACTTTCCAGAGACCCTTAATTGTCCTAGGGTGTCTCTTTCCAAGTGCTCTTTTAAGGCATCCAAAAATGCAAAAATCCATCGGGGCTAAATCAGGAGATTTTACATGGGTTTTGTTCTTTGGAATAGTGTTGATTTCTGTTCTTTGCCTTAGATCTTCCAAATAAGCTTGGGTTGAAGATGAGGTATGACTTGTGGCGTTATCATGGTGAAACCAGACTTTGTTGCTCTGTTTTCATAGATAGAGGGAATATCATTTAAAAATATAGGTTCTAAAATGTTGTTTTGATAGTACTCCGAGTTTATTTTGGCATTTCTTTCAACTTTTCTTATTTTTAATTTTCCTTCATATGATATACCGCATGCCACAATAAATCCTTTGGAGTAACTTTCGGCACATTCCTTCAACCAAATTGGCCTAGATTTTTCCACCCTTTTTTGATAGTATATAGCTCTTTTTCTGTCGCAATCGGTTAAATATACCCATGCTTCATCATATGTAACAATAAATTTCCATCTATCAGCAGCCAAGAAATTTTCATAAAAATATCTGCTCATAGTGTGTCGCTGACGAATATGGCTCTGAAACAATTTGTGAACCGCATGTTTTTTTGTAGGTTTTAGGCCTAAATATTTATTTATTATTTTATTCATTGTTGACACTGATGTTCCTATTAATTTGGCTATATCTCTTTGTGGCATAGGATTTTCTTTTGTAATATATTTTTTCACTTTTTTGACAGTTGCAGGAGTTCTCACAGATATAGGGGGATAATCTTTTGTCCATTTCTCCGTAGGTGCTTTGAATAAAAACTTGATATTTTTGTCGTGAATAATATTATAAATACCTTTTTTAGAAATATTGATATCATCTTGTTTGCATATTTTAATTATATCCAAATAGGTAAGATCAGCTCTGGAAAGTGGTAAAGGAAGAATGGGATATTTTGAGTATGACCATGATCAGAAAGTGTCTGCTATCGTGGAAAATCAGGTGCCGTTCTGTAAATAAACAAAAAGGCTTTCAAATAGAACATTTGAAAAATTTCAAATATGGTTTTAATTTTTAAAATTTTATAATTACACTTGTTTCCTATAAGTGTGAACACCCTCTGTATAAGGTAAGAAATATAATTTAAAATTTGTGTGTAACTACACAAAATTTCCCCTCTTTAAATTTCAATAAGTAAAATAGTTCAGTTTATCGTTGATAGATGGCAGCACAAAGCTTAATTAGTTAAAATTGGTCAAATATTTTATAGTTGATTAAATTATTTGAAAATTTTAAATATTTTAATTTCAATTCTTCGGTAATAGTATAATTGAATTTAAAAAATGTTTAATATTTCTTTAAATACCCATTATCCATGGGTTGAACCAACTATAGCCATCGTCACAAACTGCAGTTGCACAAATGCAGTTGGCTATCGTTTATCTTTTCGAGCTTGCTCTCTACCTGTGCACATCTTTGCTCTCCTGCTCCTGCCATGACTCCCTCTAGGAAGAAGAAGAAGCTTGCCCAGCGCCCTCTCGTTACCTTTGAACAATTGTTGGAAGAGGACAAAGGGATGACAGAAAACTTTATTAGAACCTTGTATTCTAATCTCGCTACCAAAAATGAAATCTTGTTGGCGAATTTTCAGTCCTTCAAGAAAACGCGGTCTGAGCAGATCCAGGCCCTCATTGCAGAGGTAGAGAACCTCTCTGGCACACTCGCGTCCTTTAAGGAGCTGGACGAATTCAAGTCCCAGACAGCCTGCCACAGCACTCAAACCAGCCCTTCTCCTTCCTGCAAGGAAACCAGCTCCCAGACTGACCCCACCAAGCCCGCCACTCCGGCTCCAACTAAAAGGAAGCAGCCGGAGGCTCCCTACCCGCCCGCAAAAAGGACCAACTTCAAAGGTCCCGCAAAACCTGCGCCTTCCCGCGTCCCCCAGCCAGCGGCCGCCCAAGTGGTCCTCCATGGGGAAAAATCGGCGGCCCACACAGTGGTCATCTCTGATGACCCACAGGCCGACCCAAGAGCCATGCTCAAAGCTGTCCGCGCTGCCCACACTCTACCCCAAGGCGTTTGGGCCTCCCTGCGAACCAAAGGGAAGCTTGTCCTCCACTCCAGCAACCCCGATACCATCCCAGCTGTCACCACCTCCTTGGCCAACAAGCTGGATGGCATGAAAGTCCGCCAACAGAAGGTGATCCTGCCTCGCATCTGCCTCTTCAAAGTGGATGAGGAAACATCCAACTCCACCATTGAAGAGACGCTGCTGGAAACTCCTGCTGTCAGCCAACTCCCTGGGGACAAGGTGGTGCGCGTGGCGCACCGTTCTGCACCCAGAAACGGGACCTCCACCGCCTTCATCGAGGTGGACCTCAACACCTTCAGAGCTCTGGGCATTCGCGAAAGGATCGTGGTGGATGGAGTGATCCTCAACTTCGAGGAGTCCATCCGCGCACGAGTCTGCTTCGCTGTTATGGCTTCGGCCACAACTCCGCCCAATGCACCAGAGATCCCAAGTGCTTCCACTGCGGTGAAGGCGGCCATGAAGGCCGTGCCTGCCCCTCCGCTGCCGACCGGCGCACTTCCAAGTGCGCCAACTGCTGTGCCAAGGGCCTCTCAGACAAGCACGAGACGAGAGCCTCAAGCTGCCCCACCTTGAAGCTTAGAGCCCTCAAGTTCTAGGCTTCCAGGACCTCCTGCCTCCTCAACTGGCCTCCATCCAGGCTTCTCACCCATCAAGGCGCTGTTTCCCTGACCTCTCCAGCTTCCTCCACCCCTGCGATGACACCTCCACTGCCAGATCCTAGGATCCCTTGCAACCAGCTCGCGTTCTGCAGCCATAGTAGGGCTAGAAGACCTTATTTATAGGCCAATTAGCCCGGATTCTCAAGAAGAAGAAGACTGGCCTTTAATGCTCTGGTTTCTCTTCACACGAATTAATCTTTCGCCTTTTACTAAAGATTACCATGGAGAGGGGCACTCTAATGAGCCTTCAGTAATTTTTACGCCCTCTTCCAAGAGGGACATTTTGAATAAAAAAACAGAGAACAATTTTAACCTAATTAATTACTATATTTGTGCTTCTTCATAGTTGTATAAAAATATCTTTGATTTTACTTTTAAAAACGCTACATTATTAATATTTGAAATCAAAATCCTGTTTAAAAATAACTTTATTAGTTAATATTCAAAAAGACCCAAGTCATGATATTTATATACGCACACAAAGCTTTATTAAGACCACCGGTCTTATATAGATTCACCACAGGAAGAAAGGAATCATAGATGGAGCTCCTATACTCCAGGCAGTGCAGCACCCAACAATAGCCTTCCGATCCGACGCATGTCCAATGGCCACACGTTCCTTCGTGCATATTTCATGGTTACCGAATCACTGAACAGGCTAGTGTGGAATCAGCCACGTTCTAGTCTTGGCTTTCCTCATTCAAATGGACCACGGCATTCGGCGATTCTATTAATCTCCTCCAAACGCTGACTGCGGCCTTGTAAAATTTATATAAACCCAAAAGAAGACCTTGAACAAACGTCATTACATTAATCCAGTTATAAATTTGGTAATACCATGATATTTATATATAAGAATATCAAATCACACACACACACACACACACACACACACAAAAAGGCATATCCTGACCACGAGCACATGAGCTTTTTGTTCTACTAGATGGCGCTCTGCCATCTAAAAAGCTCATGTGCTCGTGGTCTTATGCCTATACGAGAGGATGTTCAAAAAGTATCGCGAATTTTGAATTTTCGCGGATTACGTATATTCGAATTTCGATCTTCTTGTGGCTTTATGTTGGTACTCATGTCTCTCACTTAGGCCGACAAGCTCGGCCATTTTGAATGTTCACTTAATTGTTGACAGCTGCTTTTCTTGCAGGTGTTTTGGATCGTCTTCGATTTTTACCTATTAAAAAAAAATGGATCGAAGAACCTGTATCAAATTTTGTGTGAAAAACGAAATTAAGTGCGCGGATGCATTCCGAATGTTGACTGTGGCATACGGAGAAGCTACCTTGGACCGAAGCAACGTTTATCGGTGGTACAAAATGTTCTCAGAAGGCCGAGAAGATGTGAACGACGAAGAGCGTGCCGAACGCCCGAGCACTTCAACAACAGACGAAAAAAGTTAATGAAGTGGAGAAAAAGATGTTTGCCAATCGTTAAATCACCGTTAGAGAAGTTGCTGAGGACCTAAACATATCGATTGGCTCGTTCCATTCGATTTTTATCAATGATTTGGGCATGAGACGGGTTGCCGCGAAATTCGTACCAAAATTGCTCAATTGCGACCAAAAACAGCATCGCATGAACATTGCTAATGAGATGTTGGACTCTGTCCGCGACGACCCAAAATTGCTCCAGAGGGTCATAACTGGTGACGAAGCGTGGGTTTATGGTTATGACGTGGAAACCAAAGCTCAATCATCTCAATGGAAGTTGCCGCACGAACCAAGACCGAAAAAAGCGCGCCAAGTTCGGTCGAATGTGAAAGTTTTGCTGACAGTTTTCTTCGATTGCAGGGGCGTGGTGCATCATGAGTTCTTGCCACAGGGTGGAATGGTCAAAAAGGAATATTACCTGCAAGTTATGCGCAATTTGCGCGAAGTAATCCGCCAGAAACGCCCGGATTTGTGGAAGAACAAAAATTGGCTTTTGCACCACGATAACGCCCCTGCTCACACATCGTTGCTTGTGCGCGACTTTTTGGCCAAAAACAACACACTAATGATGCCGCAGGTACTGTATTCCCCAGATCTGGCCCCTTGTGACTTTTTCTTGTTCCCTAAACTGAAGAGGCCCATGAAAGGACGACGTTACGCTACGCTTGGCGAGATAAAGACGGCATCGAAGGAGGAGCTGAAAAAGATTTTTTAAAATGATTTTTTGCAGTTTTTCGAAGATTGGAAAAACCGTTGGCACAAGTGTATAATATCTCATGGGGATTACTTTGAAGGGGACAAAATAGGTATTCAGGAATAAATAAATAATTTTTGAAAAAACACAAAAGTCGCGTTATCTTTTGAACACACCTCGTATGCCTTTTTAAATTTTAATGCCAACACCTGACCCTTATTTATTTATTTTTAAATTATTTTTTAAATAAAAGAAAAAATATGAACAGGTTCATCTTATTTACATTTTCAAGTATTTACCAGTTTAGTGTCTTGTGATAGCATCAAAATGGCTAAATTAATGCTATAAGAATTATGGGCTTCCTCAAATATTTATAAAAATCAGCTGAACATTGTGGCTGTAATAAAATACTTTGAAAAAGATTTAGTTGAAGTACAAAAAGCCTAATTTTATCGTTTTTTTTTTAAATAATATATTTTATAAACTAACTATATAGGATTTTATATAGTTTGGCCTATATATAGCAATTTTGATGAACTTGGTTAAAGAAGAGTAAATAGCTAAGAAGAGTGACACTGAGTGGGTACTTCCAGGTCTTCAGACCAACAGCACCCCTCTTTCCTTCTCCATGATGTCTACAACTATAATAGAAAAGCTGAGACAATGGAGCCTAATGGAGATCGTTGATGAACCCCTGTATACATAACTAATGATAGTATATTTATGATCTAAGTTGCTCTTGCTAAGAGGCGGGCACCTAATAAAGTTATTTTGAACTTGAACTCATCTGTATATATAAGGTTTTTAATCTTTCAGCATCTCATTTTATATCATGGCCATCAAAAAGGTATGGCTACTATAGTTGAATGGTGATTTATTTTCACTGTAATTTGACTTTTGGGAGTTGGTCCCATTGTTGTATGGTTGCTGGGTTGTTAATTTAAAATTACACAAAACTGTCACAAAGTGTAGACCTCTTCTTCTGTCCATCTATTCTGTTACACAGGCTGCAAACACTACTTGGAGTACAAGACTTCAGCCCTGTCTCTACTTCCTGGCTCACTGCCGGCCTGGAACTACCTGGTTCACCGCAGCTATCC
The DNA here is from genome assembly GCA_030710605.1 of Cordylochernes scorpioides. Lineage (NCBI taxonomy): Eukaryota > Metazoa > Arthropoda > Arachnida > Pseudoscorpiones > Chernetidae > Cordylochernes > Cordylochernes scorpioides. The sequence continues at coordinate 28,762,839 of CP092881.1, read as the reverse complement.
CCATGACTAGACAATGACAATTAAAATAATTTTATTGACATCTGGTCAATACATGCAAAGTGCACAGTCTGCACTATTAAAAAAAAAGATAATATGCATTATATACACTATGTACAATGAATATGGCCCCTCTGCCAGCGTTGCAGAGTTTGGTGGAGAATCGCCAGCGGGTCTCCAGCGACATCACGTATTTCGCGATCTACGTAGATCGCGTGCTTCGCCGCTGAGGAGATTGTGATGGCGTGGTCCGTGACACCTAATGGAAAGTCCCCATGACTAGACTTTCTGGACTGTAGCTGTACAGCCAGGGTAGTTGGTGAATTACGATCCAGGAGCCCGGGTTACCGCTATTCTCTCATTTCTTTTTTAAAAAAATTTCTTTAAATAAATATTAATCAATACCTTTAAGTCTTTTAATTATATATACTGATTCTCCTGAAAAATACAGCAAATGAGTATTAAAAAAGTAGGAGAAAGAAATATGAATTAAAAATATTATTTTTTTAATAAATAAATTTTTAAAAAATATAAAGTAAGAAATATAATTTAAAATATGTGTGTAACTATACAAAATTTCCCCTCTTTAAACTTCAATAAGAAAAATAGTTCAATTTATCTTTGATAGATGGCAGCACAAAGCTTAATTAGCTAAAATAGTTCAAATATTTTATAGTTGATTAAATTATTTATACAATTTAAACATTTTTACTCCAATTCTTTGGTAATATTAGAATTGAATTTTAAAATTTGGAATATTTCTTCAAATACCCATTATTCATGGGTTGAACCAACTATAGCCGTCATCACAAAGTTTAGATTTTCATTGCTCTGGCTTCTCTTCACACGAATTAGTCTTTCGCCTTTTACTAAAGATTACCGTGGAGAGGAGCACTCTAATGAGTCTTCAGTAATTTTTGACGCCCTCTTCCAAGAGGGCTATTTTGAATGAAAAATAGAGAACAATTTTAACCTAATTAATTAGTATATTTGTGCTTCTTCATAGTTGTATAAAAATATCTTTGATTTTACTTTTAAAAACGCTACATTATTAATATTTGAAATCAAAATCCTGTTAAAAAAATAACTTTATTAGTTAATATTCAAAAAGACCCAAGTCATGATATTTATATACGCACACAAAGCTTTATTAGGACCACCGGTCTTATACAGATTCACCACAGGAAGAAAGGAATCATAGATGGAGCTCCTATACTCCAGGCAGTGCAGCACCCAACAATAGCCTTCCGATCCGACGCATGTCCAATGGCCACACGTTCCTTCGTGCATATTTCATGGTTACCGAATCACTGAACAGGCTAGTGTGGAATCAGCCACGTTCTAGTCTTGGCTTTCCTCATTCAAATGGACCACGGCATTCGGCGATTCTATTAATCTCCTCCAAACGCTGACTGCGGCCTTGTAAAATTTATATAAACCCAAAAGAAGACCTTGAACAAACGTCATTACATTCATCCAGTTATAAATTTGGTGATACCATGATATTTAGATATAAAAATATCAAATCAAAAAGGCATATCCTGACCACGAGCACATGAGCTTTTTGTTCCACTAGATGATGCTCTGCCATCTAAAAAAGCTCATGTGCTCGTGGTCTTATGCCTATACGAGAGGGTGTTCAAAAAGTATCGCGAATTTTGAATTTTCGCGGATTACGTATATTCGAATTTCGATCTTTTTGTGGCTTTATGTTGGTACTCATGTCTCTCATTTATGCCGACAAGCTCGGCCATTTTGAATGTTCACTTAATTGTTGACAGCTGCTTTGCTTGCAGGTGTTTTGGATCGTCTTCGATTTTTACCTATTAAAAAAATGGATCAAAGAACCTGTATGAAATTTTGTGTGAAAAACGAAATTAAGTACGCGGATGCATTCCGAATGTTGACTGTGGCATACGGAGAAGCTACCTTGGACCGAAGCAACGTTTATCGGTGGTACAAAATGGTCTCAGAAGGCCGAGAAGATGTGAACGACGAAGAGCGTCCCGAACGCCCGAGCACTTCAACAACAGACGAAAAAATTAATGAAGTGGAGAAAAATATATTTGCCAATCGTTAAATCACCGTTAGAGAAGTTGCTGAGGACCTAAACATATCGATTGGCTCGTGCCATTCGATTTTTATCAATGATTTGAGCATAAGACGAGTCGCCGCGAAATTCGTACCAAAATTGCTCAATTGCGACCAAAAACAGCATCGCATGAACATTGCTAATGAGATGTTGGACTCTGTCCGCGGCGACCCAAATTTTCTCCAGAGGGTCATAACTGGTGACGAAGCGTGGGTTTATGGTTATGACGTGGAAACCAAAGCTCAATCATCTCAATGGAAGTTGCCGCACGAACCAAGACCGAAAAAAGCGCGCCAAGTTCGGTCGAATGTGAAATTTTTGCTGACAGTTTTCTTCAATTGCAGGGGCGTGGTGCATCATGAGTTCTTGCCACAGGGTGAAACGGTCAATAAGGAATATTACCTGCAAGTTATGCGCAATTTGCGCGAAGCAATCCGCCAGAAACGCCCGGATTTGTGGAAGAACAAAAATTGGCTTTTGCACCACGATAACGCCCCTGCTCACACATCGTTGCTTGTGCGCGACTTTTTGGCCAAAAACAACACACTAATGATGCCGCAGCTGCCGTATTCCCCAGATCTGGCCCCCTGTGACTTTTTCCTGTTCCCTAAACTGAAGAGGCCCATGAAAGGACGACGTTACGCTACGCTTGACGAGATAAAGACAGCATCGAAGGAGGAGCTGAAAAAGATTTTTAAAAATGATTTTTTGAAGTGCTTCGAAGATTGGAAAAACCTTTGGCACAAGTGTATAATATATCATGGGGATTACTTTGAAGGGGACAAAATAGGTATTCAGGAATAAATAAATAATTTTTGAAAAAACACAAAAGTCGCGTTACCTTTTAAACACACCTCGTATGCCTTTTTTAATTTTAATGCCAACACCTGACCTTTATTTATTTATTTTTAAATTATTTTTAAAATAAAAGAAAAAATATGACCAGGTTCATCTTATTTACATTTTCAAGTATTTACCAGTTTAGTGTCTTGCGATAGCATCAAAATGGCTAAATTAATGCTATAAGAATTATGGGCTTCCTCAAATATTTATAAAAATCAGCTGAACATTGTGGCTGTAATAAAATACTTTGAAAAAGATTTAGTTGAGTTACAAAAAGCCTAATTTTATCGTTTTTTTTTTAATAATATATTTTATAAACTAACTATATAAGATTTTATATAGTTTGGCTTATATATAGCAATTTTGATGAACTTGGTTAAAGAAGATTAAATAGCTAAGAAGAGTGACACCGAGTGGTACTTCCAGGTCTTCAGACCAACAGCACCCCTCTTTCCTTCTCCATGATGTCTACAACTATAATAGAAAAGCTGAGACAATGGAACCTAATGGAGATCGTTGATGAACCCCTGTATACATAACTAATGATAGTATATTTATGATCTAAGTTGCTCTTGCTAAGCGGCGGGCACCTAATAAAGTTATTTTGAACTGGAACTCATCTGTATATATAAGGTTTTTAATCTTTCAGCATCTCATTTTATATCACAGCCATTAAAAATGTATGGCTGCTATAGTTAAATGGTGATTTATTTTCACTGTAATTTGACTTTTGGGAGTTGGTCCCATTGTTGTATGGTTGCTGGGTTGATAATTTAAAATTACACAAAACTGTCACAAAGTGTAGACCTCTTCTTCTGTCCATCTATTCTTTTATACAGGCTACAAACACTACTTGGAGTACAAGACTTCAGCCCTGTTTCTACTTCCTGACTCAATGCTGGCTTGGAACTACCTGGTTCAACGCAGCTCTTTCCATGACTAGACTTCTAGACTGTACAGCCGGGGTAGTTGGAGATTTACGCTCCAGGAACCCGGGTTACTTCTATTCTCTCTCTCATTTCTTTTTCAAATATTATTTTAAATAAATATTAATCAATACCTTTATTTTAAGACTTTTAATCCTATATACTGATTCTCCTGAAAAATACAGCAAATGACTATTAAAAAAAGGAGAAAGAAATATGAATTTAAAAATTATTATTTTGACGTGACAACGTCTTAAATTAGGTTGCGGCTGGGAGTCACTTATGAAAAAGTGTAACGCCCGGTAACGTTACGATGAGTCACCGAACGAGAGTGCTGCGCGCGCAGCGCTAGAGAATTAGGCGCATTGAATCGGCGCATGCTTGTCTCTGTCTTTGTCTTTCTCGAACGTTCTTGGCGTTGGAAAAACAAGAAAGCGTCATAATACAAGTTCACACGTGTGGTTAAAGTATCGTCAGCTGTGTCTGTAGTGAAAATGTGGAGTGCTTAGATTCGTCATTTACAACAACTACAACAATAAAGGTAAATAATTGTACACTGATATTTCATTATCGTAAACTATGATTGATTGATTAATTGTTAGATTGACACAAAAGTTGAGAAACTGAGTTTATAGGTTATGTCATACTATTGATAAATGTTGATAGTGTTAAGTAAATTATTAGTTTAAAATTAATTAATTAATTAATTATTATTTTACAAATTTTAAATAGTTTCAAATTTATTTAGCAAAAATTTGAACCTTCGATCTGAATAAATGTTTTGATTTTCGAATTGATTATTTAAAATTACAAATATTAAGAAAAAGTGGCAGATATAAGAAAACTTTATTTAAACTGTGTTGAGCAAGAATTTTAACATCTAATATAAGTAAATGTTTTAATTTTCAACTTCATCATTTACAATTACAAATTTTATTTAATTTCAAATTTATTTAGCAAAAATTTGAACCTTCGATCTGAATAAGTGTTTTGATTTTCAAATTGATTCTTTAAAATTAAAAATTCATCCATTCAATTTCAAATGTTCAACAGGAATCACCACTCTCAAAACAATGGAAACGGTGCCTTCAACTTCCAGTACTTCAATGGAGATGGAGGATATCGTGCCGTCAACGTCTGCAGTACCTTTCGTTGTTCCACACACCACCTCTACCGCCAGAACGAATGCTCAGCGACAACGTGAGTACAGACTACGAAAAGCATTGACCAGAACTCCTGAACAAGTAAGAGCCTTTGCAAAAGCGGCTGCGGAGAGGCAACGCAGGTTCAAGCTACGTAAATCTGCTAACATAGCCCTCACCAGCGGTACGTCAGAGTCACCTGCTTCAACGTCTTGTTCTGTGGTGGAGAGAACAAGCGTTCCTGTCGTGGCGGAGAGAACGAGCGTTACCCTAACTAACGCTCAACGGCAACGTGCATTCCGACAACGTAGAGCAACATCTTCTCGGACTGATGTACAACCGACTACTTCTTCAAGCCAAACAGCAATACAACTGGAACAATCCACCTGGTATACCAAATGGTCATCGTCAATACGGAGATTTCAATCTACTTTCCTGGACAACGATTTTGGCCATGCTTGCTCGGTTTGTGACAGATTGTGGTTCAAGAATGACCTTAAAACCATCTCTGCACTACAACTGAAGGTAATCTCGGATTGGTACGTTAAGGAAAATCGGCAGCTACGCAAGGAGGATTATACAAAGTCTTGCAACACCTGTAGACAATCACTGAATAAGCGTAAGCTTCCTACTCTCGCAAAGGTCAACGGCTTCTCATATCCTGACATACCTCCAGGTCTACCGCCTCTGGATCCTATCAGTGAACGTTTGGTCTCACCGCGCCTTCCATTTATGCAAATGCGTCGACTGCGTCATGATTTCTCTTATGGAATTATTGGAGACAAGTGATAAACGTCCCAGTCAACGTACAAGACATGGTAAAATGCTTGCCTCGCCATCTAGAAGAGGACGATGTTATCAATGTTAACATCAAAAGGAATCTTGCACACAGAACAAATTACATCAGCGGGTACATGTCTAAGCGTACGGTCAAAGAATGGTTAGATGTACTTCAAAATTCAAGTCTATATCGTTTGTACGATATCAAAATACATTTGTCAAGACTGCAGCCTGCATTGCCATCAGATGAAGGCCTTCAAGATGATCCTGCTAATCGGATCGAAGCAATCTCCGCCGAATATACGCCCGAGTCTGAAGTTCTTGCTGCGAGACAGCACACACTACTGTGGAATGAAGAGGATTGTCTTGACATCGCACCAGGACATCGAGCAACGCCTCTTAACATGTACATTGTTTTAGTAAACAAAATATATTTCTATAGTTAAAATTTGTGCAATTCTTATTTTCATTCAATTCCTTGTTCCTATTGTGCAATTTAATTATATTCATTAAATAAATATTCTACCGTTGTCACGTAAAATCTTCGCCCGTAAAACCGACTTTACAGGCAACCATTGTTTTTTTAAATAAATTAATTAATAAATATATACGGTAAGAAATATAATTACAAATTTGTGTGTAACTACACAAAATTTCCTCTATTTAAACCTCAATAATAAAAATAGTTCGAATTATCGTTGATAGATGGCAGCACAAAGCTTAATTAGTTGAAAATGGTTAAATATTTTATAGTTGATTAAATTATTTATACAATTCAAACATTTTTACACCAATTCTTTGGTAATATTAGAATTGTATTTTAAAATTTTGAATATTTCTTTAAATACCCATTATTCATGGAGAGAACCAACTATAGCCGTCGTGACAAACTTGGCTTGTTATCCTGTTGGATTCGTCCTAGCTGTTTTTTTTTTTTTTTTTCGAGGGTTGCCAGCTAGCTCTCTACCTGATCACATCTTTGCTGCTCTTGCCTTGAATCCTTCTAAGAAGAAGAATGCCAAGAAGCCCATCCTGAATGTCGCTGACCTGGAGAAGGAGGACAAAATGGTGATGAAACGCTACTATGAAACCATGTGTGCCACTGACCATCCCGCCCTGCTGACCCTGCATCAGGTTCTGATCCACTTCATCTCCAAGCGGTCTGAGCTGGTCAGGACCCTCCTTGCTGAGGTAGAGAACCTCTCTGGTACCCTCGAGGTCTTCGCGGAGCTGGACCAAGTTATGGAGGCCAACCAGCTCCCAGTCAAGCCCGCCACTCCTGCCCCTGCTGCTCTCCCTGCCGAGAAGCCTGCCCCCACGCTGCCTGCTCCTGCTCCTACAAAGAGGAAGCAGCCTGAGGCTCACAACCCACCTGCAAAGAGGACAAACCTTCTAGGTCTTGCCAAACCTGTGCCTCCCCGCGCTTCCAAGCCTGCGGCCGCCAAAGTGGTCCTCCATGGAGAAAAATCGGCGGCCCACACAGTGGTTATTTCTGATAACCAGCAGGCCGACCCCAGGGAAATGCTAGAGGCTGTCCGCGCTGCCCACACTCTCCCCCAAGGCGTCTGGGCTTCCCTGCGAACCAAGGGGAAGCTGATCCTCCACTCGGCAAACCCTGACACCATCCCAGCTGTCACTACCTCCCTGGCCAACAAGCTGGATGGTATGAAGGTCCACCAGCAAAAGGAGATCCTGCCACGCATCTGCCTCTTCAAAGTGGATGAGGAGACATCGAACTCCACCCTGAGGAGACACTCCTGGGAACCCCTGCAGTCAAACAACTGACTGGGGACAAGGTGGTGCGCGTGGCGCACCGTTCTGCACCCAGAAACGGGACCTGCACCGCCTTCATCGAGGTGGACCTCAAGACCTTCAGAGCCCTGGGCGCGCGCGAGAGGATCGTGGTTGATGGAGTAATCCTCAACTTCGAAGCGTCCATTCGCGCCCGCGTCTGCTTCCGCTGTTGTGGCTTCGGTCACAACTCTGCGCAATGCACCAGAGCTCCAAAGTGCTTCCACTGCGGTGAAGACGGCCATGAAGGCCGCGCCTGCCCATCCATTGCCGACCAGCGCTCTTCCAAATGTGCCAAATGCTGTGCCAATGGCCTTCCTGACAAGCACGAGGCGAGATCCTCAAGCTGCCCCATCTTGAAGTCTAGAGCCCTCAAGTTCTAGGCTTCCAGGACCTCCTGCCTCCTCAACTGGACTACATCCCTGCTTCTCACTGCATTAAGGCGCTGTTTCCCTGACTTCTCCAGCTTCCTCCTCCCCTGCGATGACACTGCCTGATCTTAGGATCCCTTGCCACCAGATCGCGGTCTGCAGCCATGTTGGGGCTAGAAGACCTTACCTGATAGGCCAATTAGCCCGGAATCCCAAAGACTCTGGGCTTGTTATCGCTCTGGTTTCTCTTCACACGAATTAATCTTTCGACTTTTACTAAAGATTACCGTGGAGAGGAGCACTCTAATGAGCCTTCAGTAATTTTTGACGCCCTCTTCCAGGAGGGACATTTAATTATAAAGTAGAGAACAATTTTAACTTAGTTGATTAGTATATTTTTTCTTCATAGTTGAATAAAAATATTATTGATTTTACTCTTAAAAACTCTATACTATTAATATTTGAAATCAATATCCTGTTGGAAAACTTTATTAGGTACTATTCAAAAAGACCAACCCAAGTCATGATATTTATATACACACACAAAGCTTTATTAAGATCACCAGTCTTATACAGATTCACCACAGGAAGAAAGGAATCATAGAGGGAGCTCCTATACTCCAGGCAGCACAGAACCTAACAACAATGGCCTAATGTCCAATGGCCACATGTTTCTTCGTGCGTACGTCAAGATTAGCGTATCACTGAACAGGCGAGTGTGAAATCAGCCGTGTTCTTCGCTTTCCTCATTCAAATGGACCACGGCATTCGGCGATTCTATTAATCTCCTCCAAACGCTGACTGCGGCCTTGTAAAATTTATATAAACCAAAAAGAAGACCTTGATCAAACGTCATTGCATTCATCCAGTTATAAATTTGTTGATATCATGATATTTATATATAAGAATATTAATTCAAAAAAGGCATATCCTGACCACGAGCACATGAGCCTTTTGTTCCACTAGATGGCGTTCTGCCATCTAAAAAGCTCATGTGCTCGTGGTCAGGATATGTCTTTTTTTGATTGTAATACCAACACCTAACCTTTATTTATTTATTTTTAAATTATTTTTTAACAAAAAATATATGTACAGGTTCATCTTATTTACAATATTTTCACGTATTTACCAGTTTAGTGCCTTGTGATAGCATCAAAATGGCTAAATTAATGCTATAAGAATTATGGTCTTCCTCAAATGTTTTTAAAAATCAGCAGAACATTGTGGCTGTAATAAAATACTTTGAAAAAGATTTGCGTTGAGTTACAAAAAGCCTAATTTTATCGTAGTTTTTTTTTAATAATATTTTTTTATAAACTAACTATACAAGACTTTATATAGTTTGGCTTATATAGCAATTTTGATGAACTTGGTTAAAGAAGATTAAATAGCTAAGAAGAGTGACACCGAGTGGTACTTCAAGGTCTTCAGACCAACAGCACCCCTCTTTCCTTCTTCATGATATCTACAACTATAATAGAAAAGCTGAGACAATGGAACCTAATGGAGATCGTTTAAACGACTTGAGGAATAAACAACAACAATACTTTGCTACAATATGATGAACCCCCTGTATATAACTATTGATTGTATATTTTTGATCTAAGTTGCTCTTGCTGAGCGGCACCTGATAAAGTTATTTTGAACTTGAACTCATCTGTATATATAAGGTTTTTAATCTTTCAGCGTCTCATTTTATATCATAGCCATCAAAAAGGTATGGTTGCTATAGTTAAATGGTAATTTATTTTAATGTAATTTGACTTTTGGGATTTGGTCTCATTGTTGTATGGTTGCTGGGTTGAAAATTTATAATTTCACAAAACTGTCACAAACTGTAGACCTCTTCTTGACAGAAGTCTCACTTTTTGAAGTACAAGACTTCAGCCCTGCCTCTACTTCCTGTCTCACTGCCGGTCTGGAGCTACCTGGTTCTCCGCAGCAATCTGATCTCTCCATAACTAGACTTCTTGACTGTACTGACAAAAGTTACTAAGTACGGGATATCACACAAAAATCAATAAACTAGGACCTACAGCAAGAGTAACTTAAACACAGAAAAATCGTTCACTCAAGAATACAACACAAAAAAAAGTAAATAATAAATCACAATTTGTTAAATAAAATAAAAAAAACAGTACTTATCTTTATTGTTGCGTTGGTAGGGATCAGACCGGGGTGACACAGGTATGCGAGGAGATTGCCAGACATGGATATAGCACGCAGAGAACACTTTAAGCGTCTCTACACGATAATCCACAACACTCCTCTCCACTCCTCTCGCTATACCATAGCCCCCTTATATATACAAACATAGCCACATTCGTCCAATGAGAATGCGGGAGAGATTGGTTCACTATCAACCGATAAAAAAATCCTTTCCACTAAAATCTGAGATAAGATTTAAAAAATGCAAATATTTGTCAATATAATTTGACAAAAGGTTTCCTTCCAAAAAAAAGAAAGAAACTAAAGAATCTCCTAAACATTCCCGTTCCGGGAGGGAAAAAGCTCACGGGAGCCATGTTAATATTATACAAAAAAAAAACTAAAGAGAGGAGGAGAAGACATCCGGGTCCTTCCATAAAGGTGCCTTCCATCTTGTTCCTCCCAAAAGATTATTTTTTAAAAAAATCTGCGCAAACTACGTGAGTTACCATGAGTGATTACCAAACACACACATATATAATATGCTTTAGTAGACAGAGTTTAATGGGGGACCGAATAAGCTCTCATCTGGGACCAGCTGGGTGTGTTAGGTAGAGACTTTGGGTACTGGCAGGCGCTCACTTGATGAGAAACCGAACGATCCAATTCCATTCAATTCTCTCAAGTCCAAGAGCTAAAAGCTCTTCTTAACGCCTGTTTATAAACGCTTTCATCCTATCGACATGTACAACTTTCATATCGTTCATGATGACCCCTCTTACTCTGAAGTTAACATTGGAGACCCTAGCTTCCACACGAAAAGGCCCATAGAAGTTATAGTAAACTTCATTCTTAGGAACAGATAACATTACCAGGTCTCCTTTGTCGAAACTTCTGGTGTAAGGTGGCCTAGGATTCATAAGCTTTTTAACAGAATTACCTGACATAAACTGTCTGACAGTTTCCTTTGCTTTCCGCATCACCCTCAACCTCTCAGCCCAAGTAGGCTTTCTAAAACTATTAACAAACCCAGCGCTACGCTCATAGTTTTTGTTAAACTCAGTAGATGACAACTTTACACCCTCGTTTTCAATGTGCACCACTGATTTATCATCTATGTAGCTTGTAACCATTGGTCTATGTGCACTGGCAACGCAGCTAAGGTCTACATCAAGCATGTCAAACTCGCGGGCCTCATGCGGCCCACAACGAATAAATTTGCGGCCCACCAGACAATTTATTTTAATTTAAAAAAATGTATAAATAAAAAATTAAAATAAAAATTTGCAGCCTAATTTTTAAAATTGTAATTATACATAATTTATTTATTAATAACGAACCACTTGTCGCCATACATTAGTCGTAAGTTTTGATAATATTATACCTACATCATAACGTATGTACATCGCCATAAGTATTTTTTGCGGCCCACATAATCTTATTACTTTTTTTATTTGGCCCGTGTTAGGATTTGAGTTTGACATGCTTGGTCTACATAATCATGGTCCTCTAGTTTCAAGGAAATCATGTTGCAACGTTCCCTTACGGGAGGCAACTGGATATTCAATCTCCTTATATCATTGATTCCCAGAATCCCGTCGTAGGCCTTAACTCCGAGCGGCATTAACCAGAACCTTACCTCTCCCAGCTCGCTGCCGTTTTCGTTACCAACTCTACAGGTTTTAACACGTGTAAGTGTCTGCTCGTGTTTTAAGTGCATCGTCCCAATTCTCCTTCAAGACCTTGCACTTTTCAGAATCAATAATACTGACTTGGATTCCTGTATCATATAAAAGGTACCACATATTGCCGTTAATATTCACCTTAACTATTGGCAGATTTCCATTTTGATCTCCGCCATATGAACGTATATTCACTATCTCAGCATTGTCAAGAGTATTGCGGTTGGCAAACATAAAAGACTGTCTTGAGCAATCACTGGCCTTATGTCCTAACCTACACTCAGGTGGACTCAGCTTGATTTCGCCCAACAATTTAGTTAGTTTTCTATCTCACATCTAAGGCCTTTAATACACTGCCCATTTTCGTGCTTCATCCTGTTTACACTGGCACTAAGCATCTTCATCTCACCCTTAATGCTATTTATTTATTCAACCCCTTCTACTGAACATACCCCTTTCATAAAGCTGCAACGGTGTTCTATACTATCCTCCGTGGCCATGACACTGACTGCTTTGTCTATTGATTTAGCCTCACTGCGAATAATAGCCTCTCTATACTTATCGAGCACATTTTCGAGGAAAATTTCGAACACTAGGCTATCGTCAAATATGTACTCTACTTTATCTCTAATGGCCAGGAATCTTTCTTTAAACACCATAGCACTTTCCCAAACTCTCTGCTTAAGACCTTCTTTTAATTTAAGGCATTCCCTAATACCACGCGCTTTTTCAGGGTACAATATGTTCAGTTTACTAACAATACTTTCAAAACTGATATCGTTACGGATACCCATCTCCTCTAAGCTCAACCTAACTTCAGGGGATAAAGCCTCGAACATGAGCAATGCTTTGACTTCAGGATCCCATTTACCTACTCGAGCTTTAAGCTCGACTTCCCGAATGAAAGATTCGAGATTAACCCCATTAAACACTGACAAGTTGAGCATAGAATTCGCAAACATGATGGAGTACAAAAAATAGTAATAAACCACTCAATCAAAAAAAAAAAAACCGCACGTAAAATTACAGGAATTTACACGTGCAAACACCAGTAATCCTGGCAGGCTCGCTAATGACAAAAGTTACTAAGTACGGGTTATCACACAAAAAGCAATAAACTAGGGCCTACAGTAAGAGTAACTTAAACACAGAAAAATCGTGCACTCAAGAGTACAACACAAAAAAAAAGTAAATAATAAATCACAATTTGTTAAATAAAATAAAAAACAGTACTTATCTTTATTGTTGCGTTGGTATGGATCGGACCGGGATTACACAGGTATGCGAGGAGATTGCCAGACACGGATATAGCACGCAGAGAACACTTTAAGCGACTCCACACGATAATCCGTAACACTCCTCTCCATTTCTCTTGCAATACCAAAGCCCCCTTATATATACAAACATGGCCACATTCTTCCAATGAGAATGCGGGAGAGATTGGTTCACTATCAACCAATAACAAAATCCTTTCCACTAAAATCTGAGATAAGATTTTAAAATGCAAATTTTGTCAATATAATTTGACAGTACAGCCCGGGTAGTTGGAGATTTACGCTCTAGGAGCCCTGGTTACCTCTATATTCTCTCCCCCTTATTTATTTTTAAAATATATATATTTTTAAATAAATTATAATCAATACCTTTATTTTAAGACTTTTAGTTCTATATACTGAGATTCTACTGAAAAATACAGCAAATGAGTATTAAAAAAGAAGGAAAATGAAATATGAATTTGAAAAGTTGTTATTTATTAATAAATAAATTATTAAAAATATAAGGTAAAAAATATAATTTAAAATTTGTGTGTAACTACACAAAATTTCCTCTCTTTAAACTTCAATAAGAAAAATAGTTCAATTTATCGTTGATAGATGGCAGCACAAAGCTTAATTAGTTGAAAATGGTCAAATATTTTATAGTTGATTGAATTATTTATACAATTTAAACATTTTTACTCCAATTCTTCGGTAATATTAGAATTGAATTTTAAAATTTGAAATATTTCTTCAAATACCCATTATTCATGGAGAGAACCAACTATAGCTGTCGTCACAAACTTGGGCTTTCAATGCTCTGGTTTCTCTTCACACGAATTAATCTTTCGCCTTTTACTAAAGATTACCGTGGAGAGGAGCACTCTAATGAGCCTTCAGTAATTTTTGACGCCCTTTTCCAAGGGGGCTATTTTAAATAAAAAATCGAGAACAATTTTAACCTAATTTATTAGTATATTTGTGCTTCTTCACAGTTGTATAAAAATATCTTTGATTTTACTTTTAAAAACACTACACTATTAATATTTGATATCAAAATCCTGTTAAAAAATAACTTTATTAGTTAATATTCAAAAAGACCCAAGTCATGATATTTATATACGCACACAAAGCTTTATTAAGACCACCGGTCTTATACAGATTCACCACAGGAAGAAAGGAATCATAGATGGAGCTCCTATACTTCAGGCAGTGCAGCACCCAACAACAGCCTTCAGGTCCGACGCATGTCCAATGGCCACACGTTCCTTCGTGCATACGTCATGGTTATCGAATCACTGAACAGGCTAGTGTGGAATCAGCCACGTTCTAGTCTTGGCTTTCCTCATTCAAATGGACCACGGCATTCGGCGATTCTATTAAACTCCTCCAAACGCTGACTGCGGCCTTGTAAAATTTATACAAACCAAAAAGAAGACATTGATCAAACGTCATTGCATTCATCCAGTTATAAATTTGTTGATACCATCATATTTATATATAAGAATATTAAATCACACAAAAAAGGCACATCCTGACCACGAGCACATGAGCTTTTTGTTCCACTAGATGGCGTTCTGCCATCTAAAAAGCTCATGTGCTCGTGTTCAGGATATGCCTTTTTTGATTTTAATACCAACACCTGACCTTTTTTTTTATTCAATATTTTTTTTTCCACATAAAATAATATGTACAGGTTCATCTTATTTACAATATTTTCACGTATTTACCAGTTTAGTGCCTTGTGATAGCATCAAAATGGCTAAATTAATCGTATAAGAATTATGGTCTTCCTCAAATATTTGTAAAAATCAGCAGACCATTGTGGCTGTAATGAAATACTTTGAAAAAGATTTGCGTTGAGTTACAAAAAGCCTAATTTTATCGTAGAGTTTTTTAAAATAATATCTTTTATAAACTAACTATACAAGACTTTATATAGTTTGGCCTAAATAGCAATTTTGATGAACTTGGTTAAAGAAGATTAAATAGCTAAGAAGAGTGACACCGAGTGGTACTTCCAGGTCTTCAGACCAACGGCACACCTCTTTCCTTCTCCATGATGTCTACAACTATAATAGAAAAGCTGAGACAATGGAACCTAATGGAGATCGTTTAAACGACTTGAGGAATAGGCAACAACAATACAACAATTTTTCTACAATATGACGAGCCCCCTGTATATAACTATTGATTGTATATTTATGATCTAAGTTGCTCTTGCTGAGCGCCGCCTAATAAAGTTATTTTGAACTGGAACTTGTCCGTATATATAAGGTTTTTAATCTTTCAGCGTCTCATTTTATATTATAGCCATCGAAAAGGTATGGCTGCTATAGTTAAATGGTGATTTATTGTCACTGTAATTTGACTTTTGGGAGTTGGTCTCATTGTTGTATGGTTGGTGGGTTGAAAATTTAAAATTACACAAAACTGTCACAAACTGTAGACCTCTTCTTCTGTCCATCTATTCTTTTATACAGGCTACAAACACTACTTGGGGTACAAGACTTCAGCCCTGTTTCTACTTCCTGACTCAATGCTGGCTTGGAACTACCTGGTTCAACGCAGCTCTCCCCATGACTGGACTTCTAGACTGTACAGCCCGGGTAGTTGGAGATTTACGCTCCAGGAACCCGGGTTACTTCTATTCTCTCTCTCATTTCTTCTTCAAATATTATTTTTTAAATAAATATTAATCAATACCTTTAAGTCTTTTAATTATATATACTGATTCTCCTGAAAAATACAGCAAATGAGTATTAAAAAAGTAGGAGAAAGAAATATGAATTAAAAATTATTATTTTTTTAATAAATAAATTTTTAAAAAATATAAAGTAAGAAATATAATTTAAAATATGTGTGTAACTATACAAAATTTCCCCTCTTTAAACTTCAATAAGAAAAATAGTTCAATTTATCTTTGATAGATGGCAGCACAAAGCTTAATTAGCTAAAATAGTTCAAATATTTTATAGTTGATTAAATTATTTATACAATTTAAACATTTTTACTCCAATTCTTTGGTAATATTAGAATTGAATTTTAAAATTTGGAATATTTCTTCAAATACCCATTATTCATGGGTTGAACCAACTATAGCCGTCATCACAAAGTTTAGATTTTTATTGCTCTGGCTTCTCTTCACACGAATTAATCTTTCGCCTTTTACTGAAGATTACCGTGGAGAGGAGCACTCTAATGAGTCTTCAGTAATTTTTGACGCCCTCTTCCAAGAGGGCTATTTTGAATGAAAAATAGAGAACAATTTTAACCTAATTGATTAGTATATTTGTGCTTCTTCATAGTTGTATAAAAATATCTTTGATTTTACTTTTAAAACCGCTACATTATTAATATTTGAAATCAAAATCCTGTTAAAAAATAACTTTATTAGTTAATATTCAAAAAGACCCAAGTCATGATATTTATATACGCACACAAAGCTTTATTAGGACCACCGGTCTTATACAGATTCACCACAGGAAGAAAGGAATCATAGATGGAGCTCCTATACTCCAGGCAGTGCAGCACCCAACAATAGCCTTCCGATCCGACGCATGTCCAATGGCCACACGTTCCTTCGTGCATATTTCATGGTTACCGAATCACTGAACAGGCTAGTGTGGAATCAGCCACGTTCTAGTCTTGGCTTTCCTCATTCAAATGGACCACGGCATTCGGCGATTCTATTAATCTCCTCCAAACGCTGACTGCGGCCTTGTAAAATTTATATAAACCCAAAAGAAGACCTTGAACAAACGTCATTACATTCATCCAGTTATAAATTTGGTGATACCATGATATTTAGATATAAGAATATCAAATCAAAAAGGCATATCCTGACCACGAGCACATGAGCTTTTTGTTCCACTAGATGATGCTCTGCCATCTAAAAAAGCTCATGTGCTCGTGGTCTTATGCCTATACGAGAGGGTGTTCAAAAAGTATCGCGAATTTTGAATTTTCGCGGATTATGTATATTCGAATTTCGATCTTTTTGTGGCTTTATGTTGGTACTCATGTCTCTCATTTATGCCGACAAGCTCGGCCATTTTGAATGTTCACTTAATTGTTGACAGCTGCTTTGCTTGCAGGTGTTTTGGATCGTCTTCGATTTTTACCTATTAAAAAAATGGATCAAAGAACCTGTATGAAATTTTGTGTGAAAAACGAAATTAGGTACGCGGATGCATTCCGAATGTTGACTGTGGCATACAGAGAAGCTACCTTGGACCGAAGCAACGTTTATCGGTGGTACAAAATGTTCTCAGAAGGCCGAGAAGATGTAAACGACGAAGAGCGTCCCGAACGCCCGAGCACTTCAACAACAGACGAAAAAATTAATGAAGTGGAGAAAAATATATTTGCCAATCGTTAAATCACCGTTAGAGAAGTTGCTGAGGACCTAAACATATCGATTGGCTCGTGCCATTCGATTTTTATCAATGATTTGGGCATAAGACGAGTCGCCGCGAAATTCGTACCAAAATTGCTCAATTGCGACCAAAAACAGCATCGCATGAACATTGCTAATGAGATGTTGGACTCTGTCCGCGACGACCCAAAATTGCTCCAGAGGGTCATAACTGGTGACGAAGCGTGGGTTTATGGTTATGACGTGGAAACCAAAGCTCAATCATCTCAATGGAAGTTGCCGCACGAACCAAGACCGAAAAAAGCGCGCCAAGTTCGGTCGAATGTGAAATTTTTGCTGACAGTTTTCTTCGATTGCAGGGGCGTGGTGCATCATGAGTTCTTGCCACAGGGTGGAACGGTCAATAAGGAATATTACCTGCAAGTTATGCGCAATTTGCGCTAAGCAATCCGCCAGAAACGCCCGGATTTGTGGAAGAACAAAAATTGGCTTTTGCACCACGATAACGCCCCTGCTCACACATCATTGCTTGTGCGCGACTTTTTGGCCAAAAACAACACACTAATGATGCCGCAGCTGCCGTATTCCCCAGATCTGGCCCCCTGTGACTTTTTCCTGTTCCCTAAACTGAAGAGGCCCATGAAAGGACGACGTTACGCTACGCTTGACGAGATAAAGACAGCATCGAAGGAGGAGCTGAAAAAGATTTTTAAAAATGATTTTTTGAAGTGCTTCGAAGATTGGAAAAACCTTTGGCACAAGTGTATAATATATCATGGGGATTACTTTGAAGGGGACAAAATAGGTATTCAGGAATAAATAAATAATTTTTGAAAAAACACAAAAGTCGCGTTACCTTTTGAACACACCTCGTATGCCTTTTTTAATTTTAATGCCAACACTTGACCTTTATTTATTTATTTTTAAATTATTTTTTAAATAAAAGAAAAAATATGACCAGGTTCATCTTATTTACATTTTCAAGTATTTACCAGTTTAGTGTCTTGTGATAGCATCAAAATGGCTAAATTAATGCTATAAGAATTATGGGCTTCCTCAAATATTTATAAAAATCAGCTGAACATTGTGGCTGTAATAAAATACTTTGAAAAAGATTTAGTTGAGTTACAAAAAGCCTAATTTTATCGTTTTTTTAATAATATATTTTATAAACTAACTATATAAGATTTTATATAGTTTGGCCTATATATAGCAATTTTGATGAACTTGGTTAAAGAAGATTAAATAGCTAAGAAGAGTGACACCGAGTGGTACTTCCAGGTCTTCAGACCAACAGCACCCCTCTTTCCTTCTCCATGATGTCTACAACTATAATAGAAAAGCTGAGACAATGGAACCTAATGGAGATCGTTGATGAACCCCTGTATACATAACTAATGATAGTATATTTATGATCTAAGTTGCTCTTGCTAAGCGGCGGGCACCTAATAAAGTTATTTTGAACTGGAACTCATCTGTATATATAAGGTTTTTAATCTTTCAGCATCTCATTTTATATCACAGCCATTAAAAATGTATGGCTGCTATAGTTAAATGGTGATTTATTTTCACTGTAATTTGACTTTTGGGAGTTGGTCCCATTGTTGTATGGTTGCTGGGTTGATAATTTAAAATTACACAAAACTGTCACAAAGTGTAGACCTCTTCTTCTGTCCATCTATTCTTTTATACAGGCTACAAACACTACTTGGAGTACAAGACTTCAGCCCTGTTTCTACTTCCTGACTCAATGCTGGCTTGGAACTACCTGGTTCAACGCAGCTCTTTCCATGACTAGACTTCTAGACTGTACAGCCGGGGTAGTTGGAGATTTACGCTCCAGGAACCCGGGTTACTTCTATTCTCTCTCTCATTTCTTCTTCAAATATTATTTTTTAAATAAATATTAATCAATTCTTTTATTTTAAGACTTTTAATCCTATATACTGATTCTCCTGAAAAATACAGCAAATGAGTATTAAAAAAAAGGAGAAAGAAATATGAATTTAAAAATTATTATTTTTTAATGAATAAATTAATAAAAATATAAGGTAAGAAATATAATTACACAATTTGTGCGTAACTACACAAAATTTCCTCTCTTTAAACCTCAATAATAAAAATAGTTCAAATTATCGTTGATAGATGGCAGCACAAAGCTTAATTAGTTGAAAATGGTTAAATATTTTATAGATGATTAAATTATTTAAACAATTTACACCTTTTTACACCAATTCTTCGGTAATATTAGAATTGTGTTTTAAAATTTTGAATATTTCTTTAAATTCCCATTATTCATTGAGAGAACCAACTATAGCCGTCGTCACAAACTTAGCTTGTTATCCGGTTGTTCCTCCTGGTTTAGCTTTTTATTTTTCGAGAATTGCCAGCTAGCTCTCTACCTGATCACATCTTTGCTTTGCTCTGCTGCTCTTGCCTTGAATCCTGCTAAGAAGAAGAATGCCAAGAATCCCATCGTGAGCGTCGCTGACCTGGAGAAGGAGGACAAAATGGTGATGAAACGCTACTATGAAACCATGTGTGCCACTGGCCATCCCGCCCTGCTGAACCTGCATCAGGACCTGATGCACTTCATCTCCAAGCGGTCTGAGCTGGTCAGGACCCTCCTTGCTGAGGTAGAGAACCTCTCTGGTACCCTCGAGGCCTTCGCGGAGCTGGACCAAGTTATGGAGGCCAACCAGCCCAGCTCCCAAACCGACCCAATCAAGCCCGCCACTCCTGCCCCTGCTGCTCTCCCTGCCAAGAAGCCTGCCCCCACGCTGCCTGCTCCTGCTCCTACAAAGAGGAAGCAGCCTGAGGCTCACAACCCACCTGCAAAGAGGACAAACCTTCCCAGGTCTTGCCAAACCTGTGCCTCCTCGCCTTTCCAAGCCTGCGGCCGCCCAAGTGGTCCTCCATGGAGAAAAATCGGTGGCCCACACAGTGGTTATTTCTGATAACCCGTAGGCCGACCCCAGGGAAATGCTAAAGGCTGTCCGCGCTGCCCACACTCTCCCCCAAGGCGTCTGGGCTTCCCTGCGAACCAAGGGGAAGCTGGTCCTCCACTCCAGCAACCCTGACACCATCCCAGCTGTCACGACCTCCCTGGCCAACAAGCTGGATGGTATGAAGGTCCGCCAGCAAAAGGAGATCCTGCCACGCATCTGCCTCTTCAAAGTGGATGAGGAGACATCCAACTCCACCCTGAGGAGACACTCCTGGAAACCCCTGCAGTCAAACAACTTACTGAGGACAAGGTGGTCGCGTGGCGCACCGTTCTGCACCCAGAAACGGGACCTGCACCGCCTTGATCGAGGTGGACCTCAAGACCTTCAGAGCCCTGGGCGCGCGCGGGAGGATCGTGGCTGATGGAGTAATCCTCAACTTCGAAGAGTCCATTCGCGTCCGCTTCTGCTTCCGCTGTTGTGGCTTCGGTCACAACTCTGCGCAATGCACCAGAGCTCCAAAGTGCTTCCACTGCGGTGAAGACGGCCATGAAGGCCGCGCCTGCCCATCCATTGCCGACCAGCGCTCTTCCAAATGTGCCAACTGCTGTGCCAAGGGCCTTCCTGGCAAGCACGAGGCGAGAGCCTCAAGCTGCCCCATCTTGAAGTCTAGAGCCCTCAAGTTCTAGGCTTCCAGGGCCTCCTGCCTCCTCAACTGGACTACATCCCTGCTTCTCACTGCATCAAGGCGCTGTTTCCCTGACCTCTCCAGCTTCCTCCTCCCCTGCGATGACACCTCCACTGCCAGATCTTAGGATCCCTTGCCACCAGTTCGCGTTCTGCATCCATGTTGGGGCTAGAATACCTTACTTGATAGGCCAATTAGCCCGGAATTCCAAAGACTGACTGGGCTTGTTATCGCTCTGGTTTCTCTTCACACGAATTAATCTTTCGCCTTTTACTAAAGATTACCGTGGAGAGGAGCACTTTAATGAGCCTTCAGTAATTTTTGACGCCCTCTTCCAAGAGGGACATTTTAATTAAAAAGTAGAGAACAATTTAAACCTATTTGATCAATATATTTGTGCTTCTTAGTTGTATAAAAATATTTTTGATTTTACTTTTAAAAACACTATACTATTAATATTTGGAATCACAATATCCTGTTAAAAACAAATTTATTAGGTACTATTCAAAAAGACCAACCCAATTTATGATATTTATAAGGTAGAATATTGGATTACCTATACATAATTATTGATTGTAAATTCACAGCAGTCGCAATGTCCTCTATCTTGGGTGTGTAAAGTTGTTACTCTGGGTCCATGTCAATTTCCTGCAAGGCTGCGGTCATTGCTGGACATGAGAATATGTGGGTAGGTGTTAGTTCCACACCAGGACAGTTGTTGCATGTCCTATAGGTTCTTGTGCCATCTGGATGTATTGTCATTTCTTTATATGCAATTAAGTGAAAAATATTTATTTTTTACGTCAGCACGGCGAGACGATCTTCAAGAGGGGGAAGGGGTAATAGAGTAAGATGATACAATTTAATCTCTTTATAAACAATTATATGATAATTAATTACAATATACAAATATTGAATTAACTCATCAAAATATAAATAGTCCAACCTCGTTATAAAAAAAATCATTTGGAACCATTGTTATATGTACATTATTAAAATTCGAAACCATTATAGACGCGTATGATTCTTTTTTAAAATAAAACAATTTTTCCATTACAGTAAGGGCAGTAAAAATTGTTTTATTTTAAAAAAGAATCATACGCGTCTATAATGGTTTCGAATTTTAATAACAGATGGCGCGCTTAATGCATCATAATGTACATTATTGTTATAAATTCCCAGTTAAAACAATTGAAACAACTTGAAACTTTATAATGTGATATTCAAGTTTGCTGTTGTAAAAGAGGCAGCTATAACGAGGTTCAATTGTAGTCCTATTTAATTATCTAAGATCTCAATATGTTTCATATGAATATCATGTTTTATATTAGGTTAGCTAACATTACTTGCAAGCGAGACTCTATAGTCACCAACTAATCTATTGCTACCTAAATATTTAGTGACTTTTTAATGAAATAAATGTTTTTTTATTTTTTCGTACAGAGTAAAACACACACAAAGCTTTATTAATACCACCGGTCTTATACAGATTTACCACAGGAAGAAAAGAAGTACAGATGGAGCTCCTGTACTCCAGGCAACGCAGCACCCAACAACAGCCTTCAGGTCCAAATTATTTATTTAAAAAATAAAATACCTCAGGTATATGGAAAACGGTATATATTTTAGAGTCCCTTCCACACTCTTCAAGTATTTATTTTTTCCTTACCTTCATTTTCCAAGACAGTTCCAATTCCAAAATAACTTTATTAGGTACTACCGCTCAAAAATAGCAAGCTATATATACCAGGTCTATTAGTATGAAACGCGAAAATGGCTGCCAGAAGGCGCTGTGCAACTTTATTTGAGCCGACGGTGGCGCTGTTGAAGGCATTTTGTTTTTTGACTCACGTGGCATCAGCATGCGTGGAATTTTAGAAAAATTCAAATCGTGGAAAATTTCTGGAGCCCGTGGAAAATGGTGATTTCCGAGCCAAAAAGTGCCCATTTGCGGGAAGTTTTGTTGTTCGCCTTCAACTGGAAGAAAAGTGCCACTGAAGCCCACCGAATGCTTGAGGAAGTTTACGGCGACCACGCTCTGAGCAAATCACAGTGTTACAGGTGGTTTAAAAAATTCCAAAGTGGCGATTTCGAACTTGATAATGAACCACGTGGAAAACCGCACCAAAAGTTCGAGGACGCTGAACTGCAAGCTTTGTTGGATGACGACAGTACCCAAACGCAAGAGAAACTCGCGAAACAGCTCCAGGTGTCTCAAGGTTCTGTTTCCCTACGTTTAAATAGCCTCAGAATGACCCAAAAGCTTTCCAGATAGGTCCCCCACGAGTTGAGCGAAAGACAGCAAGAACGGCGTCTGGTAACCTGCGAAGGGCTGCTCGCCAGGCATGAAAAGAAGTCATTTTTGCACCGAATCGTAACTTCTGATGAGAAATCGATCCACTTCAGCAATCCTATGCGCCAAAAGTCGTGGGGCCTGCCCGGTCAATTTTCAAAACAGACGCCTAGGCCCAATCGCTTCGGAAAAAAGGCAATGCTTTGCGTATGGTGGGACCAGACCGGCGTAGTATATTTCGAGCTCCTGAAACCTGGCGAAACTCTCAATACTAGTCGTTACAAACAACAAATGCACAGTTTGAGAGAGGCATTGAAAGAAAAAAGACCGGAATGGCGTGAAAAGCACAACAAGCTGATACTGCAGCATGACAACGCTCCAGCCCACAACGCTACGGTGGTCAAAAACACCATAAAAGACTTGGGCTGGGAACTCTTACCCCACCCGCTGTACTCACCAGACTTAGCGCCGTCGGACTACCACCTTTTCACATCTTTAGGACACGCCCTAAAAACCAGGAATTTTCGAACTCAGACATACTCTGAAAATGGCTTGTTGACTGGTTCGACTCAAAAGGAATAGAATTTTTAGACAAGGAATTCGAAAATTGCCTGAAAAGTGGTCCGAGTGTATAGCTAACCAGGGCAATTACTTTGAATAAAAAATCTTTTGTTGTATGGAATTGGTGAACTTTTGAATTCACTGAAAATTTTCGCGTTTCATACTAATAGACCTGGTAAATAGTTTATATTATTCACAATTAAAAAAAAAAAATGAACAGGTTCTTCACAAAAAAAAAAAAAGTGAACAATACGGGCTGTATGGCTGTCTAAAAACGACGTTTTATACCGCCGGCAACCGACTATTTCTATCAAAAAGACAATAAATATAAATTAATATAATACAACATGTAAAAACTAGCAAAAAACTTTTGAGAGAATAACCAGCTGTTTGACTGGGTTTTTTATTAACTTTTTATTAAAAGTAGATAATATGCAAAAATGATTCCAATTCATAACAGAAAATTAAAGTTATAACAAAAAAAACTCAATTTTATTTTAAACTCTACTAAACAAAATTTGTTCAATATATCGCTAATAGATGGCAGCACAGAACTGTGTCAAAAATTGACGTGGGTAAAAAAAAATCTAAAATTAATCAAATATAATTTAAATTATTGAATCATATTTTTTTATAAAAACACACACACATTAAAATATAAATAAAAATTTTGGAATATTTCTTTAATATCGATTATCCATAAACTGAACTAACTCTAGCTGTTGTTAAATAGACAATGTTCTTCTTTTTTCTTATCTCCACACTGAGTGAAGTAGAATGCGTCTGCCTTTGTCATTAAGACTGGGAGCACTACTTAGTGGCAGGCCGACTTTGCTCCAAAAGAAATGGCCACCTCTGACATGAGGAGCAGACACCATGTGCGGCCGCTCCTAACATGTTTGTTTGTATGTCCGGTATACAAATTCGAAGTAGTTCACTAATTCAAACCAAATTTTCCATACATAGGTAAAAAAATACGGGGAAGACGATAGGCTATTTTAAAAAATATATAAATCAATTATTAAAACTATATATTCGAATTATTCTACATAGCTCACGAACAGCGCCCTCTATTAAAGATTAGATTAAATTATGCTGTTGCAAACAAATAGATAATGCTAATAACAAACAATTATAAAAATAATATTATCTAAATATATATCACTCGGGTAGATATGCACACGGGTCAATCCCGGGGCGAAGCCCGGGTCACCCGTCTAGTATTGTATATACATGTAATATGTATATACAGTATATTGCCACGTGGAAAATTAGGAAAGATAAAACTTCAGGATGACACAGAAATTTATTTAAGGTAAGAACAAACTATGAATGATAAACGAAGATAAGAAATGAGGTAGTTTAGAGAGTAGCAAAATATAAACATAGAAAATGATAATCCCTATATATATAAAAGTCAGTATATGTATGTATGTGTGTTTGTTTCTATGTCGGCTATACACGTCCACAATACGTAACTAATCTGACTGAAATTTTAACAGTATATATATTAGAATCTGGAAAAACTTATAGTGAAAATTTCAACTCTCTATCCCGAATATTATTCGAGTTATTTGCAAATTGCGTTGCAAATTTGCCCTTTCGCTCGCAAGCAGCGCCTCTAGCGGTGAAGATGGGAAGTAATATCAGCTGACCTAATGTACATGTAAAACGTGTTTTAACGGGACATAGAGAAAAATCTGGAAGAGATATTTTTCGCATTTTTAGGCAAGAAAAATTGAAATTGGCAGGTTCTGGGCATTAAAAGTTGTTTTTTATTCAGAAAATGATGATGAAAAATTGCTGTATTATGTTTGATTATCAGATACAAAATTATATCGGGAAAAAATCCAAAAAGCAGAGACCACGGGTGAAACCAGTTCTTTTTTTTTTTTGTACGCAGGAACAAAATTCTAACAGAAAAACATTCATTCGAACAGAAAACAAAAGCCAGATCATCTTTCTATAAGAATATCGCTTCTCAGACACAAAGTTTGGAGCGGGACGTTTCACAAGAGTGACATCCACGGCGCCAATTTATAATTGTAACGAATAGTATTTGAAAATCAAAATAACATAATTTTCAAATATCGTTGTGAAAATTTACATTTTTATATTTTAAAAACAAACAAGTTTGGAGCGGGATGTTTCACAAAAGTGACATTCACGGTGCCAATTTATAATTGTAGCGAATAGTATTTGAATAAAAACATTTAATCGGGTAAACCCGGGCGTTGCCCGGGTCATTCGGCTAGTCTGTTGATAAATCAATAAATACTTTGCATCCTCTCAAAATCCTATCCTACAGCCTCGAAGTGGCGGGAGGGTGTAAACAGGTAGCACAGAACGTCGGGAGTTTAACTCCTGGTAGGGCCACCCTGTGCTACATACCCGGCTAATGTATCAATTGGTAGCGTCTGTTCTCCATAGGAGCGGCTATGCTCCATGACAGGAGACCAAAAGAAGCAAAGTCACACTGAGTGGTACTTCCAGGTCTTCAGACCAACAGCACCCTTCTTTCCTTTTCCAAAAAAAGACCTCTTGGAAAACCCCAGGACTATAATAGAAAAGCTGAGGGAACCTAATGGAGATCGTTTAAACGACTTGAGGAATAAGCAACAATAACACAACAATATTTTGCTACAATATGATGAACCCCCTGTATACATAACTAATGATAGTATATTTATGATTTAAGTTGCTCTTGCTGAACGGCGCACACCTAATAAAGTTATTTTGAATTGGAACTCATCCGTATATAAGGTTTATAATCTTTCAGCGTCTCATTTTATATCATAGCCATCAAAAAGGTATGGCTGCTATAGTTAAACAAAGAGTTATTTTCACTGTAATTTGACTTTTGGGAGTTGGTCTCATTGTTGTATGGTTGCTAAATTGAATTTAAAATTATTTCTTTAAATCTATTCATCAGAATAACGTTTGCCAAATATGTTCATGTAAGGTTGAAGATGCAAATTTTCTTAATGAGGGCACTTTATTTATTTTATTTTTTCAAGATTGAGAGGAATCCTGAGATATCATCCTGAATAAACCTACAACTTAAGACAATTGATAAAACTTTCTCCAAGCAGAAAAAAAAGGAATTATATTTTAAATTTTGAATAAATTGTGTTTTCTTGAAAGAACTCGTGAAAATGAAACTTTCATCAAGTCAAGGGTCAAAAGCCGTACCATGGTTGATTGTGATAAATTCCCTGGCCTGAATTTTTTTAAAGAATGGTGAGGATTGGAATCTAGATAAAAAAACCCTCAACTAATCAATTAGGATTATGTTCCAAATTATTATTTATTGTTAGTTCCTGGTTCAAGCTCTTGAAAGCATCTTTTACCAGGGAAAGTCTAGTTAAAATTCTTAGAACATTCCTGTCCAAAATTCGTCTTGGAATGTTCACCACTACCATCCTTACTGGTCACGTTCTCGCAGATCTCTGGCATAGAGATCCAACATGTCCTCACTGCCGGGAAGTATTACAAACTGTGGACCTCTTCCTTTTCTTCTGTCCATCTATTCTGTTACACAGGCTACAAACACTACTTGGAGTACAAGACTTCAGTCCTGTCTCTACATTCTGACTCGGCCTGGAACTACCTGGTTCACCGCAGCTCTCCCCATGGCTAGACTTCTAGACTGTGGCTGTACAGCCCGGGTAGTTGGAGATTTACGCTCCAGGAACCCGGGTTACCTCTATATTCTCTCCCTTATTTCTTTTCAAATATTATTCTTTAAATAAATATTAATCAGTACCTTTATTTTTTAAGACTTTTACTCCTATATACTGATTCTCCTTAAAAATACAGCAAATGAGTATTAAAAAAGAAGGAAAAGAAATATGAATTTAAAAAGTTGTTATTTTTTAATTAATAAATTAATAAAAGTATAAGGTAAGAAATATAATTTAAAATTTGTGTGTAACACTACACAAAATTTCCCCTCTTTAAACTTCAATAAGAAAAATAGTTCAATTTATCGTTGATAGCTGGCAGCACAAAGCTTAATTAGTTAAAATTGGTCAAATATTTTATAGTTGATTATATTATTTGAAATTTTTTTTGACGTGACAACGTCTTAAATTAGGTTGCGGCTGGGAGTCACTTATGAAAAAGTGTAACGCCCGGTAACGTTACGATGAGTCACCGAACGAGAGTGCTGCGCGCGCAGCGCTAGAGAATTAGGCGCATTGAATCGGCGCATGCTTGTCTCTGTCTTTGTCTTTCTCGAACGTTCTTGGAGTTGGAAAAACAAGAAAGCGTCATAATACAAGTTCACACGTGTGGTTAAAGTATCGTCAGCTGTTTAATATTTTTATTTCAATTCTTCGGTAATATTAGAATTCAATTTTTAAAATTTGAAATATTTCTTCAAATACCCATTATCCACGGGGTGAACCAAATATAGCCGTCGTCACAAACTTGGGCTTGTTATCGATTCCATTTTTCTTTCGTCAGAATTTTTCGTTGGCTCGCTCTCTTGCTTTGACTACCTCTAGGAAGAAGAAGAAGAAGAATGCCCAGCAGCCCCTTGTGACCCTGGCAAAGGAGAACAATGAGGTGAAGAATCGCTACTGTAATGTCATGCGTGTCGCTAGCCATTCCAACATGTTGACCCTGTATAAGGACCTGACCGAATTCATCACCTTGCGGTCTAATCAGATCATGGCCCTCCTTGCTGAAGTAGAGAACCTCTCTGGTACCCTCGCGTCCTTTAAGAAGCTGGACGAAGATACGGAGGCCAACCAGCCCCAGCTGCTCCCCTTGCCAAGAAGCCTTCCCCCACGCTGCCTGCTCCTACAAAGAGGAAGCAGCCTGAGGCTCACAACCCACCTGCAAAGAGGACAAACCTGCTAGGTCCTGCCAAACCAGTGCCCTCCTGCGCTTCCAAGCCGGCGGCCGCCCGAGTGACCCTCCACGGTGAAAAATCGGCGGCCCACACAGTGGTTATTTCTGATAACCCGCAGGCCGACCCCAGGGAAATGCTAAAAGCTGTCCGCGCTGCCCACACTCTCCCCCAAGGCGTCGGGGCTTCCCTGCGCACCAAGGGGAAGCTTGTCCTCCACTCCAGCAACCCCGATACCATCCCAGATGTTACCACCTCCCTGGCCAACAAGCTGGATGGCATGAAGGTCCGCCAACAGAAGGAGATCCTGCCACGCATCTGCCTCTTCAAAGTGGATGAGGAAACATCCAACTCCACCATTGTTTAGACATTCCTTGAAACCCCTGCAGTCAGACAGCTTACTGAGGACAAGGTGGTGCGCGTGGCGCACCGTTCTGGAACCAGAAACGGGACCTGCACCGCCTTCATCGAGGTGGACCTCAAGACCTTCAGAGCCCTGGGCATTCGCGGAAGGATCGGGGTTGATGGAGTGATCCTTGACTTCGAGGAATCCATCCGATCCCGCGTCTGATTCCGCTGTTGTGGCTTCGGCCACAACTCTGCCCAATGCACCAGAGCTCCTAAGTGCTTCCACTGCGGTGAAGACGGCCATGAAGGCCGTGCCTGCCCATCCATTGCCGACCAGCGCACCTCCAAGTGTGCCAACTGCTGCGCCAAGGGCCTTGCTGAGAAGCACGAGGCGAGAGCCTCAAGCTGCTCCATCTTGAAGTCTAGAGCCCCCAAGTTCTAGGCTTCCAGGACCTCCTGCCTCCTCAACTGGCCTCCATCCCTGCTTCTCTCTGCATCAAGGCGCTGTTTCCCTGACTTCTCCAGTTTCCTTCACCCCTGCGATGACACCTCCCCTGCCTGATCTTAGGATCCCTTGCCACCAGATCGCGGTCTGCAGCCATGTTGGGGCTAGAAGACCTTACTGATAGGCCAATTAGCCCGGAATCCCAAAGACTCACTCGCGGGCTTGTTATCGCTCTGGTTTATCTTCACACGAATTAATCTTTCGACTTTTACTAAAGATTACCGTGGAGAGGAGCACTCTAATGAGCCTTCAGTAATTTTTGACGCCCTCTTCTAAGAGGGACATTTTAAATAAAAAGTAGAAAACAATTTTAACCTAGTTGATTAGTATATTTGTCCTTCTTCATAGTTGTATAAAATATTATTGATTTTACTCTTAAAAACACTATACAATTAATATTTGAAATCAATTTCCTGTTAAAAATCTTTATTATGTACTATTCAAAAAGACCAACCCAAGTCATGATATTTATATACACGCACAAATCTTTATTAAGATCACCAGTCTTATACAGATTCACCTCAGGAAGAAAGGAATCATAGAGGGAGCTCCTATACTCCAGGCAGCACAGAACCTAACAACAGCCTCCAGGTCCGACACATGTCCAATGGCCACACGTTCCTTTGTGCATACGTCATGGTTACCGAATCACTGAACAGGCTGTGTGGAATCAGCCACGTTCTAGTTTTCGCTTTCCTCATTCAAACGAACCACGGCATTCGGCGATTCTATTAAACTCCTCCAAACGCTGACTACTGCCTTGTAAAATTTATACAAACCAAAAAGAAGACCTTGATCAAACGTCATTGCATTCATCCAGTTATAAATTTGGTGATACCATGATATTTATATATAAGAATATTAAATCACACAAACACAACAAAAAAGGCATATCCTGACCACGAACACATGAGCTTTTTGTTCCACTAGATGGTGTTCTGCCATCTAAAAAGCTCATGTGCTCGTGTTCAGGCTATGCCTTTTTTGATTTTAATACAAACACCTGACCTTTTTTTATTTAATATTATTTTTCACATAAAAGAATATGTACAGGTTCATCTTATTTACAAAATTTTCACGTATTTACCAGTTTAGTGCCTTGTGATAGAATCAAAATGGCTAAATTAATGGTATAAGAATTATGGTCTTCCTCAAATATTTGGAAAAATCAGCAGACCATTGTGGCTGTAATAAAATACTTTGCAAAATATTTGCGTCGAGTTACAAAAAGCCTAATTTTATCGCAGTTTTTTTCAAATAATATTTTTTATAAACTAGCTATATA
Source organism: Cordylochernes scorpioides (assembly GCA_030710605.1). Classification (NCBI taxonomy): domain Eukaryota; kingdom Metazoa; phylum Arthropoda; class Arachnida; order Pseudoscorpiones; family Chernetidae; genus Cordylochernes; species Cordylochernes scorpioides. The sequence continues at coordinate 28,731,953 of CP092881.1, read as the reverse complement.
AGACTTTATATAGTTTGGCTTATATAGCAATTTTGATGAACTTGGTTAAAGAAGATTAAATAGCTAAGAAGAGTGACACCGAGTGGTACTTCCAGGTCTTCAGACCAACAGCACCCCTCTTTCCTTCTCCATGATGTCTACATCTATAATAGAAAAGCTGAGACAATGCAACCTAATGGAGATCGTTTAAACGACTTGAGGAATAAGAAACAACAACACAACAATACTTTGCTACAATATGACGAGCCCCCTGTATATAACTATTGGTTGTATATTTATGATCTAAGTTGTTCTTGCTGAGTGGCGCTTAATAAAGTTATTTTGAACTTGAACTCATCTGTATATTGTTGCACCAATTTGCGGCTTGGCAGACTCTTCAGCCTGGATTCTCTCCTGTGCTGGGTCTTGCATCTTACCAGAGCGTGTTTCAACCATCCTGCAAATTTATAAAAGGGAATAACGAGATAAGTCTTCTTTAAGTAGCCACCAGAATCCTTTATTTATTTTCTCACATCAAAGAGAGCAGTGAAGTCACGTGTACCTAAATACAAATGATGACAATCTAAATAATCTGTGTTTTAAATAAATATCATAGAATATAAAAATAAATAAATATACAATTTAAATTTCAAATATATTAAAAATAATATAAGAAATACGCCATTAATCATGATGTAACACTTCCCCCTCTCCAGAGGTCGTCACGTCCTCGTGAGTTACCTCATCAATTCTCTCAAAATAGGGTTTGAGTCTTGAGACATGGACAATCAATGGGTCTTGGCCAGGATTATCTTTTGGCTCAATTAAGTAATTTACGTTAGACAGCTTCTTTAATATTCTATATGGGCCAAAATATTTTCTCAGTAGTTTCTCACACTTTCCTATTTTCCTAATTGGTGTCCAAACTGCTACTAATTCTCCTGGTTCGTAGCTTCTTTCCATGTGTTTCTTGTCATAGTTCTTTTTCATTCTTTCTTGAGTCTTTATTGTGTTGTTAATAACTAATTTTCTTGTTCTGTTTATTTTGTCTAAGTGATGTTTTATGTATTCATCATAATCATCTTTGTCAATGTCCACCGAGATATTCCTGTCGTCCAAAAGAGACGTGGGTTCTCTTCCAAACATCAGGAAAAAGGGAGAATATCCTGTGGTTTCCTGAATTGTAGTATTGTAAGCGTGAGTGATGAATGGGAGTATTTCGTCCCAATTTTTCTGATCAGTGTTCACATACATACTGAGCATATTGATCAATGTTCTATTTAACCGCTCTGTCAATCCATTAGTCTGGGGATGATAGCTCGTTGTGAAGCAATGTTTAATCTTGCACGTTTTCATCACCTCTTTCATTAAATTACTGGTAAATTGAGAGCCTCTGTCACTAATAAGATATTGTGGGGCTCCGTGCCGAAGAAAAATATCCTCTACTAGAAATTTAGAAACTTCTTTCACTGTTGCTTCCGAGACTGCTCTTGTTTCTGCATATCTAGTGTAGTAGTCCGTCAGCACGATTATCCATTTTTTCTTGTTTTTCGTAGATGGTAGTGGACCAACAAAGTCAATTCCAATTCTTTCGAAAGGAAAGTTGGCTGGGGGAATGGGCTGTAGTAGTCCAGAAGGTAATTGGTTTGAGCCTTTCCTACTTTGGCAAAGGTGACACGTCTTAACGAATTCTGAGACATCCTTTAGCATGGATGGCCAAAAGTATTTACTCTTTATTCGGTACATGGTTCTGGCGACGCCCAGATGGCCATTCGACATATGATTGTGATATTCTTTCATAATTTCTCTCTTTTTATTCTCTGGAACCACAAGCAACCACGCCCTGCCTTCAGGGTTCGGGTTTTTCTTAAAGAGGCATCCATCTTCTTCTTTAAAGTTTTGCGCAATTGATCGCCTGCTTCCATTAAGGTTTTTCTTAACACTTTCGATAAATTTATCCTCTTCGTCTGTTATTTGATTTAAAAATAGCCTTTCAAAATCCTCATCCCAATCAGTTTCTGGCAAGGGCCCCCTAGATAAGCCATCGGCGTTCAGATGCTTCTTTCCCGATTTATGTATTATATCGAAGTCATATTCTTGAATTTTCAATGCCCATCTTGCCAATCGACCTGTTGGATCCTTCAAGTTTTTGAGCCAGCATAAGGCGTGATGGTCTGTTACTATTTTAAAGTGTCTTCCATAAAGGTAGGGTCGTAATTTTGACATTGACCAGACAACGGCCAGACATTCTTTTTCAGTGGTTGAATAATTTTGCTCCGCTTTACTTAGGGTACGACTCAAATATGAGATCACCTTCTCTTCACCACCGATGTCTTGGACAAGTGTTGCACCTATGCCGATGTTGGACGCATCAGTATGAACATAGGTAGGTGCATTTGGATTGAAGTGACCTAAAATTGGTGGACTTAATAGTGCTGTTTTTAGGGTTTGAAACGCTTCCTCTTGTCTTTCTGTCCAGGTAAATGATACACTTTTTTTTATAAGGTTGGTCAAAGGGTCAGCAATTTTTGAAAAGTCTTTGATAAATTTTCTATAATATGAACACATTCCCAAAAAGGATTGTACTTCTTTGACCTTTTTGGGCCGAGGAAAATTTCTGACAGCTTTGATGTTATGTTCCGCGGGTTTTATACCATGTTTGCTCGTTATATAGCCGAGAATCTCCAATTCTTCAAAAGCAAATCGGCATTTTTTGTCGTTTAACCTTAAATTAGATTCACGAAAACATCTAAAAACAGCTTCAAGTCTTTTGAGGTGCGTTGGAAAATCCGGGCTATATATGATAACATCATCCAGATAACACAAACAAATTTGCCATCTCAGATTTCCAAGCATATTCTCCATATTTCTCTCAAAGGTAGCAGGCGCGTTACAAAGTCCAAAAGGCATCACGTTGAATTCATATAATCCATGCGCTGTAGTGAAAGCTGTTTTCTCTTTGTCTCTTTCTTCGACTTCAACTTGCCAATATCCAGATCTGAGGTCTATTGCTGAGAAGTGTGTAGATCCTTGGAGAGTATCCATAACTTCGTCTATTCTAGGGATCGGATAGACATCTTTTACTGTCACATTATTCAGTTTTCTGTAGTCCACACAAAATCTGTATTTACCATCTCGCTTCTTGACCAATATTACTGGAAAAGACCAGGGGCTAGAAGATGGCCTAATTATGCCTTCTGTAAGCATCTCGTCAATTTGCTCTTTTATAATATCTCGTTCTTTAGCACTTACCCGGTAAGGCTTGTGTTTAATTGGCTTCGCGTCTTCTGTGTCTATCCGATGTTTTGCCAAATTGGTTCTCCCTAATCTCGATGAAAAAAGATCTCCATACCTTTCTAAAACTTGTTTTAACTCCTTCTGTTCCTTTGGTGAAAGATTTTCGTTTATTTGGAATCTAGGTTCTTCGTTCTTTTCTACCTCTCTTTCTCGACTCACATTTATTTTCGCTGGACTACTTCCAAAAGCCAATGTTTGGTTTTTCATTATTTTTAACGGTCGAGGATACGGATTAGTTATCCAGATGTGTGTTTCCCTATTTATAACATTGATCAAGCTTCTTGCTAGACGAAGTCCATTTGTTTGAAACATTTTGCTGCTCTCCTCGATAATATATTCTCCATCCTCTGTTTCTACCAATGCCTTGATCAATTTCATGGAACATTCCGGTACAATGGAATCCTTGGCACTCTTTATTTTCAACATTTCAAATTTGATTTCGTCATGATTATTCGTCAAATCATATTTTATAGTTTCTTGCTTACAATCTATTTTTGCGTTCATTTTCTTAAGGAAATCTCTCCCAAGAATTAATGTCCGTAAATGCGTTTTCAATATCACAAAGTTGTGTGATAATGTTTCGTCATCAATTTTTATATTTAAAAATATACTTCCTACCATGTCCAATTTTTTTCCATCGGGTCCTGCACAAATTTTTGCGAGTTTACTTATACCATGGCCTGTATCGAGGGCCGTTCTGAGGTCGACCACTGAGAGGTCAGCACCTGTATCAACCAAAGCTTCAAAAGTCCCTATCTTGTCCACATTAATTTTTAATTTGTATTTAGGGTCCAACTTCTTGATTCCGTTTATGGTCGACTTGCTTTGATTGACAGATTCAGGCGCGACGCTTAGTTTAAATCTTCCAACACGGAATATCTATTCCGGGTAGGAATATTTGTCTGTGTGCTATGACATACATCAGCATAAAGCCGAGGTCCTGATTTCTCTGATATTTCATTCATTTGGCATTTTTCTTCGACCTTCTCTTGGGTATCTGCTGGATCCTCTTCTAGGATTCTTATAAACTTGACCCTACAATAACGGGCCACGTGCCCTGGCTTGTTACATTTAAAGCAGATTGGTCTTCCATCTTCCGTCCTATTTTTGCTCACTTCTTGGCTTTTATTGTAAGTGTTTCTCTGAAGGTTTGGTTTCGGCACAAAGTTAGGATTATAAGGACGTCTAGGGGTAGAGGGCTGGGGAAAGTTGTTTCGATACTGTCTGGGGGTAGGAGGGGAGTCGTTCTTGTAATTATTGGAAACAGGGGCTTGGGGCCTGGAAGTGGTCTGGTAGTTTCGTGCGGCAGTCGGCGGCACGTACCTCGATTGTTGTTGGGGTCTAGAATAGCGTGGACCGTTATATAGGTTTCTGGATTTCTCCACACGTTCCCGATACTTCTTTTCAAAAGAATCCATTTTCTTGCACACGACAAGAAGGTCATCGGTCGTTTTAGGAGGGTTCAGGTAGAGCGCGAATGAGTACTCTTTTTTCAGTCCTCCAATAACATGTTCAATTTTTGTTTCTTCTTCCATTGCGGGGTCAACCTTGTTGCACAACACTAGAATGTCTTCCGCGAACCTGATTGCTGGTTCATTCCAGTGTTGCATTCTGTTGAGCTTCATTCTAAGTTCTTCTTTATTCGCGTCCAAAGAAAAATCCTGAATGAGGCGGATTTTAATATTTTCCCAGCTCGTGAAACTAGCCTTGTGTAAATTCAACCAGGTTTTAGCGCTTCCCGTCATGTTCATGGCGGCATAACGAGAGATAATGTAGTCTGCCCAATGGTACAAGAAGCCAATTTCTTCAAGAGATTCAATCCATGGGCGAGGGTCTTCCGTTCCATCATACTTGGGGATGTCGATGTTGGGATTCAGGACAACTGGGTCGGAACTAGCATCTCTACCAATTGTTGCACCAATTTGCGGCTTGGCAGACTCTTCAGCCTGGATTCTCTCCTGTGCTGGGTCTTGCATCTTACCAGAGCGTGTTTCAACCATCCTGCAAATTTATAAAAGGGAATAACGAGATAAGTCTTCTTTAAGTAGCCACCAGAATCCTTTATTTATTTTCTCACATCAAAGAGAGCAGTGAAGTCACGTGTACCTAAATACAAATGATGACAATCTAAATAATCTGTGTTTTAAATAAATATCATAGAATATAAAAATAAATAAATATACAATTTAAATTTCAAATATATTAAAAATAATATAAGAAATACGCCATTAATCATGATGTAACAATATATAAGGTTTTTAATCTTTCAGCGTCTCATTTTATATCATAGCCATCAAAAAGGTATGGCTGCTATAGTTAAACGGTGATTTATTTTCACTGTAATTTGACTTTTGGGAGTTGGTCTCATTGTTGTATGGTTGGTGGGTTGATAATTTAAAATTACACAAAACTGTCACAAAGTGTAGACCTCTTCTTCTGTCCATCTATTCTGTCACACAGGCTACAAACACTACTTGGAGTACAAGACTTCAGCCCTGTTTCTACTTCCTGACTCAATGCTGGCTTGGAACTACCTGGTTCACCGCAGCTCTCCCCATGGCTAGAATTCTAGACTGTGGCTGTACAGCCCGGGTAGTTAATGATTTACGCTCCAGGAACCCGGGTTACTTCTATTCTCTCTCTCATTTCTTTTTCAAATATTATTTTTAAAATAAATATTAATCAATACCTTCATTTTAAGACTTTTAGTCCTATATACTGAATCTGAAAAATACAGCAAATGAGCATTAAAAAAGAAGAAAAAAGAAATATGAATTTAAAAATTTATTAATTTTAATAAATAAATTAATAAAAATATAAAGCAAGAAAAATAATTTGAAATTTGTGTGTAACTACACAAAATTTCCTCTCTTTAAACCTCAATAAGAAAAATAGTTCAATTTATCGTTGATAAATGGCAGCACAAAGCTTAATTAGTTGAAAATGGTTAAATATTTTATAGTTGATTGAATTATTTATACAATTTAAACATTTTTACTCCAATTCTTTGGTAATATTAGAATTGAATTTTAAAATTTGGAATATTTCTTCAAATACCCATTATTCATGGGGTGAACCAACTATAGCTGTCGTCACAAACTCGCCAACTGCTGTGCCAAGGCCTTGCAGACAAGCACGAGGCGAGAGCCTCAAGCTGCCCCACCTTGAAGCATAAAGCCCTCAAATTCTAGGCTTCCAGGACCTCCTGCCTCCTTAACCGTCCTCCATCCTGGCTTCTCACCCATCAAGGCGCTGTTTCCCTGACCTCTCCAGCTTCTCCCCCCTGCGATGACACCTCCACTGCCAGATCCTTGGATCCCTTCCCACCAGTTCGCGATCTGCAGCCATAGTAGGGCTAGAAGACCCATTTTTGTAGGCCAATTAGCCCGGATTCTCAACTAACCTGGCATGTAATTGCTCTGGTTTCTCTTCACACGAATTAATCTTTCGCCTTTTACTAAAGATTACCGTGGAGAGGAGCACTCTAATGAGCCTTCAGTAATTTTTGACGCCCTCTTCCAAGAGGGACATTTTAAATAAAAAGTAAAAAACAATTTTAACCTAGTTGATTAGTATATTTGTCCTTTTTCATAGTTGTATCAAAATTTTATTGATTTTACTTTTAAAAACACTACACTATTAATATTTGATATCAAAATCCTGTTAAAAAATAACTTTATTAGTTAATATTCAAAAAGACCTAAGTCATGATATTTATATACGCACACAAAGCTTTATTAAGACCACCGGTCTTATACAGATTCACCACAGGAAGAAAGGAATCATAGAGGGAGCTCCTATACTCCAGGCAGCACAGAACCTAACAACAGCCTCCAGGTCCGACACATGTCCAATGGCCACACGTTCCTTCGTGCATACGTCATGGTTACCGAATCACTGAACAGGCGAGTGTGGAATCAGCCACGTTCTAGTTTTCGCTTTCCTCATTCAAATGAACCACGGCATTCGGCGATTCTATTAAACTCCTCCAAACGCTGACTACGGCCTTGTAAAATTTATACAAACCAAAAAGAAGACCTTGATCAAACGTCATTGCATTCATCCAGTTATAAATTTGGTGATACCATGATATTTATATATAAGAATATTAAATCACACACACACAACAAAAAAGGCATATCCTGACCACGAACACATGAGCTTTTTGTTCCACTAGATGGTGTTCTGCCATCTAAAAAGCTCATGTGCTCGTGTTCAGGCTATGCCTTTTTTGATTTTAATACAAACACCTGACCTTTTTTTATTTAATATTATTTTTCACATAAAAGAATATGTACAGGTTCATCTTATTTACAACATTTTCACGTATTTACCAGTTTAGTGCCTTGTGATAGAATCAAAATGGCTAAATTAATGCTATAAGAATTATGGTCTTCCTCAAATATTTGGAAAAATCAGCAGACCATTGTGGCTGTAATAAAATACTTTGCAAAATATTTGCGTCGAGTTACAAAAAGCCTAATTTTATCGCAGTTTTTTTTTTTTTAAATAATATATTTTATAAACTAAATATATAAGACTTTATATAGTTTGGCTTATATAGCAATTTTGATGAACTTGGTTAAAGAAGATTAAATAGCTAAGAAGAGTGACACCGAGTGGCACTTCCAGGTCTTCAGACCAACAGCACACCTCTTTCCTTCTCCATGATGTCTACAACTATAATAGAAAAGCTGAGACAATGGAACCTAATGGAGATCGTTTAAACGACTTGAGGAATAAACAACAACAATACTTTGCTACAATATGACGAGCCCCCTGTATATAACTATTGATTGTATATTTTTATGATCTAAGTTGCTCTTGCTAAGCGGCGGGCACCTAATAAAGTTATTTTAAACTGGAACTCATCTGTATATATAAGGTTTTTAATCTTTCAGCGTCTCATTTTATATCATGGCCATCAAAAAGGTATGGCTGCTATAGTTAAATGGTGATTTATTGTCACTGTAATTTGACTTTTGGGAGTTGGTCTCATTGTTGTATGGTTGGTGGGTTGAAAATTTAAAATTACACAAAACTGTCACAAACTGTAGACCTCTTCTTCTGTCCATCTATTCTGTTACACAGGTTACAGACACTTCTTGAAGTACAAGACTTCAGCCCTGTTTCTACTTCCTGACTCAATGCTGGCTTGGAACTACCTGGTTCAACACAGCTCTCCCCACGGCTAGACTTCTAGACTGTACAGCCCGGGTAGTTGGTGATTTACGCTCCAGGAACCCGGGTTACTTCTATTCTCTCTCTCATTTCTTCTTCAAATATTATTTTTTAAATAAATATTAATCAATACCTTTATTTTAAAACTTTTAATCCTATATGCTGATTCTCCTGAAAAATACAGCAAATGAGTATTAAAAAAAAAGGAGAAAGAAATATGAATTTAAAAATTATTATTTTTTAATGAATAAATTAATAAAAATATAAGGTAAGAAATATAATTACACAATTTGTGCGTAACTACACAAAATTTCCTCTCTTTAAACCTCAATAATAAAAATAGTTCAAATTATCGTTGATAGATGGCAGCACAAAGCTTAATTAGTTGAAAATGGTTAAATATTTTATAGATGATTAAATTATTTAAACAATTTACACCTTTTTACACCAATTCTTCGGTAATATTAGAATTGTGTTTTAAAATTTTGAATATTTCTTTAAATTCCCATTATTCATTGAGAGAACCAACTATAGCCGTCGTCACAAACTTAGCTTGTTATCCGGTTGTTCCTCCTGGTTTAGCTTTTTATTTTTCGAGAATTGCCAGCTAGCTCTCTACCTGATCACATCTTTGCTTTGCCCTGCTGCTCTTGCCTTGAATCCTGCTAAGAAGAAGAATGCCAAGAATCCCATCGTGAGCGTCGCTGACCTGGAGAAGGAGGACAAAATGGTGATGAAACGCTACTATGAAACCATGTGTGCCACTGGCCATCCCGCCCTGCTGAACCTGCATCAGGACCTGATGCACTTCATCTCCAAGCGGTCTGAGCTGGTCAGGACCCTCCTTGCTGAGGTAGAGAACCTCTCTGGTACCCTCGAGGCCTTCGCGGAGCTGGACCAAGTTATGGAGGCCAACCAGCCCAGCTCCCAAACCGACCCAATCAAGCCCGCCACTCCTGCCCCTGCTGCTCTCCCTGCCAAGAAGCCTGCCCTCACGCTGCCTGCTCCTGCTCCTACAAAGAGGAAGCAGCCTGAGGCTCACAACCCACCTGCAAAGAGGACAAACCTTCCCAGGTCTTGCCAAACCTGTGCCTCCTCGCCTTTCCAAGCCTGCGGCCGCCCAAGTGGTCCTCCATGGAGAAAAATCGGTGGCCCACACAGTGGTTATTTCTGATAACCCGTAGGCCGACCCCAGGGAAATGCTAAAGGCTGTCCGCGCTGCCCACACTCTCCCCCAAGGCGTCTGGGCTTCCCTGCGAACCAAGGGGAAGCTGGTCCTCCACTCCAGCAACCCTGACACCATCCCAGCTGTCACGACCTCCCTGGCCAACAAGCTGGATGGTATGAAGGTCCGCCAGCAAAAGGAGATCCTGCCACGCATCTGCCTCTTCAAAGTGGATGAGGAGACATCCAACTCCACCCTGAGAAGACACTCCTGGAAACCCCTGCAGTCAAACAACTTACTGAGGACAAGGTGGTCGCGTGGCGCACCGTTCTGCACCCAGAAACGGGACCTGCACCGCCTTGATCGAGGTGGACCTCAAGACCTTCAGAGCCCTGGGCGCGCGCGGGAGGATCGTGGCTGATGGAGTAATCCTCAACTTCGAAGAGTCCATTCGCGCCCGCTTCTGCTTCCGCTGTTGTGGCTTCGGTCACAACTCTGCGCAATGCACCAGAGCTCCAAAGTGCTTCCACTGCGGTGAAGACGGCCATGAAGGCCGCGCCTGCCCATCCATTGCCGACCAGCGCTCTTCCAAATGTGCCAACTGCTGTGCCAAGGGCCTTCCTGACAAGCACGAGGCGAGAGCCTCAAGCTGCCCCATCTTGAAGTCTAGAGCCCTCAAGTTCTAGGCTTCCAGGACCTCCTGCCTCCTCAACTGGACTACATCCCTGCTTCTCACTGCATCAAGGCGCTGTTTCCCTGACCTCTCCAGCTTCCTCCTCCCCTGCGATGACACCTCCACTGCCAGATCTTAGGATCCCTTGCCACCAGTTCGCGTTCTGCATCCATGTTGGGGCTAGAATACCTTACTTGATAGGCCAATTAGCCCGGAATTCCAAAGACTGACTGGGCTTGTTATCGCTCTGGTTTCTCTTCACACGAATTAATCTTTCGCCTTTTACTAAAGATTACCGTGGAGAGGAGCACTTTAATGAGCCTTCAGTAATTTTTGACGCCCTCTTCCAAGAGGGACATTTTAATTAAAAAGTAGAGAACAATTTAAACCTATTTGATCAATATATTTGTGCTTCTTAGTTGTATAAAAATATTTTTGATTTTACTTTTAAAAACACTATACTATTAATATTTGGAATCACAATATCCTGTTAAAAACAACTTTATTAGGTACTATTCAAAAAGACCAACCCAATTTATGATATTTATAAGGTAGAATATTGGATTACCTATACATAATTATTGATTGTAAATTCACAGCAGTCGCAATGTCCTCTATCTTGGGTGTGTAAAGTTGTTACTCTGGGTCCATGTCAATTTCCTGCAAGGCTGCGGTCATTGCTGGACATGAGAATATGTGGGTAGGTGTTAGTTCCACACCAGGACAGTTGTTGCATGTCCTATAGGTTCTTGTGCCATCTGGATGTATTGTCATTTCTTTATATGCAATTAAGTAAAAAATATTTATTGTTTACGTCAGCACGGCGAGACGATCTTCAAGAGGGGGAAGGGGTAATAGAGTAAGATGCTACAACATTTTAATCTCTTTATAAACAATTATATGATAATTAATTACAATATACAAATATTGAATTAACTCATCAAAATATAAATAGTCCAACCTCGTTATAAAAAAAAAATAATTTGGAACCATTGTTATATGTACATTATTAAAATTCGAAACCATTATAGACGCGTATGATTCTTTTTTTTAAATAAAACAATTTTTCCATTACAGTAAGGGCAGTAAAAATTGTTTTATTTTAAAAAAGAATCATACGCGTCTATAATGGTTTCGAATTTTAATAACAGATGGCGCGCTTAATGCATCATAATGTACATTATTGTTATAAAATCCCAGTTAAAACAATTGAAACAACTTGCAACTTTATAATGTGATATTCAAGTTTGCTGTTATAAAAGAGGCAGCTAAAACGAGGTTCAATTGTAGTCCTATTTAATTATCTAAGATCTCAATATGTTTCATATGAATATCATGTTTTATTTTAGGTTAGCTTACATTACTTGCAAGCGAGAATCTATTGTCACCAACTAATCTATTGCTACCTAAATATTTAGTGACTTTTTAATGAAATAAATGTTTTTTTTATTTTTTCGTACAGAGTAAAACACACACAAAGCTTTATTAATACCACCGGTCTTATACAGATTTACCACAGGAAGAAAAGAAGCATAGATGGAGCTCCTGTACTCCAAGCTACGCAGCACCCAACAACAGCCTTCAGGTCCAAATTATTTATTTAAAAAATAAAATACCTAAGGTATATGGAAAACGGTATATATTTTAGAGTCCCTTCCACACTCTTCAAGTAGTTTTTTTTCCTTACCTTCATTTTCCAAGACAGTTCCAATTCCAAAATAACTTTATTAGGTACCGCTCAAAAATAGCAAGCTATATATAAATAGTTTATGTTATTTACAATAAAAAAATGAACAGGTTCTTCACAAAAAAAAATAATAAAAAGTGTACAATGCGGGATTCGTTCCCAACTGACGGTTTATACCACTGACTATTTCTATCAAAAAGACAATAAATATAAATTAATATAATACAACATATAAAAACTAGCAAGGCCTGTCCTTATTAAAAGCTAAAAAAAAAAACGAGCAAAAAACTTTTGAGAGAATAACCAGCTGATTGACTGTTTTTTTTTTTTTTTTTTTTATCTTTAAAATATTTTAAAAACTTTTTATTAAAAATAGATAATATGCAAAAATGATTCCAATTCATAACAGAAAATTAAAGTTATAACAAAAAAAAAAACTAAATTTTATTTTAAACTCTACTAAACAAAATTTGTTCAATATATCGCTAATAGATGGCAGCACAGAACTGTCTCAAAAATTGACGTGGGTAAAAAAAAATCTAAAATTAATCAAATATAATTTAAATTATTGGATCATATTTTTTTTTATAAAAACACACACACATTGAAATATAAATAAAAATTTTAGAATATTTCTTTAAATATCGATTATCCATAAACTGAACCAACTCTAGCTGTTGTTAAATAGACAATGTTCTTCTTTTTTCTTATCTCCACACTGGGTGAAGTAGAATGCGCCTGCCTTTGTCATTAAGACTGGGAGCACTACTCAGTGGCAGGCTGACTTAGCTCCAAAAGAAATGGCCGCATCTGACATGAGGAACAGACACCATGTGCAGCCGCTCCTAACATGGAGTACAAACGCTGCTCATCCTGTATCCCTGGATTAGGAACCCTTACAGGGTACTATCAGCAGGGCCAGCTGAGCCCAGGTTTTTTACCGAGCTTGTTACTGCTCCCCCTCCTCCTTTTTCATCTGGGCTTGGGACCGGCAAAGGCGGAGTTATAGACAATGTTAATTGTAACAATTGACTAAAAGTGTCAATGAAATATTTTGAATTGTCGTCAAATAGATCGTCCTGCAAAATTCTACGAAGGTGAACTAACTACCAAACCGATAATTCCAAAAAAAGCCTTCGATTATAATGAAAAAAAAAAAAAAAAAGAAAAGCAACCTCAGACCAAGACAAATTCTATATAATTTCAAGCGAAACAATGAAAAATGTAAAAAAATAAATGATGAAAAACGTTAATCTCTAGCCAGATAAATCCCTAACACTATTTATAGAAACATGCCGCAGATGGTACAGACTGGATCTATAAGATACTGATTGTAAATATTTGTTAATGTATATATCTTCTATATATATGTAATGTATATAGATTGCATGGGGAATATTAGGAAATACAAACTTCAGGATGACACAGAAATTTATTTAAGGTAAGAACAAAACTATGGACGATAAACAAAGATAAGGAATGAGGGAAGTTTAGACAGTAGCAAAATATAAACATGAAAAATGATACTCTGTTGATAAAACAATAAATACTTTGCACCTTCCCAAAATCCTATTCTACAGCCTCAAAGTGGTGGGAGGATGTAAACGGGTATCTCGTTTAGTCAAGTGGCTTCATACTTTAAAGGCAAAGCGCTTGCAGCTACCGGCGAAGTATGGAAAATTATGGAGAAATCCAGGTTGAATTCATTTGGTTCATCAATGAAACTATTAGACTCGATTATCCTGTCAACTCTGCTGTATTCTGCTCCAATTTGGGCAAACGAAAAGAACAGAATCTTGGACCAAATTCAGAATAACTATCTCCGACGACTATTGAACTTGCCGAGTAAACGGGTAGCACAGGACGTCGGGAGTTTAACTCCTGGTAGGGCCACCCTGTGCTACACACCCGGCTAATGTAGGAAGGTATCAATTGGTAGCGTCTGTTTTCCATAGGAGCGGCTACACTCTATGTCAGGAGCGACCAACCAAAAGAAGCAAAGTCACACTGAGTGGTACTTCCAGGTCTTCAGACCAACAGCACCCCTCTTTCGTTTTCCAAAAAAAAAGACCTCTTGGAAAACCCCAGGACTATAATAGAAAAGCTGAGGCAATGGAACCTAATGGAGATCGTTTAAACGACTTGAGGAATAATCAACAACAACACAACAATACTTTGCTACAATATGACGAGCCCCCTGTATATAACTATTGATTGTATATTTATGATCTAAGTTGCTCTTGCTGAACGGCGCGCACCCAATAAAGTTATTTTGAATTGGAACTCATCCGTATATAAGGTTTATAATCTATCAGCGTCTCATTTTATATCACAGCCATCAAAAAGGTATGGCTACTATAGTTGAATGGTGATTTATTTTAATGTAATTTGACTTTTGGGAGTTGGTCTCATTGTTGTATGGTTGCTAGATTGAATTTTTAAAATTATTTCTTTATTCATCAGAGTAATATGTTCATGTAAGGTTGAAGATGCAATTTTTTTTAATGAGGGCACTTTATTATTATTTTTTTTTTTAAGATCGAAAGGAAACCTGAGATATGATCCTGAATAAACCTACAATTTAAGGAAATTGCTAAAACTTTCTCCAAGCAGAAAAAAAAGGAATTATATTTTCAATTTTGAATAAATTGTGTCTTTTTGAAAGAACTCGTGAAAATGAAACTTTCATCAAGTCAAGGGTCAAAACCCTTACCATGGTTAACTGTGATAAATTCCCTGGCCTGAATCTTTTTGAAGAATGGCAAGGAATGGATTCAAGACAAAAATCCTCAGATAATCAATTAGGATTATATTCTAAATTATTATTTATGGTTAGGTCCTGGTTCAAGCTCATGAAAGCATCTTTTCCCAGGGTACACCTAGTTCAAAATCTAACCACCCCACTGTGTTTAGAGAAACAAATAGCATCTTATAAGTGTCAAGTCGAACTTCTTGCTTGCTTCTTGGCTGGCTACTTGGTACATGTTTTCTACTGATGGAATGAAATATACAAGGTGCGTCTTAAAATTAGTGATAAATAATCTGTAAAAATGTTTCAAATATTATTTAGAGAGAGTCATACTGTTATCATCATCGAATAATACCCCCCCCCCCCCCCCCCCCCATTTTGCTTTAAAATAATATCAAAAAATTACTGTTCGGAATATTATTTCACTTTAAAAGGGCTTTGGTTCAGATAGAACAAATCGACTCATGGGCCAAAAACGACAGGAAACTAAGAGACGAATAAAAGGTCAAATTAAAATCATTTTTTGATGTGGAAAAACGAAATGGAAGCTTACGAAATACTATATCAAGCCTATACACATAATCATATGCCTAAAAGTGCACTTTCCAGATGGTATGCAGCTTCTAAAAATGGAAGAAGAGACACTAAAGATATGCAACGTTCAGGAAGACCAAAGGATGTTCGCACTCCAGATCTGGTTGAAAAGTTATAGAAATCTTGACAGGAGAGACTGGGTGTCAGAGAGATCGCTAAGGATTTGGGAGTGGGCAAGGATACAATTCATTCCTTTTTGAATGAAGTTCTTAACAACAGAAAGAAATGATGTCGGATATCTCCTAAAATATTTAGCCAAGAAGAAATCCTGAACAGAAAGGAAAATTTTCAGTATGCTTTGGACTTGTTAATTGAGATAAACGACTTAATTGATCACATAATCACTGGGGATATAAACTTGGTGTATACACATACGAGCCAGAAACAAAAATACAGAATTTGGAGTGGCGTAAGTCTGTGAAAGAATTGTACAAATGTCGAAGTCAATGATTAGGCTCATCACCTTTTTTGATTTTAAAGAACTGATCCATTATGAATTTGAAGGGCAAACAGTCAACCAACATTTCTATAGAGAAGTTCTTGATAGTTTTTTTTTCCAAAATTAAGAAGACAACTCTGGTCTACAAAAGACTACTTTTTTTCTGCATGATAATTCAAAGCCTCATACGGCAATTTCGATCAATTAGTTTCTGGCCAAAAAGGTGTTAGTGTGATGCCTCACCCCCTTTGTTCTCCAGATCTTTCGCCTTGCGACTTTTTTTTTTTAGAAGGCTTAAAAAAGAACCTAAAGGGTCAAGATATTCGACAATTGATGAAATAAAGCAGGCCACAGGTGAAAAATTGAACAGTTGTCCAAGCATGAGATTTCGCATCTTGTTTTTCGCCTCTGGCGAAACGATGGGAAAAGTGTGTTACATCAAACGGTGTTTATTTTAAAGGAGATGAATTAGTTGCTACAATTCATCATATGGATTTTTAGATAAAAAAGGCATATATTGGATTTAATAAAATATTTATTTTGCCAATATTTCGGCTGGCCGAACGCCAACCTTTATCGAGGCATTACATTTTTGTATACACATTTTTGTATATACATATTGTTTTTTATATTAGGTGTTCATTCTTAACCATTTATCTGTTTTCTCATCACTTTTCAGACATACCTTGTAGTTCACAATTGTACTTCTAATACTTAGAAGCAATTTATAATTTACAGAGGGTGTTCTATTTTCTAAATAAAGATTTTAGTGCTTTATTAATAATAATTTACAAATGTTTGTACAACTTATTGTTTTCTAGGTGTAAGCCTTGACGTTTAGCAACAGCCTTGCATCGTTGTTTCCAGGAAATAAGGATTTTTCTTAGAATATTTTGATCAAGACCATCCAAACAGTCCTTAACGACTTTTCAGAGACCATCTAGCGTCTTCGACTTTCTAGATCTAAGAGCAGTTTTCAGCAAGCCAAAAACACGGAAATCCATATGGACCAAGTCTGGGGATTTGGCAGGAATGAGCTCAGTCAGAAATGCTGTTTTTAATCCCTCTTTTCGACCAGGTATTGACGTGTTGAACGTGATGTATGACTCGTGGCTTTATCCTGGTGTAGTCACACGGATCTTGAGTCACTTGGTTACAAAAATGAGACATCATTGTTGAATAATGTGTCTGATTTTTTTTTTTTTATTCTTCTTATTTTTTTTATTCTTTCTTATAATCTGTATATATTTACCATATGTATATAATCTTTCTCCATTTTTTATTTCCCACTTTCATAGGTTTCTCCGTCTTGTAACCCCAAGGAGAATCCTCTGTAAGACCTGTGTGTCTTAATAAAGGCTTTTAACGGTTTCTTCGGGCACCTTTTTGCAGAGAAATATTTTTCACTTAATTTCATAGACATCAAAATGTTTTTTTTTTTGCTTTCCTTTATTATTTGACTATTTGTGAACTTATTAATAGCAATATTATTTTCTTTTATAATTTTATTAATTTAGGTAAAGAGCATTTTCTCTTTGGAAAGTCTGAAACGTAACCTTTTACAAAATCACTTATAATTTTAGACATTTAGGATATTTTGTTGTATATATATTAATTAATTGCTACCACAGAGTGTGTGTAAGCTCACAGGTAAATAGGCGCTAAACGAAAAAAAAAAAAGTTCCTTTGTTTTAATATTAGTTTCCCTTTTATATTTTGTTCTCTCTCTTGTAAATCAATAAATATAATGATAAGGCACATTTTGGATTATAGATTATAAACACAGCGTTGTTACCGAAACGTCACACACTATTTATTTATTTGGATTTGGCCTTATTACCTTGTGTTAAAATGTTCGTTTTTCCCTGGAATATAAATCAATGCGTGTTTTCTTTGGAATAAATCGAAAGTATCACTTGAATCACGCGCTTTAGCGAGCTACAGCGTTGAAAATTTGTTCTTTTAAAAAAGAATATCCTCTGTAGTTAGAGTAGCGTAACACATCTGATTATGGATCAGAATATCTAAGAGTCTTTTTTAAGGGGTATTTTTCATAATGCACTCTTGTGACATAAAGACTAGGCATTTTGACTGCTGTCTTTGCAAGAGCATTTACCTCATGCTAAAAAATCAGTTCTCCAGAACAATAAAAGATAAATGTGAAGAATTTGAATATTTTCTAAAATATTTTTTCATACTTGTTCTTTATATATTTCCCAATATTTGATCTATTCCAATAACACTATATAATACGTTAATATATATAAATATTTGAAAATCTGTTAACACTTATTTATCTTTTTTGTAACACATGTTTCATGATACATATTTGATTTTTTTTTTTTCACAAATATATTTAGGTCTGAAAGAGAAAGAAGTAACTGTCTTAGTTTAACTGTGGGATGTGCAAATTAGTCCAACCTAAAATTTGTATTTTTTTAAACATGGAAACTTTCTCCTTGGATTATAAATACTATAGAATAAAGCGTTAGGAGAAAATAATTTTTAATAATCGACTACACGAGCTTTCCGTCGTGTAGTCGATTATTAAAAATTATTTTCTCCTAACGCTTTATTCTATAGTATCTAAAATTTGTATACACCTATCCCCCGATTTACACGGTACTTGTTTTACACGGTTTTCCAAATAAGTTTTATTTTTGTTTTTATCACACTATACTAAATGCTACTGTGATTGAACACATGCGCTGTGTACACATCTCACGAGGAATCTCGAGCTTATGTGCTGACTTGCTGCACACGCACACTGTCTGTATTTCTTTGCATAAAAATTTCGCGAAAATTTTTAATTTTCGATTTACACGTTTTTCTCAGGAACGTATCTACTGTGTAAATCGGGGGATAGGTGTATTTCATTTATTCTACAAACCCGGAGTGAAGCCAGATTGTTTCATTTTTTACAGTAAACTATTTTTTGAAAATTTAAATATATATATAACACAACCTAGATAGTTAGGTCTCTAAATATTAAACCAGATTCCATTCCATTACTATAATAGTTATAATAATTAAAATAGAGCATTGGTGCTATGTTGTTTCTTATCCCCTTGTGTAAATTACATGGAATTCCATGAGTTCATGCTCCTCGAGCTGTTTTATGATAAGCAGCAGCCTCTCCCAAAGGTCCTGTTTAGTGTATCTAATACAAGCCAAAATGTGTTCTGGAGCTGCAGGTGCCAAGCTACATTTTGGACGAGTGAGGTAGATTTGTTATTATTGTTATCTTCAATGGCTAGAGATGACCTGTTCTAAATCTTGCTAGTGTTGTTTGATGCTGTCTATTTCTGATGTTCAGAGCTCCTCCTGGGTCCACTCCACTGTACCAACTGTGCTTAGGTGGGATCCTCCAGTTCTTATTTATTTTTGTTTGGGCTACTGTTTCTATTTCTTTAAAAGTAAGTTTATTATTCTGTGGCAAGGGTTCTTTTGTGCCTTTTTTCGCTAGCACATCAGCAGCTTCATTGCCTTCAATGCCAACGTGTGAGGGTATCCATTGAAGGTGAATTTTTGAGGTTTTTTGTGCTATTGAAATGACATGTGCAAAGATGGTACTTATTTGAGAATCTGGTTTTACGATATCTTGATTATGAAATCTAATTCAGCAGCTTCTATATCGCTCTTCCTTTATTTTTCCCCCAATGTTTTAACAACCTCCTATTATCCCCTTAGGGGAAGATTTTTTCAATTCTAGCTTCTCTTACAATCATGGACAAAAACTTAAGGAAATAGAAAGTTATTAATGTCGCCATTTTTTTTTTTTTTTTTTGAAGAAGGAGACAGGAGGGCAATTTTGTTCACACTTGGTTTATCTCATGTGTCTTCAATAAAGGTCACTGTGTATCAAATATTTTAATATCTAAAAAATATACAGTTAAACCTGTCTATAGCGCCTTTCTCTCTATAGCGCCCGATTTTAAACATTAAAATGTAAACATTTTACATTAAAAGTGACCTGTCTATAGCACCTTATTTTGGTGAGTCCCAAGAGGGGGCATTATAGACAGGTTTAATTGTATAATAAAATATCTAAATAGTATCATTATTTATTAATATCAATTAACAGTATCAGTTGTGAATATTTTTGTAAAGAATGTTGTAACACAAGATTATAATTGATTTAGTTTATTTATCCACAATATATAATTTTATTTACATATGGTACACATAATATAACATATATCTATACAATATGATACATAATAATATGGAAGCAACACACTTAACATGAACAACAGTATAAATCCTCAAAAATAAATAAACATTTGGTAAATATGGAAGAAGCAATGTGCGTGGAGAACAAGTGAAGCAGGAATGTCAAATGAGGCTAAAAAAGCTGCTATTTAAAATGAATTCTATTTACATATATTTGTAATTCTTCAAAATATTAAATCACAGAAAATTATTTTCATAAAAAATTATATATACAAGAGATAGGTGGGTGAATTGATTTAAAATTTTGAAGAAAAAATTTTGAACTTATATTTTTGATCATTTTTTTTTCCAAATTTAAAAAAAAAGAATTTTGAAAACACAAAAAAACAACAAAAATAATTGCCAATTTCAAAAATTTTAAATATTATTTTTTACAACAAAAAAATAATAAAAACACCAATAAACAATTAAAATTTTTAATTTTTATACAAAATGTAAAAAAAAAACATTTTATATGTAAAAAAAACATTTTATATGGATTGTTGATTATATTGCCCTAAATCTTGTTTTAAAAAAATATATATTTACTCAAAAATTGATTTTATTTATTTAGGGGTTTGAAAAGTGACAACTTAAAAAAAATAATATTTAATAAAATAAAATTTTTAATTGATGATTAATTTGGAAACTGTATTGATATATATTTACTATATAAATTTATCAAATTTATACATTTTTATTTATTACAAATTTATTTTTATTTTTTTTATTTTGAATATTTTATTTAAAAAAAAAAACAATCTGAAAAAATAAATTTATATGAATAGAATAAAATTTTGAAGAGTTACATATAAAATAGATATAAAAAATACACAATTTTTTATTCCAATATATTACATAGAAAAGTATTTTTTTTTTTTTAGATAAAAATATTTTGGCACAAAAGTAGAAATATATTCCTGATCACAGATAAAATTTCGATCATAGAAGGAAATCTATGATCATTTTTGATAAGTTCAAGCTGAATTTGATAGAATACATTTATCTAGGACAGAAGCTGAAGGTAGGAAATAATTGGCAATGTAGGGAAAGAAACCTGCAAAAAACACAGAAAACATATTAGACATATACTAAAATTGGGCAAAATAAAATTAGTCGTACATAAATATAAGGTTGTTCCAAAAGTTTGTAAACATATTATGATTTATATTTGGCAAATGTTTACGAACTTTTGGAACAACCTTGGTAATATTGGTAAAATTATAACAGAATTTTTATAGAAGAATGATTTAATCTCTGATTTTCTATATCAAAGGTAGGCCAAATTTCAGAATTACAAGGTTGTCCCAAAAGTTTGTAAAAACTTGAAAAATATAAATCATAATATGTTTACGAACTTTTGGGACAACCTTATATATTAATGCTGGAATGTACCATGTGTAAATGAAGATTTTAAAAACACGTTTATAATGAAAGGCGACAACAAGGAAAATTTTAAATATTTTTACATGAAAAACAAGAATCGTTAAAATTAAATTTGTAAAAGGCAAAAGTTCGTGTGATGAGAAGGACGTCAAGGCCAATCGTGTGCCTATAATAAAGGCTCGTCTTATGTTTTTTTTTTTTTTTTATTTTACAAAGAATATATTACCTTGTAGGATCTTGTTTAGGGTCAAAGCCTTCAACGGATAAGATGTTGAGGTCCTTTCCATATTTGGAATAGCTGAAAGTGACCTGGACACAATCACACACTGTTAAACACGTTTCCTTAGCATATGCAACTATTAGAAATAAACATATATTCAAACTATTCTATTTTGCATATTCTATTCTACAAATTATCCATTATATTGTTGTGTTAGAGTTTAAAAATTAATTTGGGATCAAACCTAATAAAATTATTGTCTTGTTTTCCTTATTGTCTTTTTGATATACCATTTCTTTTATAAAGATAATGATCGTAAAAATCTCCAAATAATAATTTAAAAACAACTAAAAAAGTTCATTGTCGAAATGTACTCATCAAAATACATAATGGAGATTCCGAATGTAATATTAAAAAAAAAAGAATACAAGAGGAATCAAGAAAAGTCGAACAAGAAGCAAAAAAGTGATGGTTGTATAGTCAATCACTCAAGTTCAATAAAAAGGATATTACTGAAGGAGGATTCACTTCCCGCCAAAAAGAATGGGAAACAAATAATAGAAGGGAACAAAGGAAACATCTCTAGACACGCGAAATGGATGGGCCTGCGTTTCCCTTCGGAAGAAGATAGGAAAAAAAGGAGAGAACTTGACCTCGGGCTAATCTCACGTCCCAACTGACTGGTCAAGAAAAGAAAAAAAAAATCTTCAATTGTATGATATGATGATGAAAACCCATCAAAGAATATGTTTTCATGGTTGGTCGACCAAGTTTGAGGATTAATTTAAATTTGCCTCGGTGTTCTGCTGCTATTAAAGTAATTAACGTCATTTTGGTTATGGCCTTGTCGCCTGATATTTATGCGAGTGCTTCTAAATTTATTCTGACGTGATTTGACCTGTTTGTTCTTAGAACTTGTTCGTCTGTGGTTTATTTTGTTCTAGTTTGAACTTACTTTTTACAACTAAACCTCTATTTTAAATCTTATAGTCATTTAATAATAAAAAAATTGTATGGGAGTTTTTTTTTTGTTTTATTCGCGTACATATAATTCTAAAATTATATTTTATTTATAAAAAAGTTTTAACTATTGTTTTAAATATAATTGACGACGTGAATTTATTCATTTGTATACTTCCTCCAGCTTTTATTTTCCGACAAAGGAGTTCAAGACTTACCTGATTTGCATAATCTTCGGACTTTAGGAATTTCATGGGTTCCAAATGGGAATGGAACTCATCCACTACCGTCAAGTTGGTTTTCAACATGTGCTCTGCAAAAGCCAGGTCATTGTCAGTGGATAATGAAAACAAGTTTCAAATACAAAATGCGTGATACTTTGTGTGTGTGTGTGTGTATGTGGGGGGGGGGGGGGGTGTTAAGATTTAATCTCACAATTACAATATTTAGAAATAAATTCTTCTAAAAAAAAAAAAAAAAAAACATTATCATCTATTTCATTTAAGAGTTATTTAGTTTTTCAAATTTACGTTTTTTTTCCCCTTTCGTATAGAAATTGCATATATATTGCATAAATATAAAATGAGTGAATATCAGAATCGCAATCTCTCTCTCCTTCAAGCATTGCTCTCAGTATAGTGGTAGCGTAATTCTTTAATTAATAGCGTTTGATGCTATGCAAATTTAGGTGCAGATTTTCTCGAATTTGAATACTATACGAAATTACGAATTATCATTTCACCAATAATATTATTAAGGTACACAATCCTACTAATAGTAAACTTTTAAAAGCATAATATTATTGATTATAATTTTTATTATATATATTTTTAAATCTACATAATTTTTTATTTTTATTTTTTCATTTTTCTATCTTTCACCTTTTTGAATGTTAGAAAAAAAAAGAGGTTTTGATAAGAATTTCTACTTTGATAATATGATATTACCTTTCTCCTATGATATTTTCTAAAATATAAGGATATTTTAAACTCCATTCTTTTGAATGCCATCATGGGATAAGAAACGAACCAATGAGAAGACGCCGCAGATTCTACAAAGGATCATCGTCACGGTGCAAACCTTCCCCTTATCTATCCTGAAAAGATATTTGCTTTCAAAGGTTTTATCGTATTTTCCCAAGGGCCGTTTGGGAAGGCAAACAGGCACGGGA
This sequence comes from Cordylochernes scorpioides, assembly GCA_030710605.1. NCBI lineage: Eukaryota > Metazoa > Arthropoda > Arachnida > Pseudoscorpiones > Chernetidae > Cordylochernes > Cordylochernes scorpioides. The sequence goes on along the minus strand of CP092881.1, from coordinate 28,708,240 downwards.
TTTGTCGTTGTAAGTGTCGCAGAGACAAAGCCACGGAATTTCTATGGACGTCTGTTTGGCCTTTCCCATGTCTACAGACAGTCAATGGCTGGAAGAACATTGTTCTCCGTGGACCTCTAGAAGGAACAACATTTTCATAGCTAACATCGCTAAAACAAAGTGACCAGCCCTATCTTTGTCCAACAAGTCATTGTCTTTGAGTGCTTCAAGGTGGCCTGTCGTTTGGTTAGTACATTACAGCCGCAACGAAGGCTAGCTAAAGTCAACGTCCACTTTACCATGTCCCTTAACTTATCCCAACAGATCTTTGTTTCAAGTTCTGTAAGGTGAACATGATGTTGGATCGTGGACACAGATTCTGTGACCACGAAGACAAAGCAATGGTTGCCATTTCCTTCGTGTTTTGTCCAGACAGGTCTTTGTTGTAAGTATTCTATGGGAAGACCACCTCTGAGCCGTCGATTCTGGCCGCTAAAACAAAGCCATGTTTGCCATGTTCTGTTTTGTCTCAATGGGTCTTTTTTGTTTATTTTCAGTACTACGGGGAATGCGCTCCAGGGACACAGGTTATCTATATATCTTCCTATGATATGGTGAGCGACCGTAAGACAACTTTGAAATTTCTATGGGTAATAAAGGTTTTTAATATTTTGCTATCTACTTGTTTCAGAAAAACAAGTAAAAAATACAAGTGAAGTCAGTCTTGATGAAGTAAATCATTCCAAGTTATTTTGGTGTTTAAAAAAAAAAAAGGTAGAAAGACCGAACATAATTATACGTTGAATAATAACTGATATTTCTTAAATATTGTGTGTGTGAGAAGTTTAGAAAATCGTTTTTCTCCTTTTAGTCAGTAGAAGAGTAGTTGCGATTTATTCCTCAATAAGACACTCCGCCCAACGATCTTATTTTTATTCGAGAACCTAATTCAAGAATAGTAAATGGTCCTAGTAAAAACCAAGTCGACGTTTTATAAGTCAGAAAATAAATCAAATCCATGATTCTTGCACATCATTGAGTGATAAGCTACTGAATAGAGTAGCTAAACAACCGGTTGTCTTTTTGACGGAATTTATTATCTGAATAAATTCTTTCTTATCTTACTGTTATTCTGCATCTTTAGGATGATTTGTACGATTCAATTCCTTGTAAGATTTTAGAAATTTTCGGTAATCTCGACCAACTAGCGTGTGTTTCTCTGAGTAAATGCTCTCAATTCTCTTGCTTGTATGTTGGATAAGTTACATCTGAAGTTATGGATGTTTCTAATTTGTGTATCACTAAATTATATACGAATTATCTAATTGCTAAAAATCAAATATGCTCTGTAGACTTGTCTGCAGAGTTTAAAATGAAGAGAGTAAAATGAATAAGAAAAGTTGATTTGTTATTATGTGTGTATCTTTAAATAACTCAATATAGTTTTACGGGCTACTAACCAAAGTGTATGATTTTTGAGCAAATTAACTCAATGTAAAATAATAGTCTATATAGATAATACCGTAACAGAGTTTTCCATTGTAAAGTCTTGAGCTATCTCCTCCGAAGATTCTGAACTACACATAACAATCTATATACCAAAATTTTCGTTATTTTTTTCTTCGTGTCATAGGCCTGTTTTTATTTTCCTAATGTTAACAGTTATTTTTATTTTTTAATTTAATCTATTTTACAATCGTAGATTTTTTGCATTTATCATCAACGGTTCGTTTGTTTTGAAATCCGTATTTTGTTTACCTTTTACTAATTCTTATTTACTAATTTTTACTAATTTCTGCATTCATTTGATTATTTGTATTTGATTTGTAAGTACTTTGTTATAGTTTTTCATTTAAATAGAGCTCAATTTTTGTGTATGTTTCTTATTTGCATTATCTTTCCTAATGTCTTTGGCAACGTTTTTTTTTTTCTCATAAATAGGCTGAGGTTATATTATTTTTCGAATTGTAGATTGAATTATTACTTTTATTCTATATTTATTTTCTTTTATAAATGTTTGTTATAGTTTTTCATTTTAATTTAGCGCAATTTTTGTATCTGGTTATCTTTTTTGGATCAATTTTTGTGTATGTTTCTTATTTGCATTATCTTTCCTAGTGTCTTTGGCAACGTTTTTTTTTTCTCATAAATAGGCTGAGGTTATATTATTTTTCGAATTTTAGATTGAATTATTACTTTTATTCTATAGTAATTTTCTTTTATAAGTGTTTGTTATAGTTTTTCATTTTAATTTAGCACAATTTTTGTATCTGGTTATCTTTTTTGGAATCTTTTCATCTCTCTTTGGCATCTTTTTTTTTCTCATTGATAAGACCTAATCCAAATAATTTAATAGTGTGTGACGTTTCAGCAACAGCATCATACAAAAGAATAAATGAACTCAAGAATAAAATCTCATTTTTTCTTTTGTCTGATGATGGTGACATTTAGATTAGATCTTTTTTTTTTTATTACTTTGTTATAGTTTTTCATTTGAATTTAGCTCCATTTTTGTGTCTTATTTAATAAATGAACTAAAGAATAAAATCTCATTTATTCTTTTGTCTGATTATTGTGTCTGATTTTCTTTTTTACAGTATCTTTCATAATGCCTGATTTGATTACTTGATATTTTATAGTTTTTCATTTAAATTTAGCTCCATTTTTGTGTCTGTTGTTTTTTTTCTTCTCATAAATAGGCTGATGGCTTTATTTGATAGGCTTTGTGTACTCAATTGTTGCTTTTTGTGTCTGGTTTCTTTTTTGCTGTATTTTTTTGGAATCCTTTTTTTTTTCATCAATTGTTTCCTCACATGCTTGGCATTTTCTTTTTATGCCTGTCCTGGCTTTCAGTTTTATAGTTTTCCTCTGCTTGGTTCTTATTTTACCTTTTTTTTTTCAGCGTCTTCTGTCATGCCTCGAAAAGGCCGTGGAAGATTCACTCCCCTAACAGCTAGGGCGTGCTAATATGCCTCGCCGCAGACACAGAACCCCAATTACTATTTCTCTTGTACAACTATATTGCAGATAAGATAAGAGGACCTTATTAAAAAATAAATAAACAAACTGCAATTCGACACTATCGATAATTCGACCATTTTAAAAATGAAATTTTCAAGGTTGATTGTTGTTTAAATACAACTTTACCGGTTAAAAGGTATTACAGAGGCGAAGGCAGCCGCTTTAAAATTAAACACAGGCTCTTGTAGGAAGAACCGAAATATTCAGAATGAATGGAAGTCTGAAATCTGAAGGACCAAAAGATATGGGTCATCTTTACATGTATGCTATCCAATGTTCGCACACTTTGTGTACTCAATTGTTGCTTTTTGTGTCTGGTTTCTTTTTTGCTGTATTTTTTTGGAATCCTTTTTTTTTTCATCAATTGTTTCCTCACATGCTTGAAATAGGCTGAGGTTATATTATTTTTCGAATTGTAGATTGACATTTTTTCTTTTGTCTGATGATGGTGACATTTGGATTAGATCTTTTTTTTTTTTATTAATTTGTTATAGTTTTTCATTTGAATTTAGCTCCATTTTTGTGTCTTATTTAATAAATGAACTAAAGAATAAAATCTCATTTATTCTTTTGTCTGATTATTGTGTCTGATTTTCTTTTTTACAGTATCTTTCATAATGCCTGATTTGATTACTTGATATTTTATAGTTTTTCATTTAAATTTAGCTCCATTTTTGTGTCTGTTGTTTTTTTTCTTCTCATAAATAGGCTGATGGCTTTATTTGATAGGCTTTGTGTACTCAATTGTTGCTTTTTGTGTCTGGTTTCTTTTTTGCTGTATTTTTTTGGAATCCTTTTTTTTTTCATCAATTGTTTCCTCACATGCTTGGCATTTTCTTTTTATGCCTGTCCTGGCTTTCAGTTTTATAGTTTTCCTCTGCTTGGTTCTTATTTTACCTTTTTTTTTTTCACCGTCTTCTGTCATGCCTCGAAAAGGCCGTGGAAGATTCACTCCCCTAACAGCTAGGCGTGGTAATATGACTCGCCGCAGACACAGAGAGAGAACCCCAATTACTATTTCTCTTGTACAACTATATTGCAGATAAGATAAGAGGACCTTATTAAAAAATAAATAAACAAACTGCAATTCGACACTATCGATAATTCGACCATTTTAAAACTGAAATTTTCAAGGTTGATTGTTGTTTAAATACAACTTTACCGGTAAAAAGGTATTACAGAGGCGAAGGCAGCCACTTTAAAATTAAACACAGGCTCTTGTAGGAAGAACCGAAATATTCAGAATGAATGGAAGTCTGAAATCTGAAGGACCAAAAGATATGGGTCATCTTTACATGTATGCTATCCAATGTTCGCACACTTGAAAAAGCCACTTAAAGTTGTCCGTGCGTAAACACAGGCTCTTGTAGCCAAGGTTTGTCCTTGAGCCTTATTTATAGTCATAGCAAAAGCCAACCTTAGTGAAAACTAATGCCTCTCTAGAATGAAGCGAAGGTTGGTATCCAAAGGGGCCAAAGATATTTCAGACACTATACAGTGTGTTCAACTTTGGGCACTGTCAGTATATGTGCTTCGAACAATACAACTATATTGCAGATAAGATAAGAGGACCTTATTATTTTACTGTAAGTGCACCACATGTCTACACATGTGAAAAGCAGTTCGACTTTGCACTTACTAATGCCAGAGCCCCGTTTGGTTACTTGCACTCGCTGGTGGGGTTGGAATTTTGCAAGAATCGGGGGCCATTGGAGCATTTTTTTTTTCTTTAAACAGAAAAAAGTGTCCAATGCGGGAATCGAACCCGGGTCCTAGTGGTCGAAAACCAAACGGTTTAACCAGCCTTCCACCGACCCCCAGACAAAAGAATAAATGAACTAAAGAATAAAATCTCATTTTTTCTTTTGTCTGATGATGGTGACATTTGGATTAGGTCTTTTTTTTTTTTATTAATTTGTTATAGTTTTTCATTTGAATTTAGCTCCATTATTGTGTCTTATTTAATAAATGAACTAAAGAATAAAATCTCATTTATTCTTTTGTCTGATTATTGTGTCTGATTTTCTTTTTAACAGTATCTTTCATAATGCCTGATTTGATTACTTGATCTTTTATAGTTTTTCATTTAAATTTAGCTCCATTTTTGTGTCTGTTGTTTTTTTTTTTCTTCTCATAAATAGGCTGATGCTGTATTTGTGTACTCAATTGTTGCTTTTTGTGTCTGGTTTCTTTTTTGCTGTATTTTTTTTTTTTTTTTTTTGGAATCCTTTTTTTTTTTCATCAATTGTTTCCTCACATGCTTGGAATTTTCTTTTTATGCCTGTCCTGGCTTTCAGTTTTATAGTTTTCCTCTGCTTGGTTCTTATTTTACCTTTTTTTTTTTCAGCGTCTTCTGTCATGCCTCGAAAAGGCCGTGGAAGATTCACTCCCCTAACAGCTAGGCGTGGTAATATGACTCGCCGCAGACACAGAGAGAGAACCCCAATTACTATTTCTCTTTTTTACTTTTTTACCAATGCCTATAATTTTTCACCTGAAAGATTTTTTATTTTGTTTGTTATTCAATACGGTCCTCTTATCTTATCTGCAATATAGTTGTATTGTTCGAAGCACATATACTGACAGTGCCCAAGGTTGAACACACTGTATAGTGTCTGAAATATCTTTGGCCCCTTTGGATACCAACCTTCGCTTCATTCTAGAGAGGCATTAGTTTTCACTAAGGTTGGCTTTTGCTATGACTATAAATAAGGCTCAAGGACAAACCTTGGCTACAAGAGCCTGTGTTTACGCACGGACAACTTTAAGTGGCTTTTTCAAGTGTGCGAACATTGGATAGCATACATGTAAAGATGACCCATATCTTTTGGTCCTTCAAATTTCAGACTTCCATTCATTCTGAATATTTGGGATCTTCCTACAAGAGCCTGTGTTTAATTTTAAAGTGGCTGCCTTCGCCTCTGTAATACCTTTTTACTGGTAAAGTTGTATTTAAACAACAATCAACCTTGAAAATTTGATTTTTAAAATGGTCGAATTATCGAAAGTGTCGAATTATCGAAAGTGTCGAATTATCGATAGTGTCGAATTATCGATAGTGTCGAATTGCAGTTTATTTATTTTTTAATAAGGTACTCTTATCTTATCTGCAATATAGTTGTATTGTTCGCAGCACATATACTGACAGTGCCCAAAGTTGAACACACTGTATAGTGTCTGAAATATCTTTGGCCCCTTCAGGTACCAACCTTCGCTTCATTCTAGAGAGGCGTTAGTTTTCACTAAGGTTGGCTTTTGCTATGACTATAAATAAGGCTCAAGGACAAACCTTGGCTACAAGAGCCTGTGTTTACGCACGGACAACTTTAAGTGGCTTTTTCAAGTGTGCGAACATTGGATAGCATACATGTAAAGATGACCCATATCTTTTGGTCCTTCAGATTTCAGACTTCCATTCATTCTGAATATTTCGGTTCTTCCTACAAGAGCCTGTGTTTAATTTTAAAGTGGCTGCCTTCGCCTCTGTAATACCTTTTTACCGGTAAAGTTGTATTTAAACAACAATCAACCTTGAAAATTTGATTTTTAAAATGGTCGAATTATCGAAAGTGTCGAATTATCGATAGTGTCGAATTGCAGTTTGTTTATTTATTTTTTAATAAGGTCCTCTTTTCTTATCTGCAATATAGTTGTATTGTTCGAAATTTTATTTTCTAATTAATTTTTTTCTTTTTTTTTCACTCTAATAATATTTATTTAAATCTGATAATATATATATTTTTATTTAATGCAATTTATTTAATAATTTATTCAATCCAATGTCTATAGTTTCTTCCCTGAAATTGCTTACCAAACATGAGTCAGTGTTTCCTCAGTGTTAACAGTTGGAGTGTTAGAATGCGGAGAAGCAAAATAACTCCCTACTGAATTTCTCAAAAGTCTTACTCCCAGAGGAATGCATCCACACCAGTTTAACTCTAGGTTGGTGCTATTGTTATGCTTCTGAGAAGTTTTAATCCTAAGCAGGGTCTTTGAAAATGTTACACGTGTGGTGATACTGTGCATGTGCTCTCATGTCCTTAAAGTAGTGTAGTTCTGTTGTTTGCACTTTCATTTTCTGATTTGTTAAAATTTTTCTACTATAGTTTCTCACCTGCGGGTCCTTCGGGTAAACCTGGGTCGTTGCCCGGGTCACTCGGCTATTTATATCTATATATATCTATACTTTTAAAGTCTCTGCAGGCCCTTTAGGTAAACCCTGGGCGTTGCCCGGGTCACTCGGCTAGTTAAGCAATAATTTGGCAGTGGATTTGGGTAGATAGCGACAGCTAAGACAAATATAATATTTAGAAATTATTTTAAATAAAATAAAAATAATGAAGCTCTGTATATATATATATGTGGTGGACATTTTTAAATTCATCAGACATTTCTGTAAAGAATTTATATAGCAGTATATTATCACACGACGGCGTACAAATTCTTTAGAAAGCCTTCATTAAGCCGGATCATCATTACAATTAGTGAGCTCTCGTTGGAAAAGGAATTTGCAAGAAAATCTGCCCGAGGCCTTCTGTCGGAATCAGCGCACCCCCGAGGCAGCCACAATTTATAACTAAAAAAGGAGTTAATGAGCCAGTACCAAAAAACGAGCGTCAGGAATTTAACGCAGCGAGAGGTCAATGACGCATCTTTTTATTCAACTCATTAAGCGTCGCACATTCCCAATAATGATGATAAAGTGTTCTCTGATTGGAATATTTTGTCTGTCGTCTGCCCTACAGGTGTTACCAGACTTTTTTTTTTTTAATTTGCCTTTGTTCCAAATACGATATGATGTGAAGCGCTTAATTACATGATGTATAATTATAATTAAAAAATATAATGTTCCCATTGTTTAACTTTTTTTTAATTATTTAATCGAAGCACGATGTTCGAAATTTATTATATCTAGAGTGGTATTAAATCAAATATTGTTATATATTTTGTGTGAAAGAATGTTTTTTTTTTTTTTACATATTTCGTTTGGTGCATTCACGCAGGTTTTCATTTAAAAGTAAAAAATTTGAAAAGATGTGTGTGAATGTATATAATTTTCAAATTTAAAAACATTTAGGCCTATTTGAATATTAACTAATCTATGTATATTTTTGTTTTAGTGAGGTTTTTTTTAACACACATTTATAATATATTAACATTATATAATCTATATTAATAAAATGCAAATTTCATAGGTGTTGTTCACTAAAAACTTTCGTTACAATGCATCAATTTCAACCAAATTTTCAACATTTATGTAAAACGAGATGGAGCAGGTTTTGCTTAACATCAAAATATATTTCCTAACATTAACATGCGTAATTTCGGTGTTATCGATTAAATACAAAAAAAAAAATCAACAGAGTTAATTTTATTTATATATAAATACAAAAAAAAAAAAAAAAAATCAACAGAGTTAATTTTTTTACATACTAGCTAATAATCTCTATCTAAAAAAATATTCAAAACAAGCAATTTTAAGATAACACCATATGTAAAACAGTCGGCCAAGAAAACAACAACGATATTACACCTTTCTCACATATTCACACACAATCTTGATTAATAATTAAAACTAATCTTTAACAATGTTTATTATACTTCATAATATATGATATTCGTTAGGCAAACTTTCACTCGGATAAAACCCGGGCGAAGCCGGGTACACATCCGCTAGTCTATATATATAAAATTGAATGTCTGTGTGTGTGTGTGTGTGTCTGTGTGTGTGTGTGGGAGGAAATTGATCTTAAGAGACAAGGGTCGCCTCTCCCGTCAAAATAGACGTCTAAAACCAGACGCCATCTATTGACCGTCGCCGCAACTAGCGGCCTCGGGTCGGTGACAAAGCCACAACACCAGCTTTGGCAAACTGAAAAGCGTCCACCTAGAGACCATGTGTGTGTGTGTGTCTGTGTGTCCTCTATGGATTCAAAAACCATACATCCAATCGCCGTGAAAATTTGGGATATTATTAGGCATATCCCCGGAAAGGTTTACGAAAAATAATATCTTGAATATCTTTAATATCCTTAGAGTTATTTGCAGATTTGTAGCTTTTGGCGCGCGGGGGTCGGGTGACCTCCGGGAACTACGTCCATCTTCCATAAACGACCATGATTTTATTCAACTTATCGAGTATTTTTCAAGGGACCGGGAAAATATGTTCACTAGATAAAACGATGATTTTGTAATGTAGAAAATTAGGAAAGACAAAATTCAGGATGACACGGCACACAGGGACCGGGAAAAAATCTTTATCGAGAGATTCACGACCATGACTTTATTCAACTTATCGAGTATTTTTCAAGGGACCGGGAAAATATGTTCACTAGATAAAACGATGATTTTGTAATGTAGAAAATTATGAAAGACAAAATTCAGGATGACACGGCACACAGGGACCGGGAAAAAATGTTCACTTTATCGAGAGATTCAAATTTACGAGTTTCAAATTATCAAAATAGATCTTTTTTTTTTATAAGTTTATAGAGAATTGTTTTAACAAATGTTCGTTAGACAAACCTTTACTCGGGTAAAACCTCGGGCGAAGCCGGGTACGTCCGCTAGTAGTTTATAAAAATAAACAAATAATTGAAAATACTAATCATGACTTCTGGCCTCCTCTTTTTAAATCAATTTTTGCTCTATATTTATCTAACATTTTCGAAAAATTCAATTTACGTTAATTCCACTCGAATACGTGAATGAGAGAGAAAATGAAACTTAAATTTGAAATAATATTTATTCTTCTGCTGTCATGGCTTAATTAAATTTGTGAATTCGAATTTCTTTCTCCCTCTTTTTTCCATTCATTTACTGTTTATCTCTCAGGATAATCTGTATATACGACTAAATTTATTAATAAAAGTATTGATTGATAATACCTTAATATTTCAAGATATGATTTTTGAAGGGGTCGGTGGAAGGCTGATCTAAATCGTTGGTTTTCGACCGCTACGACCCGGGTTCGATTCTGATTTAAGGAAATACTTAAGATTTAGATCCTAAGGATCCAAACAACCGGACCTTCAAGTAGCTGCTCCAACCACGTTGCCACATAGTAAATAGGAGTCCGTAAGGTAGACCCAGTATAGTACGATCCAAACAACCGGACCTTCAAGTAGCTGCTCCAACCACGTAGCCGCATAGTAAATAGGAGTCCGTAAGGTAGACCCAGTATAGTACGATCCAAACAACCGGACCTTCAAGTAGCTGCTCCAACCACGTTGCCACATAGTAAATAGGAGTCCGTAAGGTAGACCCAGTATAGTACGATCCAAACAACCGGACCTTCAAGTAGCTGCTCCAACCACGTAGCCGCATAGTAAATAGGAGTCCGTAAGGTAGACCCAGTATGGTACGATCCAAACAACCGGACCTTCAAGTAGCTGCTCCAACCACACCGCATAGTAAATAGGAGTGGGTACGGTGGACCCAGTATGGTACGATCCAAACAACCGGACCTTCAAGTAGCTGCTCCAACCACGTAGCCGCATAGTAAACAGGAGTCCGTAAGGTAGACCCAGTATGGTACGATCCAAACAACCGGACCTTCAAGTAGCTGCTCCAACCACGTAGCCACATAGTAAACAGGAGTCCGTAAGGTAGACCCAGTATTGTAAGATCCAAACAACCGGACCTTCAAGTAGCGACGGCGGCGTGAGACCAAGGCCCGGAAGAAATCTACCGTCTGGGAAATTGGCGCGGGAAGTTCTGCTTGGCCGTCTGGGAATCTGCCCGTAATTCCCGTCATCATCCACCTCATCATCATCTCGCCTTACATAGCCCCCCGCCACTGGAATACCGAGTATTTCACCAACAGTTCTAACTGTCGAATTATATATGTCCCATATATCCAACTAAATAAACCCCCGTGAATATAATTTCCATATTATCCGAATAGGCACTTTATATAAGAATATTCACCTTACTCAATTGCATATATCCACATATCTTATTACCGTATATTTACATGTGAAATAGTTTCTCTGCATCAACAACACCTCATGTTTACCTAATACCTTCTCTATATCGTGATTATTCCATTTTCAAGAGAGATTTGATTATTTTATATTACTGTTAAAAATGATGGTTTTTAGTCCTGATTTTTGATAGAACATTTTTGTGTGTTGAGAGAGGTCTTAAAAAGTATATCTTCTATATATATAAAAATCAATGTTTGTATGTTTGTTTGTTTGTATGTATGTCCGGTATACAAATTCGCAGTAGTTCACTAATCCGAACCAAAATTTCCATACATAGGTAAAAAATACGGGGAAGACGATAGGCTATTTTAAAAAATATATAAATCAATTATTAAAACTATATATTCAAATTATTCTACTTAGCTCACGAACAGCGCCCTCTATCAAAGATTAGATTAAATTATGCTGATGCAAACAAATAGATAATGCTAATAACAAACAATTATTAAAAAAAAAAATTATCTAAATATATATCACTCGGGTAGATATGCACACGGGTCAATCCCGGGGCGAAGCCCGGGTCACCCGTTTAGTTTTAAATATATATACATTTTTTTGTGGGTAAAAACGTTCAAATGAAAAATTTTGCGTGACTTATTTATAAGACAAATGAGTGATCCTTTAAAATAAGAGAAATGTAAGAATTTCTGTGCCCATTGTGAAAACTTACGTACGATGACAGAATGGACACTTACCTATGATGTAGCCCATGGTGACGTCATCAGGCAAGCGGATTTTCTCGCCAATCCCGATGAACTTGCCCCCACTGAAACCACAACCAAACATTACATTCCTTTCAGAAATAGTCATTGGAATTTGAATGAAAGAGATATCGTGTATAGGAAATAAAAAATAAGTTCGCACTATTTTTTAGTAAAAAATGATTTATATTTTGTAAGAATTTATATAAAATCTGTTTTCTAAATTTAAGATATATATAGATTCAACTTCCATAAAAATGCTGTAAAAAAGAAAGACTTAACCGAACATCCAAATATACCAAAAAGTTCTGCTTGATTAGAAGGACAGAGCCAATTTCCAATTATTTGTTTAGGCAAGTACGATAAGTTAAGTTAACCCCCCACACTGATAAAACGGTGTTTACCTTACAACCCTGAACACTCGGATTTTCCTGGAAAATCTCTTAAAGATTTCTTGAAAAAGACATGGCCCACCTGTGCTGTGTGAGCAGAAGAGCTTAAATTAACTTGTTCCATATGTAAATACCTGTTTTATTTCCTATTTTCGCTCTCCACTTCTCCCATCCATATTTCCAATTTTTTTTTCTTTCTTCTTATTATTATTTTCTTATAATCTTATATATTTACCATATGTATATAATCTTTCTCCATTTTTTATTTCCCACTTTCATAGGTTTTTCTCCGTCTTGTAACCCCAAGGAGAATCCTCTGTAAGACCTGTGTGTCTTAATAAAGGCTTTTGTGTGTGTGTGATATATATAGATTCACGGTATATGATCGTATTTTGTGATTTATTTATATTTTTCAACCAATAAAATTATATCATAAAAAAAAAGTTTTAAAAAATACTTTCTATAATAGGAGACGCGTATATACTGGAAAATCTCTCAAAGTGTAATACGAGGAATGGCACTCCAACGTTCAAAATAAAAAGTTTGAAATCCGTAAAAAAAGAAGTCCAGGAACTTACCCTGCTACAGGAGCCATCCTGAGAGCCAAGGATCGGCTGATACAGAATCCAGCACCTCCAGTGGCAAACCAGAAGGAAACGTTCCTCTGAAACAACAAACAAAATTATAATTTGAATAATTTTGAACAATTATTCTTTACCCAGAATCCTTCACAATTATTTGTTCCCATTGTAATCTCCAAGGCAAAAAATAAAAATCGTTCAGGCTCAAATTTTGATCAGATCATGTTTTTTCAAGAACATTATAAGCTAACCATATTATTGAATAAGCTTTATTTGTCAAAAATGATTAGAATAAGCGAAAATTGCAGCTCAATTCAGATTACCATATTCAATGCATCTGCGCAATGAGGGTTGAGAGAAAATGTATTGCCTTGAAATCAAACTGCAATTTTAAGACAAGATCAAGAACATGATCAGATAATGATGCCAGTAAAACATTGACACTTAATATTGCATGGATTCCTATATAATGATCGTTGTTTATCCCCAATTTGACTAAATTTGTGGTTCATTTGAATATTTGAGTTGTAAGGACAATTTATCCTAAGGATCAATTTTTTTTATTCCTTACCAACGAATGAACAAATCTCTGATTATGATTAAAATGCCATTGACTTCCGAATGTGTGAACTATGTGGCAGCACCAAGAAGTCACCTTCATGGTCTGATGGCATCTAAAGAGATAAATAATTAGACCAAGAATTGTTCTGCTAAATCAACAGAAGGGCTCTGTGTTTATCTTTGGTAGAACTTGTATGTGCGACCCTCTTCTACAATCATCTTGGATCAGTACAGGTTCTAGTTTTTCTAAGAAATACATGTTCAAATTTTTACATTTTGATCTCTTAGCGACAGATTTCTCTAAAAGTAATTTTCTTAGCAATGAATTTATGCGCATTTAAAATATATAAATGTGACAATACGCATAGAATGGAAGGGAAATGAAAGAAACGTCTCAATTATTAAAAATAAAAAGAATAGAACGACTACAGGGAGAATAAAAATGGCTCAAGCCTGATAAACAGCTATCTTTCGAATGTCGTGCGCCCGTATACCAGCGAGAGTCCAGTTAAAGAGAGTCAAGTTTGCCTTTCCGATTTGTCGCAAAGTCGTCCCGAAAAATAAATATGCATTAAAATCAAAAGAAGGCATATATCCTGACTATCCTGAAGAAGGCACATGAGCTTTTTAGATGGCAAAGCGCTCTAGAAAGCTATCTAAAAAGCTCATGGTCAGAATATGCCTTTTCTTTGATTTCAATACCAAAACCAAACCTTTATTATTATTTTTATTATTATTGATGGTTTCTAGTGTATGTATATAAAGCTCCAAATTTCTATCAAATTTCACTTTGAGTCAAAATTTAAGCAAATTGAAGCTATCAACTTGAAATTTTAAAAAGAATATTGGCACGGTAGGTAGGAATAGAGCAATTATTGTCTGGATCCTTGTTTTTGTAGGGCAGATCGGTTAATTGCGGCCAAGATAAGGTTTGATGGATACCAGCCAGGGGGCCCTGATTGATGAACTGATTACATCGGACTGAAATTTATTCATAGTTTCAGATTACGTAGCAATTATCTGATCTTTTTTTAAAAAATCACCATTTAAAAAAATATATATTTATATAAATTACGATTTTTCTTCTCACGGGGGAATTTCAAAATTAATTTTTTCCTTTAAGTTCGTTACACAGAGGCACATAAATATTTATTTACATGATACGCTGACATAAACAATCCATCAATAGTTATTTTCCAATTGTAATTTTGTTAATTGCAGTTTTCAGGTGGAAAATGTTTAAATATAGATTTTAAAAAAAATTAATTATTCCTTTTTTTATCTAAATATAATTATCTCGATATTTCCAGTTTTTCACATGGATGCTGCTGCCGTATAGGAAGGAAGTTTCTCAAGAAGCTGATAATTAGAGTCCGTACAATCTACATTCCTATTTTCCCCCAGGTATCTTCTATAAATGCCTTAATAAAATCTTTGTGATTGTTAAAACCTATCTCAGTTTTTAAAATTATTATTTTTTTCGATATGTATAATATTTATGTGTGTAAGTATTTATGTTTATATATAATACCAACCTAAGTACAGCATCCCTTGAAAATCTCCTAAGAAAGAAATCTGCCTGGCGCCACTTCATGAATTGGACTTCCACCGACATTGTAAATTAAACCAAGAAGACATAGGTCAGAAAGACAGCCCGGGTAGTTGGCGATTTCTTCAAAAAGAGTTTGTAACTAACACTAATTATACTCCTTCAAATGAAAAATTCCATTGTCAAATTGAAATAATTAAGTGCAAATAATAAAACGAGGTTCTTGTACCTTATAACTTCAATGTAAAATACATTTTGACCTATTATGGATTTACATTTAAGCATTTACAGTATGTATAGGCAGACAGAATATTTTTCCATATGGTCACCAAAGTCGAACTCGACAGACGTTGACAGCAACAAATATGTAGACACAAAACTCAATCACGATTACCATGGTCTATTTAATGTATATTTGGGACAAATAAACCATTAAAAAAAGTATTTACTAAGATCGTCATACTAGGATGGGAAAGAGCAAGAAGGCCTCTGCGAGAGGTCAAGCGAAGCAAGGAAGGTCTGCTGTCCACGGGAAAAGACGATGGGGAGCAGCGAAGCGCGGAAGAGCAAGGTCAGATCATAAGCGCAGGGACACTTGACCCACTGATCCCCGCGCCATCGAGAGAGTGTCCGAACAATGGACTTCTCACGGTTCTGGTGGCTGACTTGCGGGGGAGTCATCCGGTCCCACACAGCTACTGACCCCCCCAGCAATTGAAGATAATCATCCCGCCGTGCTTTTATTGATTCGTGCGTGCAGTAGGATTGGTGCTTTAGCGAAAATAAACGTATTATTGTTCTACTGTTAACCTCATCGTTGATTTAAAAGCGATTATTGGCGAACTGATTGCAAAAAATATGCATATAAGATTAAGGTTAAAGTCATTGTCTTTAAAACCCCAAATTTGCATATTGGAGAATATAATATTGATGGTATGTGTGCATGATGCATCGTTTGTCAACAACTTTTGCGCTAAAAGTAAAAATAATGAGTTGCTACCTGGGCATATGTGTGGCTTAAGATAAACGACATAGTACGACAAGTATATTGGCTTTGAAAGGTAGCTGGTTATGTGGCAAGTGATGGGCGTGATAAAACATTGTAAAGAAACCCACCTGGCTAGGATCTCTGGTGACTATCTCCAGCGGCGCCCGGATGCTAGGTTTGCCCAGGTACCAATCGTCCCGTGGGTCGTACCGCCTCAGTAGCCGTACCAGCCGCGGTACGTTCAAGTAGTTGTCGTCATCGAAGTGACAGAACCACCTGACAAACACACGACAAGTCTTGTCTCTGGAGGAATTTGAAACATTCGACTGGGGAGCTCAATAATTCCATCCGACTTAAAAAAAAAATCAAAATTGGGGATAAAAATTAGTATTAATATATAAAAAAGCTAAAGAGAATCCCATATTAACCATCTTGAAATCTATGCTTATTAGGGATTTTTTAATCGTCTTTTTTATCTTTAAATATATATTTTTAAAAGAAAGTAATAAAGAGAACACACAATGTAATAGGGAAATTTTCTATTTCATAATTCGTTTTTGTGTGTGTGTGTGTGAAGCACGTGCAGGCAGACTCATTAAAGCCATTTCAACGTCCAGTCATAGTCGTTAAATACAGAAGCCATCATCATCATCAGATTGCGAGAATAAAAAGCAATCTCATGAATAAACGGGGGACTTGGGAAAGATGACAAGTTTTTTCCAAGAAAAGATTGCAATGAGACGGTGCAAAAAAAAAGGAGGAGGAAGAGATTCGCGACCAATAAATTGGACAGGCTTCCACTAATGGCCAATAAAAAAAGAAGGCCGGGGCGACCAATGTAATTAAAGACCTTGGGCGTGGTCTTCCGGCTACTGGACAACAACCTCGCCCACTGTCCGGCTGCCGGCCGTTGGGTGACGACAGGGCGAAGACAAAACTGTCACAACCTGCCCAAGAATCGACCCACAAATGCCACTCTTTAGGCAGGATTTTTTTTCTCAAGAGAAGTACAAAGCTTCAATTTCCCTCAATGAACATTTTTAGGAAGTGCAAATTTGCGGTATTACGAGAAGAGACTTAAATGATGCGATGTGTTGTGTAAATTGTGATGGCTTAAACGGCTGTGAAAGATCGCCACTGACGAAACAGAACGTTTAAAAGCCTTTTTTTTTTATTAACATCCAGTCTGTGGATAGTATATTCCATATATGGTTACTTAAAACCATAATAATGGTTATTAAAGCATACAATACTAAATAATAAGAGCTTATTGGCTACATCTAGCTGTAGAGTCAGACCAACTTTGATAGCTTTAGCCTTATGTCCAGATTTCCTACGTGATTTTTCAAGATGATACTTCTTTTTTTTTTTTTTCTTCTCTTCAAATAAAAGTTTGGTTTAACTACCAAATCTAAATGATGATTTACTTCAAATATTCTTTGCTTATTAGTTTTATTAATTATTTGTTCGATCACTCTAAAGAGAAAACAATTTTTTTCATTGAAGTTTAAGCCCACAAATGAGGTCATTCAAAAGAATCTTGCGATTCTAACTGCTTTCTAAAGACACGCGGTATAATTGCAGTCACAACTTTCCATCAACCAAAATTTTCTTGACTTGATACCATATGAAGGATAAATATGAAAAATGACGCCCAAACCTATTTGACACCCAATTCTTTGGAAGGCAGAAAACGATTTTTCTTAATCCCTAAGATAGCTGGAGATTTTGCTCTATGAAAATCCATCACATAATGATAAAACTAACAAAAGGCAGTTGAAATACACGTCACTAAGCCTACAGATATCATTTGTTAGTTTAATGACGAGATATAATTGTCTTTTTCTGGAATTCTAAAATATACTTTTTTAAGTTATTGAGTAGCTTCCAAAAACTATCAGCTCTGAAGAGTCCAATATTTTTATAACTGAGCCAGTTTTTTTTTATGTAGTCAATGGTGTTCTTGACGCCATAACATATTACTTAAGTAGCCTGAGAAAAGAGGAAATAAGTATCACATTTGAATATTAAAAATATGCTAGTATCTGGTATAATAAGATATTAATTATAAGGAAATTTATTATACGCTAATTATGCAATCAATCACTTCAAGGAAAAATCACAAGATCCCATGCTCATTAGTAAAAGAGTCGTTGCGTCATTTTTTGGTCATCAGATATGAAATTTCCGTTTTGGAAACGTATTATATGGCTTAACACTTCGAAGCGAAGCTTGGAAAATGTTTTAAAGATCTATTAAATTTGTATAAAAATTGGTAATGTGATTGCGAAAAAAATACTCCTACTAAAGAATTGAACAAACAAACTTTTGAATGTAAATATCTTTAGTATGTGATTTTTCAGGATGAAGATATATTTACATGGAAAAAGAGATTGAGATATACCTATCCTTTAAAAAAATGAACACTAAAATCAATATGCCTTAACGTTCTATGCAACTTCAGCCAATCAAACCCTTGAGAAAGTGATAACTTTTTTAAGTTTTCGAATGATTTGTTTTATTGAGGTGTTGCCGGTGGGGGATCTAACGGATGTATATCTCCGCGGTGAAGTGGGTGGGCCACACCAGGGGTCACCAGAACTGTAAATCTTTGCTAATTAAAACCATAAAATCAAACAATACATGCACCTCGAACATGTTTTATGGCTCCTTTTGCCAACATTTTGTTTCTACTCTGCCTTGTTTACGATACTTGGTGGAATCTTCGATTTTTTAACTTTAATTATATATACAGTTTTTTACCCAACTTCCCCACGATGCAATAAAATTTTATTTCCCTTGAAGGGGATTTACAAGAAATTTATTCATCATAAAATAAAGCAGACAATAAAAATTCACCTTTTTTTTTTATTCAAAAGGTTGCAGTTTGTATCGTTTTCAAGCGCTTCTGAATATTCCCAGTAGATTTAGAATTATTAACTGAATTTTGAGAATAAAAATATTTAGCTTTTACAGCGATGCTGAGGTCGAGATGAAATCTCTTTTCGACATTTTAAAGATTCTAGGACATATGCATATGTTTCAAGGAACATCTTCAGTGGACGAATAGTAAAAACCAAACTAATTTGCATAAACATAGCCAATACGATAAACTAATCATCTTGTAGAACTCAGAATATCTCTTTATTCTTTATCTTGTAGCATTAGTACTTAAGATATCTCAAAAATTCTTTCTACAGATCAAAAAAGCGACGTAGAAAATTTGCTATGAACTAATCTTTAATTTGTTGCTCTTTTCCTCTTTTTTTTTTTTTTTTATGTTAATCATATATTGTCCATAAAAAAGTGAATTCTTAACAATGTGTGTGTAAATGTGTGTTCTTTAAGAATATAGCTATATAAAATGTTGTGTGCGGTATGGAGCATTTATGAATCATTCTTATTGGTAATGTAAGAATGCCGATAGAAGAAACTTACTTTTTCGAACTCTGCAAAAAGGTGTCGAATTCGACAGACATCTTGCAGCACAAGGCATTCCTGAAAGACCAAACAAAGATGTTGACTAAAGAACACAATGGAATGACATGGGTGTTAATGAAGAAACAATGATGGATGCTTACCTATTGTGGGAGGAAGAACAATTCGTGTTGATGAGATGACCTCCTGAACAAACAGAACAACCGTTTCCATCTGATTAAATCACTTGAGACCGACAACATCACAGGATTGCTCACTCACCTGTCTGGGCTTGGATCTCAGGATCGTCTGAATCGCTGAAAAAGTACGTCTGCACACACATAAACTTGTTTAATCCTCTTTTTGATAAAATTCATGTTAAATCAGTTCATTAATATAGAACGAGGATAAAAATAAGCAATGCCAGAATGCGAATAATGCTAAAAACAAGCACAATTCTTTAAATGTGATGCTTCTCAACTAGTATCCATGTGGGGAAATCTTTGATTCAATCTGAAATATATTGGATATAGCTAGATATGTAACATTCCTATTAGAATGCCGTTGCAGAGATAGGATTAAATAGGTAAATTTCTATCAAATTTCATCAGCAACATTAATTAGCTTATTCTAGTTTTATGAGAAAACAGCCAATTTGTACATCCAATACTGAAGATGAAAAATGATGAAAAGTCTGACTTATCTAGAGTTGAAATCTTCATGTGGTTTCAACACTTTTTTACCCGATATACAATAATTTCTGATGGATCTCCGGTCATAGATCTTTGGTTTAAAATTCGAAAAAAAGCTTCTCTCAATGCGCATAAGGATTCAGTTTCAATGGTTTAAACAGTTCAACCGTGGTAAAAAGGGAAAACATTGAAAAGAAGTAATGAAAACGTCAACCAATAGAATATGGCCATCAGGTTGATTTACTTCCTTTCCCCATGTACCTTACATTCCCCCATACGGTACAACAGAATCATCGGTCCGTCTTGAAGAGAAGACCTCCTTTCTTCCTAGCCTTTAATCCTACAAAATTAGGAAAGAGGGGGAGCTTAGAATTGTACTCTGGTTGAATAGCAAGGACCTATTGTAGCGATCCCTGGGTGTCACAAAGGGTCCTAAATAATGGAACCTGACAAAGGAACCTCAGTAAATACGGACGGCCTACCTTCCCACTGGAATGTCGCCGTTTTTGTGTTCAAACTTCCTCTCGTTTAATGTCAGAAAGAGGTTTTAAATAGAAGGTTTGTTGAAAAGAGATGTGTTTTTAGATGGTTGGGTATTTTGTGTTTGAGCCTTCAATTAACCATAATAATAGACATTTTCTATTGTTGTATAGATACTTACTAACATTCATTGAGGTTTTTAGTGCAGAAAATACTTGGGTTTACTTGGGTGAACGTTCTTTTTAAAACGTCTAAATGAATAAATCTTTGATTTTATAAAGCAAATGCTTGAATAATTTATATAAATCAAATATCTACTTTCTCTATGCGTTTACTTTTTTGCAATTGATTTTACATAGCATTTAAATTATATTTGAAATGATAATACTATGCTACTTAGTGGTTATAATGATTTTGCAAGGAAAATATATACCACCAAGAAACGCTTCATGCAGTTTTAAATTTCATAATTTCATTTCAAGGAGAACATGTTCTACCAATTCATATGCCAGGCTAAGTATCGAAAGAGTAGTGCAATATATATCTGTATAAAATGTCCAATAATGGAATGAAAAACTATGTATAAAAGACAACATGATCCAAATGTGTTCATCAAATTTATTTTACTATGATTATAAATCCTCAGGATATCTACATATATATTTACTTCATTAATATTAAATTATCATTTTTATTTGCCAACTTTAATTAATGTTGACCATTGACAAAGTTATTCTCGTGTGTTCTACAATAATTTGTAAATTACTTTTTAAGAATTGATGTGCAATAAATTGATAAAGAGGGAGCAATCCTTCTAAATATATGTTTTATCAGATCTAGGTGCGCATTTAACAAATAATAATAATAATATTCGATAGATCGCTTTTAAAATTCAAATATTTTAGATGAATTTTTACACGAAAAAATGTCACTGAAAAAAACACTTAAGACCAATATAAATATTTTCTTTATACGTCACTTAAATAATAATAATAGAGGAGGAGAAAAAAAATTGTGTTTTTAAAAACTCTCTTAAAAAGTGAAATGTTTTCTTTAGATGGCGGGACATGTGACACACCCCGACCTTGGTTGAGCAATGTGGCTGGTGTCACAGCAGTCCTGATAGTATCTACCCCGACGTTAACCAGACTGCCCCAATATCTAGGATTACCACGTCTCTCTTTCTAAAACCTACAACTAAGGTACTTTTGTAGAAGAGCTTTGCTCGAAGAATTTTTGGAAATTATATCTATGCACCTCTACAGATCCCTATAAACCTTTCATAGCAATGCAGGGAATATAAGAAAACCAATTCAATACAATAGAGCGGTCTGGAGATTAATTTAGCGAAACCGCTGAGAGGGTTCACTACTGAGGGCTCTCTCATTCAATAACTAATCATTTATAATACAAATTAATAATACAGTAGAACCTATAAAAGACACCTAATTTCAGAGCCAAAGTGTCCTTTAGTAGGAGAGATGTCCTCTTACCGGAGAGCTACTAAATAGTAAAAATGGTAATTTGGCAAATGAAAACTGTTCTTTGTAGAAAGGTATCCTCCAGCGCGAGTGTCCTCTCATGGAGGTTCTACTGTATTATCAAAAATGAGAAATGCATTGCAAAAAAAAAAATATATATATAATAATAATAAAAATAATGAATTAAGTAATTGTTACAAATTGTATCGATAGATGGCAAATGAATTTATTAAAGGTATTTTTGTCCGATGGGTCAATTCGTTCCATCACGATATTACCACGGCCATTACATATTATCCTAATTGCAATATTCAAATTCATAAGTTTTGATTCACACCTAACAGAGACATTTTATAATATTCAACAGATCATTTGGCGATGGTCAAAAATAGAAAACTAGTTCCGCGGAATAGCTTAGTAGGACACTCAAAAAATAGAAAATCTATTTTTGACTTGGAAACCCTACGGAGTATCTTAGTAGAACGAGTTTAAAAAAAAAATAATTCCGACACACCGATGTAGCTCTATCGCTGCAGTTCGATAGGACGTGTGTATAGGGCAATTCCAACACCGCTATACTCCAGCAGTAAGCCATTATGGAAGCTAAGGGGTTGCAGCGCAGGTATGATGGCAAATCACTGCCCCAGGTGTGGCAGATGGCGGGCGGGCGGGCAGGTGGTACGTCCCACCTGGACCGAATACCTCGAGAGAAAATAGCGGAACCACCGCTTGCGGATCCTTCAACTATCTTGAAGATACTGGTGTTGATTCATTGTTAATAGGGCAGCTGGTACAAGAAGTATGTTGTAAGATAAACCTAACCTCGATGTGTGGCCTAATTCACCGTATCTAAATACTGACGGTGGTTGCTTTGGGTAACTTCTATAGTAAAGATAGAGGCTGCCCGGCCGGCATTCATAGTTATTCAAGTTAAAGCTACTTCGTCCAGTAAATCTTTTTATTATCTCGACGTTTCGACAAAAAGATTTTGTCCTCGTCAGGACATGGACATAATACATCATATTACGGCCATGAAGAAAAGCCTTTTAGCTTGAAAACTCAGTTTTTAATCGAACGAAAGAAAGGAATTGTTCAAGTTTAGTTCTCATGTTTCAAATACAATCAGAAATTTTGGTTTGCTTGTTTTAAAACTCTCCTCTCTGTCTAGTCTGAACAGCTAAATGTAAGATAAGGTTTATATAAAAAAAATCACCGGAATTTTTTTTTCACATCAAAATGCTTTCTTATTAGAAAATGAATGAAACTGTTGTTTTATAACAAAAATTCAATATAAATTCTGCTTGCACAAAATATATATTAAAAATAATAAATAAGAGAAATAAATATTAACAGCAAAACATCACAACCTATTCAGAACACGCATAAGTAGATTAAAATCTTGATAATAAAAAAAATAATAAATGGTAAAATGGAGCATGATGGAAGAACAAAAGAGAACTTAAAACCTTTTAAGCTACGACCTCGAAGGGCTGTAAAAGACAGTGCACCTCGATACAAGTTAATGCGTTAACACAAGCGCCTCAATACATATTAAACAAGTTAACTGCTCGAGTGGAATATTTTAAAACAAAGTGCATCAAATCTGGACAGCCAATCAGTAGCACAGGTAATATAAAAACGGCCAGCTGTCTGTAGCCAGAGTTGACAAGGTCTAAGGAGGCTGTGTCCCCCCTCTAGCAGGTCTTATGTAGGGCATGTCTATTCATCACTCAGGACACCTACACCAAAACGCCTCCTCACTAGCTAAGATGTTGTAAAGTGGATGGATAATGGCAGGAGATTAAGGACATCGTTTCTTTTCTAAATGTTTTTAAAACTAAATACAGTGAAACCTCCATGAGAGGACACCTCTCTATAAAGGACAGTTATCATTATCAAAATGACCATTTTTACTATGTAACAACTCTCCGCTAAGAGGACACTTCTCCATAAAGTACACTTTTGCTCCGCAACTAGGTGTTCTATACAGAGGTTCTACTGTATATATATTGAAATAGAATATTTTAAATAGATCATTAGCAGCCCATCGTACACATACGACAAGATATTTGATTATATCTAAATAAAATACTGAACTTATTTTTAACCGTAGATTTGTTAGGAATAGTAATTTTTTTTTTAAAAATTCTAAAAAGGTTTGCAAATGAGATTGTCTGATTTTATTTCTAGCTATGTTCGAGTCAAAACGTTATAACGTTTTCGGCATTTATTGAAGCGTGTATTCTTGATATATATTTTGTAAATGAAAAAGCTCTAAACGAAAATGCATATGAAGCGATTGTTATCCAATTTTTATTTTCACTCGGAGCAAGTTTTTCTTGTAGCGCAATGATGATTTATAACTTCTGAATGAAGGTCCATTTTGCAAATAAAAATATTTTATCATATTTAAAAATCGGTAAATCTTCATCAATATTGATAAATAAGCATAATTAAGATTATCATAAAGATACTTCGGTCAGTAAATCTTTTGTCCTCGTCAGGAGCAAACAAAAATGAAAAAATTTAGCAAGGCCTTAAATGCTTAGAATGATTTTTAAGGCCTTGTTAAATGTTTTCATGCGAGGACAAAGATTTTTGTCGAAACGTCGAGGTAATAAAAAGATTTACTGGCCGAAGTAACTTTATTTTCAAGAAATATAATTAAGATATTTACTTATGCATTCAAAGAGCTAAATGTGAGTGTAGAGTCCGAGTATAATGAAAAAGTATTTCCTGATAGACCAACTGAAAATTGTTTCTTAACGTTTATTCTATCAATTTCCTAAAATGATCCTTTCTTGGCATAATATGATTCAATCAATCAGTGGCGTTGTAGAAATATATGTCAGCAGCCTCGGGACATCTAGGCGACCTCGGAGTGACGTCCACCTTGAGGACGTTGCGACACTAAGGACAACGTATTCTGTTGAGTGATTGCTAGTTCTGGAGCGGCCTTGGACTGTTCCAAGTCCTGCCAGCACAACTTGCTTCTAAACACGATGCGAAACTACACCAGAGTAAACTTTATTCTAAAGACACATTTTTTAAAAAAGAAAAATATATTAACTAGAGATTTAATTTAATATTTATTGTTCTTTAAGAAAAGGAAATGTTTGTTCTCTTTTTATTGCATATAAGTTTATTCTCTTAATTTTAATTCTCTTAAGTTTATTATACTCTTTTACTCCTATTTACTCCTTTAGTATCTTTATTTTCTTTCTGTAATATATACACCTATCCCCCGATTTACACGGTAGATACGTCCCTGAGAAAAACGTGTAAATCGGGGGATAGGTGTACACAGAAATAAAATGCATTGACAGGTTAAAATATGTAGTCAGCACATAAGCTTGGGATTCCTCGTGAGATGTGTACACAGCGCATGTGTTCAATCACAGTAGCATTTAGTATAGTGCGATACAAAAAAAAACTTATTTGGAAAACCGTGTAAAAGCGAAAACGTGTAAAACAAGTACCGTGTAAATCGGGGGATAGGTGCATATATAATTGATTAAAATAATCAATATAATTGTTTGAATTGTAAAAAAAAAAAAAATTCTTGGTGTACGCTAATCATCCTTACCCTTTTGTTGAGAAAGAGAATTTGAAATATGGGAAATGAATAGACTCTGGTTTACGCTGGTAAATCTGGATTAACGTCGGCGGTTCCAATTACGCTGTGACACAGGCGGGGGAGGGAGGATGAAGAGCATATGCCACGGCTTTCCCAGGGGAACCCTGATGTCTGACCCCTGGGAGAATGGCCTGTTCGCACGCTATTTCTGTGGACAGCGGCGGCATTTCAACGCCAGGATTTAATTATACATGGCCGTTGCGCTCTCTTTTGTATACCTTATTTACATCCTTTCTTTGTATATGCAACTTCCACATTTTTATTTTAGAGGCGTGAAAGCTAACGACGTGTAACTTTTGTCATAATATTATTTTTAGCTTTGTTTATGTAGAATTTGATATGCAAATTTTAGCTTGTTCACTAAATCAGTGTAGATATACCCCGTGGACAGAAACAAATATATATAAGAATGTATGAATATGACGGTTTATTTGAGCAGAACTTTTTACAATAAAGTTATACCCTTATAGTGTAATTTTATAAGGATTGTTAAATGTAATCTTCTGATATAAAGAAAACAATCGTTCGATGTAGAAATGAAATCAATGCTATATAGGTAGTCAGAGATTAGATGTTTTGTGCGTTTTCCAGGCAATGAAGTTAATTTCCATTATAAACCATCTTTTATGGTAATTCTGACTATACATACGCACCTTTATTTTTTAAATATCAAACGATTAAATATCTAAAGTAAATGGCCAGAATTGAGGATGAAATTTTTGCTACTTGAAACGGCATTATTCAAAACTGTGAAGATTCTGCCCATAATTTTAATCAGATTAAAGTTTTATCTCGAGATTATATTTAAGTTTTCCGCGTCTGTAAATCACGTTAAAAAGCTGACGGCTATGGTAGAGGAAATGTCAAGCAACCTTTGGTCTGCCGATCTGGTAAACAGCGTCATGTTACCTGTCGTGAAACTTTATCTGTGCGGCGCCGAGAGGATTAGCTTCTGTGACCAGGAAAAAAATTGATTTTGACCAGGATAACTACAGAGGTACAAATCTTTATTCTCCACTTCAAAAATGACCATAACTACCAATGTTTGTCCATCTCTTCAGTTTGTACGCCACCCACTTTGCTTACACTACTTCAATATTTACCAACGTCCCAAACTTTTCGTTATGTTTATCATTTAGTTTAAACGAATTTGTTAAAAAGCAAAACATATTTGAGATTGCCAGGTTTGAGGTTGTTTCGACAAAAATATTATGCTATGCTTTCATGTTAAGGTTTTTAGGTTTAATAAGAGTGGTCTAAAAAGTATCATCCAAAAAAGCTGCATATGAAACCGACAGCTCTGAAATCTTCACGCCTATAAATTTTGAAAATTGAATTACATATATAGTGGACATTGCGACTGCTGTGATAGAGATGCATGGGGACATCTGAGGCTCATCATTGGACACGACAACAACATACAGTACATGACGTTCCGAAGTTCATTTGTTGGTTGAAATTTGATTCAGATAAAAAACAGCCACATCAACCAGGAGAATATGACGTGTTATATATATATACGCTAGAGAAGGGAATTCTTAGGAACCATCGCGTTAAGTGATAGATTAATAGATCGATTCATGAGCCTACCGTTATAAAACACAGCCGTGGAGAAACAACTGCGATAATTCGACAAGAAAACGATTCAAACTGACGAGAGAAATAGAGAAAGAATTTCGAATCTTGAGCCAGAAACGAAATATCATTTACAGAGAGAAAAAAGCCCTCTGCCAGATTCTAAAAGGAGAAAAATCATTTGTAAATAACAAGAGTTTATAAAATTCTAAAGAAAAAGGGTAACTGCAACATTGGTTAATCAAATTAAAATTCTTTTGACAGGCACCTGAGGTATAAATATTTTTATTCTTCCAATATTTCGAGGAGCAACTCGCCTCTCTTTATCGAGGATGTTTGTGTTTTTCACTAAAACACGTGAGTACCACTCTCGTTCTACAAGACCACCGAAAGAATATATATGTATAATGGAAATTTCTGGTCAACTGGTTCAACTCAGGACGCGAGTAAAAAGTGCTCAACACTAGTCTATACCAGTGAGCTGGACTCCCCGGGTAGTTGGCGTTCTGCGCTCCAGGAACCTGGGTTATAAATATCCCTCCTTTATGTATGATAAATATGATATATATTTAAAATAATCACTGTGCCCTCATATTAGAGATGTAAATAATAATAAAAATGTTTTCAATAATGATTCTTCATCACATCAAGATCATCTCGATATGCCACATCCCTGAGGGTGCTATAAGAAGTATAGAGAAGACCTTATATGGAGAATGGAAATGTAGCGAGATAACAAACGTTCCATCTTAGAGCCATTCCAAAGAAAACAAATCTGATCGATGAATATTGATTGGAATTAATTTCCATTTCAGAATATCCTGATCGCTTTTTTTTTTCTTCAGGACTTGTTCTTGTCGCCATGTCATAGACCTTCTCAGTAGGTTTTAATAACACGTCCATTTTACATATTAGTCTCTCTACATCGATAGTTTGCTCTCTGTCAAGAATTCCATCAATAAATTCAATGTCCACACACAAATTTGTGAGTATTTATCATTGTTATATATGTTTTCCTTGTAATTTTCATTATATCATGTCGCATACCTCGACATATTTGCATAGTATTGTTTTGTTTTATATATTTTTACATGTTGTTTCTTATGAAAGGTTGATATATTTGCATGTCCGCGAGAAGCGCGATGTATATATATAGGTCAAGAGAATAATAAAGTTAGAGTTTCTATTGTCATAGATCTTCTCATATTCATTCTTACTCGTTCTTTTTAATTAGAACACTACATATCATATATTGCGTTAACATCTTAAATTAGGAGGATTATTAGATAAAACTTTGTATGTATGACATACACCTGTTTTGAGAGATTAAGATTTTCATTTGCAAAAGCTTCCTTTTCAGAAGAAAAATGTCATGACAAATCTTTGGTAGCATATTTTAGTGAATTATTTCTTGCAAAAGGATTTATGGCAAGTTATAAGGAAATTATTACCAACAAAACCCCATATGGAACGTTTTGGTAAGTGTAATCAATGCCTATAGCACATACCATTTTATATATAAAAAACTTTTTTATTATTGAGAAAGAGATGAAAGATCTCTGGGGTGTAACCCGGATTCCTGGAGCGTACTAAACTCGCCAACTATCCGGGAAAGATCATAATAAAGAGATATCTTCATTAAATAAATTAGCAAACTCTTTAAATATATAATGAAACGTTAAAGAAGAGAAGTTTCTTTTTATTTTCTTTCCCTCTCTTAAAATGTTCGTTAAATGCCTTAGTTAAAATCCATAAATACATCTATGTTTAAAAAAAAAAGCTGTTTTTTCCCTAGATTTTTCTTTTCCCCTACCTAATTAGATATAAAGAAAGAAAGGCTAACAACAGAAGAAGTAAAGTGACAGCAAACAGTATAAACAAGAGTGAGGGTAATAAAGAGAGGAGTCTTCCCACGCGGTGGGGTTGCGGCTCCTGTGAAGACACCCGGCGGACAGGCGTCGGTATGTGACATCAATCACGGGGACTATTGTCACCCTCTCTCTACTGACTCACCCACTGGACGGGGACCATATGGTGACTCACATTCCTTCTTCCCCCCCAGTTCCCACGGGGGTCCCGCTCGTAATTGGTCCCGGGACTTCCTTGCCTGCTGCTGCTGCTGTAGTTCCATTGAACGGCTTTATTATTTAGCTGCACGGCATGCTCCGATAGCCATCGACGTCGAGATGCATTTAGCATCGACTTCTTATTTGATAGAAATACACCCATGGACAAAACTTAAGGACATTTTATATCATACAGAGACAATACTGTTCGTACTTTCGTGTCTTCAATAAAAGTCACTGTGTATAAAATATCTTTCAGAATTATTGTCTGAATCCCGATATACATGGTAAAAGGTGCAACTTCCTTAAGTTTTGTCAATGAGTGTCTATATATCATATTACCTTTTAAGAAAAATAGTACAAATGTGATATGGCACTGAAATAAATTAAAAGAAGAAAAAAAAAAAAGGATGGTGTAAGCCATCAGCAACTTTCAGTTGCACGATAAAGGAAATGCTTTTTTTTTTCTTTTAATATACTTTTAAATAATTTAAAGTTACAGGGAGAATGGTATCCTTGTACTAAAAGTGGTATCTCTCACTTTAAAAATGCATTAAAACAATGCAGCTGATTCATTACCCCGGTACAAAAGTAAAGATAATGATGAGCCACTTTTTTTTTCCATGAAGCTATAAGAAATATTCACCAAAACGTCAATGAAAATACATTTTTTTTCTGGTTGAGATGTCAATTTGTTTCAAGGCCAGGCAACATCTTCATTCCAATAAAAATCGGTATATCTCAATTTAAACAATACACATAGCACCCTATAGGTAGAGGATGGAACTGTTCAAGAACTGTTGCTTTTTCAAAATTATGGACGAATTTCTACGAATCAGTGAACTGAATATCAAAAAAGAATTAAGAATTCTTGCCTCATCCATGAATTGTAGAAAAAGCTGGGAAGGTTCACTGTTCAAGCCTTTCAAATTATTTTTCAATAATTCGTAGAAATTGTTCACCATAAAAAATAAAAAGCTGAAAGTGTTGAATCGTTCGATTCTCTACAACTCTCTATTTAAAAACCTGCTTTCGAATTTGATATATTATAGTTTTAAAAGAATTCAGTCAGGTTATCCAGCAAATGTATGTATAGGACGATGCTGTCAACCTTCAACAGAAAATAAAGAAGAAGTCCGTCTATCCAACATGGGACATCAATCACAACCAGAGATTTACAGCAGTAGATAACATCCAAGACGGAATGTGGACCATAGACCGGAAGCTGACACTTCGTCCAATGAGAACATCCTTTTTCCGGGCCAACCATTATAGATGTGACGGCGCTGCAAATGAAATAATCGTCGCAGAGTAGTCTTTGTTCCGGGGACCAATTAAAACCCGGGGGCGACTTGTGGGAAAGTCATTTAGACTTGTACTCCTCTTTTTATATATGGTTGCACAAGAAACTCTTGGAGGGTGACCTTTTTTGTTTCCTTTTTTTGTTAAACACTGATGAGAATGGGGGGAAATAATGACAAAATGTACTTCTTTCGCTAATGTAAAAGTTTGGGAAAATATTTTCGACCAGAGAAAAGCTAGGCATATATGATTATTGGTTGGGCATATCCTTATACTGATGAAATTATCCTGAATTGATATTTCTTTTGATGAAAGATTTTGGCTATATTTCAAAGTATCCCTACATATTGTGGTGTAGAAATACAAAGCAAGCAATAAACAACCGAAAATGACTGTTGCCCAAGTTGAAGGATGAAGATGTACCGATTGTGTATTACAGAAGTCATTTTGCAACATTCAGTTGCAGGAAAGACAAATGGCCTTTGTCATTATCCCCATCCTGGTCTTTTCTCCTTCTCCTACTGGAGTTTGTCTTTTATTCTACTTAGCATCCATCCAGTATACCTAACAAATTGTAGCATTGAAGTAACTCCATATTTTGTTGTTCAGGAATAGCATTCTTATTTCTTATATCTACTCAATCATATTAGAATATCAAGCTTGTAGAGCTTGTTGATGGTGTCTTCTAGGAATGAGTAGAGCTCATCAGTGGATGAGCCATAGGCATTTTTGAACTCTTTATATCGTATCTATGGGATACCCCCTAGGCAGGGGGTTCAGTAGAGGGTTGTTTTACTGATGTTAGAATGTAAGGTGTTTGAGAATCTTATTGCGTCACCTCCTAAATATTTTTAAGACACCTCAACGTCTCTTAACTATATACTTTGAAAACTCACAAAAACCTTAAAATATTAGGTTAAATGCGACCTTTTATACGAAACAAACTATACAGAATGACGAGTATTGCAGATTATATATAAGTTTCCTTTTTCACTACAAACGTTAGTAAGTAAGGTAAACGCAGCTGTTTTACAAGAAAGTACTGGGGAAGGAATGTCGTTCAAGTGGACCAAGGCGATGAGCTGAGGAGGCTCTCCCCCCCAGGCGGAAACTGGTGTCGGCGGCACGGCAGCTGTTGTCGGGAAGGGGCCTGCCGGGGTGACCACACTTCTCGTCGACCCCAGCATTGCTCTAATGGTGGTCGTGACACACTTATTTATAACAGAAAAACCTCGCTAAAATGGTATCATTATATATTGTCTGCTTAGTAACTTCCATGTGATTCTCATAATCCTCCCTGTTTCTTACTACTCCTTCAATGCCTTCCTCTACTGAAGGTGGGCCATATGGTCTTTCCATACTTCCTCCGCCATCCTCTTCATCTCCTCGTAGGTATGTCGTCCAGTCCATTGTTTTAGATCGTCTGTGTATCCCTGTCGTCTTCTTCCCCTAGAGCTTTCCCTCCAACTACTGATCCGCGTATTCCTGTACCTTATTCTATTATAAATAGGAAGTTCCATTGCTATCTGTCTTTCCAAGGCTGAATTGTAGATAAGGAAAAAGAAAAGATAAGAAGGAAAAGGCGAAATTGTTCGACTTTGGCGTCCAAATACATCAACAAAAAGCCTTTATTAAGGGCACTCGTCTCATACAGAATCCTCATAGATGGGTAAACGGAAACAACATTTATATATAGAAAAAGGAGAATAACATCGATATTTTTTTACTCAAGTTGGTTCCCTCTTCTATATTACGTCTATTGGTTGTGCTGTTCTCCAGAATTTGTGAAAAGCCAATGCATTTGTCTTGCCTTTCACTACACGCTACTACTAGGAATATAATGACTCGTTCTTGTGTTTTCCTTCAAGTTTTATATATGCATTCACATTCACAAATTCAAAAAGCAAGAAAAAGAGGATTAGGCACTAAAATCATCTAGTTCACATCTGTCTTTATCCAATCCAATATTTTTACGAAAGCCAAATTGATAATATATATTTTTAAAACGGTTTGTGATTAGACAAAAATAGTTTAAAATGACAACATTATGTTAAAAATTAAATTAAGCATAAGGGATGATATTTTATATATGCTATGTTTATATAGAGTAAGAGTACGATTTGCTAAAAAATGTCTGCATTGTCTAAGGTCTATTACTATAAGCATTGTCACAGAGATTTTATAGGCAGCCCTCTATATGGCAGGCAACAATCCAGAAGAGGACATCCATACGAACAAGGCACCTTTGTTGGGCGGTTTTGTGATCAGGATGCACGAACCGATCTGATCTGCTCCATGGACAAAACACCATCACCATTGACACCGAATTAAAAAAAAAAAAACTTTTGTGTTTTCCAGAAAATCGAGATATTCTGTGGAAAAACCAAGCCCTACGATGACATGTCTTTTCTGCAACTTCTTCGCAAGAAGTTTTCCTTATACCGAAGGTTCTTATTGATTGATGTACGATAAAAATTTATGTGAGAAGACATTATATATGTGGCAGAGTATCGACACCTATAAAATTATAAAACAGGTGTTTTAAAATTTAAATTTTGATTAATATTTCGTGGTTCAATTAAAATATATTTTACTTGTAAATTGAAGGAATCTAGTTAGATTTTATAATTCTGAGAATATTTGTTCAAGAGAGAACATTATATTATCTATTATACCTTTTTCCTGTTCTTAATTATTAAATTCAAAAGATTATAATTTTTTATTCATTTTGCTCGGGTAGTAATGTAAAAATTCAATATATAAATAACTGATATTGAACACCATTTATGTTGCTGTTGTAGAAACTTACCTTTCAAGGTATAACAATGGGGGTAATTTTATGAAAACAAAAAGAGGTTTAAAAAAGTATTTCATATCCGTTTGTCCTTGTAATAAGAGTCATCATTATAGTTAGAAACGAAGTGTGTGTAATTACCAAGAATAGAAAGTACGTCTAGAAATTTGAAACGGCTTCCCATTTTCATTTTCAAAATTGTTTTTTTCGGACAGAGAATGCGTTCATTAGAGGCAGAAGCAAGGGAGGAAAAAATGGGGCGACTCAGGGGTAAAAACGTCACGGGAACAAAGCTCTCCAAATTAGACGCAGACCATTTTTTTTTAACCTAAAAGGACGCTACGTCCAGAAGCAATGGTCATTAGTGAAGAGTGCAGAGGGATAATCCTTCTGACACAAGAATAGAAACGTTGGTAGGTTATTAGTTTCGCTACATTAAATCTTGAAGCCCCTCACGCGATCGGTTCATTAGAGGAGGAGAGAACTGGTTGGTTTATCATGAAGGCTGCTTCTGAGTTACACATTCCAATGCCGGGGGTAGCAGCCACCTGGCCCCTCGCCACCAATTATTACGGCAGCAGCTGCCTCGCAGAAGATAACTGATCGCAGCTCGTGACCCAAACCAGTGCCATTAAATACTTTGAAAGCATAAGATTAATTGCATTCTCTAACCCTTCCCCCTTTCACTCTAAGAAGGACGCCATTATTCCTTAACCCCTTCTTTTTGTTTTAAACCCTTCGTGAAAAATATTTTTTGATGGATTACATATAAAGATTGAGGAAGGTATTGCAGTATGTTGTATTTTTGTTCTTATATTCATTGAAAAGAAAATCGCTTTAATATTGTAAAAATAATAATATATAATTTTTTCTGTATTATTAATGAAAATATAGTCAGTGCGTGTATACTAACTATATTAAATTTCTAAATTTAATATATTTTTTAATCAAAATTTATTTTAACACACGCGGTATAATTTTGTTTATAAATTCAATATATATTAATAAATAAAATAGCATTAACTATTTTTTTTTAAATGTAAAATAATAATTATTACATTATCTTTATTATATAATTATTATTTTTTTTAATCTTTCGCAAAAAAAATTAATAATAATAAATCAGACGATGATTTATAAATAACTCTTTTAGGACTATTTTGGCGCCTAAATGTTAAGATGACAGCATTCTGCTTTTTAAGGGTTAAATGATAAAAATGTATACACACAATTTGCGTGTTAGCCATCCATTTGCATGATCAAAATATAAGAAATTAAGTACAGCAACCTCGTTAATCTTGCTATCAAAAGAACATCTTTTAGTGATAACAAACGCAAATTTTGGGTAATAAACGGAGAGGCTATTGTTAAGCAAGATTCCCACCACAGGAATCTATAAATAAAGTTCTGGGGTCATGTGTTCTCAGCCTGACTTATTTATTCCTCTTACTTGATTTATCCCTTCCTTCTATACCTTATTTACATCTGGCCCATTCGCATATGTGTACGCTACATCTAAAAATAAAAATAAGCATCAAAAATACCTAACAAATTGGTTTGTAAAGAGGCAAATCTATATTGATATATAGATGAGAGAATGATAAAAAAATGTTCTAAACTTGTTCTATTTAATCCTTGGTTTTTTTTAGTGGATTCTTGATTTGCATATACGTCACGGTTTTAATTGCCATTTTTTTGCTGTCCTCAACCTTATATGATATCATATTCAGGTTGTAGATTTTTTTTCGCTAAATGTAACTAATTTTATTTCCTCACTTTAAATGATCCTGTTTAGAATTTTTCTAATTATAATTTTTTAACCTTTGTTTTCTCTTTGCTTAATACTGCTGTATAGTATCTCTGAAAGTAGAGTTTTTATAAATTTGAAGTAGAGGCATATTTACTTGAATTATATTCCTAAAATGCCAAAAATATTTTAAATATTGAAATGATTATTAAAAAAAAAAAAAAAACTTAGAAATATAAGATATTTTCAAAGAGGTATTTGATGCTTTTTATCGAATCATTTCTAACATTATACAAATTCATGTTCCATATCAAAAAGAACTACTTCAACAATTGAAATAGGATTTATGAAATGTCGCGCTATAAATATTACACAATAGATTGTGATTCTCTAACTTGGAAGAGAATTCAACGTCTAACTATAAATAATTGAAAACTGTAGATCGATTGTAGAGGCGCACAAGTTCTGTTGAGAGAAGAGGTTTGAATTACTTCAAATAATAAACATCGAAAAATTCGATAAAATAATCCCTAGAATCAATATTAAAATAAGAATATTAAGTTTCCAGGGAAAAGTTTAATTTTTAATTAAAAAGAAACTTTCCCTGGGGGCTTAATGTTCTTATTTTAAATATCGAAAAAGTTATTTACTATCTGAAGAAGATTCATCAATGATGTCAACCAGTAGATGCAAGCAAGGCTGAAGGAAATACTGGGCGGTGAGTAGCTAACCACTGCATCACTGCCAGCCATCCCACCGGGGACTGTGGACCAAAACAACCGCTAAGCCACCGTGGGAAGATTCCCCAGGGCAGGTGGTAGCGCAGATGTGCGCTGGTGTTACGTGCTTGCACGTGGATGCCTCACAGGTGATATTGGCGCCTTTATACTTGACTGAATGCTCACGTGTATGCTCACCATTGAATACCTTTTTTTTTTTTCTGTTTTGATTAACGTCAGGCCCTATATTGTCCCCTTTCCATCTACCTCTATAGATATAAGGGGATATATCTAGGACGACCCAGGACCGAATCCGGCATTGAGCACGCTTCTCTGCTTCAATAGCCCACGATTTCTTGCACAAGACACTAGTGAGTGCGTATTTCCAATCGGTAACTGGCATATTCTAAGTGCAAAATCGAACGGCTTTCTACATGTGTAAAACATGTAGTGCATTTAACAAGGCAGTTGCTTACTGCACCATTATCATTATGGTCTGCACCACACGTGCTTGGAAGAAAAAAAGGAGGAGTATATGATAATACAGTTCAAAACTTGACCTTTAAATGTAGATTTGAGATCAAAACATGACCTCTACGTGTCTAAATGAATATCTCGCTCTAAATCTGTTCTGAATGCATAGTTATCTATATAGATTTTGTCTATAAGTTTTATTAAAACAAAAAAAAATCTGCAATTCAATTTATTCTTTACTTCTTATATAATTTAATGTCATTCGACATTATATTTTTATTGAATATATAGATTTGTATAATGTGACATTTAAGTGTTAAATAATTACAGGAGGAAAGTTGAAAATGTTTCCTTTGTACTCGACCAGTCTTGTAATAAAGAAATTAGGCCGGCAATATCTCTTCATTCCCACCCGCCAATTTTCCTGACTCGGCGAGTCCTCCTCTAATTTGGAGCTCCAACTTGATTGCAGGTCGGCTCTTGCAGGAAGTGTCGTGCCGCATGACATGGGGATCAATTCATGACTTCACGAGACATCGTTCACAATAACCTATAGGACATGCAACAACTGTCCTGGTGTGGAACTAACACCTAGCCACATATTCTCATGCCCAGGGTGCAAGCCTTGCAGAAAATTGATATGGACCCAGAGCAGCAGCTTTACACACCCAAGATAAAGGACATTACGACTGCTGTGATAGAGATGCATGGAGACATCTGAGGCTCTTCATTGGACACAACAACAACGAGACACCGTTGCGTTATCCTGGGTGACATCGATTATACGAATTAGTCGGAAGCCGTTAGTTCCTTATGTTTTTACGTATTCATATGTAAACAACAATCGACCTTGAAAAATATTCAACAATCGATAATAACAAAATATAAAAGATTGTTATTCAATTAACTGTTGTTCCATAAACAACAACAAAGTCTTTATTATGGACACTCGTCCCTTACAGGATTCTCCTAGATGGCTAAATAGTAGTAAACATTTGGAAAACTCAAGCTACCAAGCTGCTTGACTATTGTAGCTGTCAGTACGACCCCGCATATACACGTATATATTTGAAAAATACAAATATATTACAAAATAAAATTGTACATGGAATAGGTTGATAAATTAAGGAAATGCAACTCTTGATATTGCAACTGAAATTTGATGATAGAATAAATATCAACAACAAAAAGTCTTTATTAAGGAGACTCGTTCTATACAGGATTCTCCCAGATGGATAAACACAAGTAAACATAATAGTTATCTATGGAAAATGGAGATTAAGATCGACCTTTCTTCAAGTTGGATCCATCATCTGTGTTGCGCCTATTGTGTGCGCTGTTTCCATAATTTGTGAAAAGCTAAGGCATTTGTTGTTCAATATAATCAAACAAACAAAAATCGCACGTTATTTGGTTACGAAGCTAAAAGTATGTTTTTTCTTGAATAATATCTGTTTTAATGTAACACACAAGCTAAACAACAAGTGCCCAACAAGTTGCTACATGCCCCATTCCAGACAATCTGCCTCTTATCCAAGCTGAGATAAGGATTTGCGGCACGTTGCAGGAAATGATGTTGGGAGATAAGATATCCAAAACAAGAGCACTCGAGCCACTGAAGATGTTTGTTAGATTGCTTGCCTATCTAGGTACAGGTTGGGGGTCAACCACATCCTATAGAGGCTGATGTCTGTTCAGGCTGACTTTCTACCGATTTTCCTTGTCAGATTGTCATCCATTATGTGTTTTGTTCTTTTTTACTCAAGTAGACCCAAGTTATCGTTGCCATCTTGAGAGACCGGCAATCTTGAAGGAGCATGTCTGCTGAGGTGTGACGTGAAGGTTTTTGCTCCAGTGAGTCTTGACGGAAGCGCGTGTCCGGAGTGTGGCCGGGACACCTGCGTCGCCGGACACGAGGACAGTCGTGCGAGACGGTTGGTTCTTTGTTGGTGCAAATTTTGGTCCCCAACTTATGGAACTCTACTATTTCATTACATTCTTGAGAGGTAGAGATCAAAACTAGCGCTAGTCTCAAGTTTCAGTCCTAAAAAACTACCTAATTCATCCTAGAGAATAAGAAATTCCTTCTTAAAGGTTGGATGTTTGACGAGTTACGATTATCTATCTACATTTTAATTTATTACGTTAATTCTACACTCATTGAAACACACAAAACTTATGCAAGTGGAAAGTCTTTGTCGCTGGTTGTATATATTTTTTCTCTTTTAAGGAGACAGGCAATTTTGTTCACACTTGGTTATCTCGCGTGTGTTCAATAAAGGTCACTATGTATCAAATATCTTTAAAAGTTATTGTCTGAATCCCGATATATATGCTAAAAGGTACAACTTCATTAAGTTTTGTCCATGAGTGTAGTTGCGATTTGAAAATATTTAGAATTATATAGTTATTTTTATTCACTATATATAAGAGAAATACAATCGAAATTTTAATGAAAAAAAAAGTTTAAAAGTCAATTATATAGTTTATCACATTTGTTTTCTTTAGTATCGAGCGTTAAGAGAATGGGACGGGAAAAAAAATTGATTATACTAAATATGCAGTTGAAACAATATAGATTGGAGAAGTTCAAAGAACTGCTGATAACCAGGAAGGTCTAACAAGAATTCTAAAAAAAGAGAGAGAGAGAGGAAGAAAAACTTTTTTATCTTTCTTTGAAAACTGACATTGTATAGATTTATCACGATATAGTTAATAAATCAACATTTTTTTATGAAAAGAAAAAATAGCTTTTTTTAAAAAGAAAAATCACCATAAAATTCAATAGAAAATCGATGTTATTGACAAGGGTGAGAATATTTGTAAAAACACACGAATACAAATGGATAGAAAATGACAAAAACGTTTTGAAAAATGCGAAACTAAAGAGGGGAATGTTAAAAAAAACAAAGACATTTTTTTTCAATTTGAAAAATGAACTGTTTTTCAATTTAGAGACAGGAAGAATATGTCAAGCGATAAAAAACCTTCAGGAAAAATAGTGACCTGTGGTTAGGTTAAAAAATTGGGAAGATAAATGGTGACAAAATTCAGGTTGACAAATAGCTCGACACGGGGACAATGGTCAGCGGTAGCTCCCCCCCATCGTGACACGTCCTCCTACTGAAGCGGGATCTTCGGTGTCGCAAACATTTTCAACTGGATGATGGTTGGAAGTTTTGTCAACATTCAAATAGCCTTCAGCATTGACTAATGCTTCATATCAGCATGGAACAAGCTCTTGTTAGGGCTAAACAACAAGATCCTATGCCATCAAGAAATGCGTTATAACGATAAAAACCGTTATAAAAAGGATAGTGGACATTGCGACTGCTGTGATAGAGATGCATGGTGACATCTGAGGCTCTTCATTGGAAACGATAACAACATAAAATAAGAATGAACCTTTTCCCAGTACAATATCACATTTGTACTATTTTTTCATATAAAAGAAGGGCTATTAAGATTCGAAACTGAAAGCTTCTAACCCATAGTCAGTTCATTATCCATTGCATCAAGAGATATAGTCTCAATTGCTTATATATATTGCTATAGCCCGAAAGGCATACTTGGTTGGCTTTTCTTGATTTAGCAAGAATATAGGTTGACCAACATAGTGGAATAAAACAAAATAAAGTTTAGTTGATGTTTATTCCAAAGATAGATTTGCCATTTAAATAGATCATTTAAGCGGTTAAGCTATGTCCCTACCTTTTCATTGATTCTCTATAAGAATGACAAAATAATTTGCAATAAAAGGTGTCAATTTTTCGGTATTATTCACTATTGGTTTATAATTATGGTGATTATTAACGGAGAGGGCTTTGATTAATTAAAATAAAACGTTATTCCCGATTTTTCTTCTAAAAAAACCCCGTCTCGAAATATCCCACAATTAAATATTTTATTCGAGTAATAAAATGATGATAAGTAGAAGACTTGTTTTTAGATTTTATTGCGAATCCTCAGCTTTTATGGAGATTTAAAAACCTATCTTATCAGGTTTAATGCCTTTTTTAGAAAGCCTCTGTAGCTCAGGGGTAGGAGATTCCTTCTGTTCAACCTTCTGTCTTCATTAAGCAAGCCTCCTTCCCACATTTGTCTTTCGTACTTTGCCTTGACTAGCTCGGTTAGTTGGCATTCTGCGCTTCTGGAAACTGGCATATTTATATATCTCTCACCAACCTAAGGCTAATCAATGTGATAGCCATGTGTAACACAGATGGTTACAAATGATTTTTGAACGATACTTTGATACATTTTGTCCTAGGAATATGCATATTTACCCATGAAGACCTACAGAACATTCCCAAGTACAGTACATCTGATAAACTGGATGTCCACCATTAGATGTGATGTCTAAAGACCAATCCGGATAGTTAACGATTTAAGTACGTGGCTCCAGGAATCTGGGTTTACATCGAGAGAGAGAGAGAGATACATTTAAAAAAAATAAACCACCTTTTATTTCTATCAGATGCATTGAGATTTCATTTAGCGAATGCCCTAATCACTAAAGGACAAAGTGCTAGTGATGAATTTAAATCATTATTGTTAGAGCAAGGAACTATATCGTGTTTGGTAACCAGGTTCCAGGTTTGATAACTGCCTAAAACAGTTTTAAATGCTTCAATAAATCCTTGAGATTCTTGTACAAGTAAAACCCCATTTGTGAGTACACGTACAAGACTCTTGCATCATATGACTGCAAAATTAATCCAAGTGTGTAGACACGTACCTACAGTATAAACATTGGCAAACCTTACCCACTAATATAGCCTGTACCCAGTGTACTTAGTAGAAATAACAAACAAGCACTATGGAATATTCCCTAAGGCAACAACTAACTTGGTAATATAGAAGTTTATCACAAAATTGATCCAGGTATATATATGCAAATACACTATAAACATTGGCAAACCCTACCCACTATCATAGCCTGTACCTAGTGTACTTGGTAGAAATAACATACAAGCAATATTGAATATATTTTTGGTAACACAACTAACTTGGTAATATAAGTTTATCACAAAATTTATTCCAAGTTGGAATGGTACTTTGACAGAAAGCTATCAATGTTAACGAGCGATCTATGAAACAATTAATAGAGAAAGAGAGAATGTAAACAAATGCAGCACGTGGAGGCATGTCAGACCATTGTCCGGCCAATTAGTTAGTTATGCTGATGATGGCTCTGCGTGTGACAAGCAAATACTTCACCTTTCTGTTTTACTGGGACCTTGTACTTTATAAATCCACTAGACGGGTGACCCGGGCTTCACCCGTGTGCATATCTACCCGAGTGATATATATTTTGATAAGATTTTTCCAAATAATTGTTTGTTATTAGCATTGTCTATTTGTTTGCATCAGCATAATTTAATCTAATCTTTGATAGAGGGCGCTGTTCGTAGAACGCTGTTAGTAGAATAATTTGAATATATAGTTTTAATAATTTATTTATATATATTTTTCAAATAGCCTATCGTCTTCCCCGTATTTTTTTTACCTATGTATGGAAATTTTGGTTTGAATTAGTGAACTACTGCGAATTTGTATACCGGACATACAAACAAACAAACATACAAACATTGATTTTTATATATATAGAAGATATAGCAGTAATACGCGTAGCAATAATCTGGAATGTTCAAATTCATTATAGAAATTTGAATATAGCTTTTCACATATACATTTGATTTGTAACAAATAAATTTACTAGCAGTGTATTTATTTTCAATAATATCAAATATTATCTCTACAGATCTTACTCCAATGATATAAGTCATTGAATCGAGATTAATTTGGCGAAACAGCTGAGATGGTTTACCACTGATGAACCAAGCTCTCTATTTCAAAAACTTATATCATTGCAATAAGGTCTGTGGAGATAATATTTCATATTATTGAAAAGAAACATATTGCCAGTAAATTTATTGGTTACAAATTCAATCGATCGATGTAAATTGAATTTATAAATATACATTTGAATCTTTCAAGTTTTTCCTGGGGGTGACCTTTTATAAGAGAGAAGTGTAACCTCAAGTCAAATAACATTTTAATATTACAAAAAAGATCGTTTATGAGATGTTTTACTATCCATTCCTTCCTGAAGTGAAGAAGTGTTCAAGAAGACCTTGTCTGGAGGAGGACTCTCTCAAGGTGGGGAAACCTTCCTTGCTGAAGAAATTTGTACACATACACAACTATATATATTCCCCTAC
Source organism: Cordylochernes scorpioides (assembly GCA_030710605.1). Taxonomy (NCBI): domain Eukaryota; kingdom Metazoa; phylum Arthropoda; class Arachnida; order Pseudoscorpiones; family Chernetidae; genus Cordylochernes; species Cordylochernes scorpioides. Next base: position 28,665,872 of record CP092881.1, on the reverse strand, counting down.
ATTTTATCTACCCTTTATTTACTATTTTATTATATATTTTTTCCACCTTTGTAACAATTAATTTGAAGAATCAATCAAATTGTTTAAATTGTCCATTCCTTCCTGAATAGACTAACCAGCTTGATCTATTTTTTTTTTAACGTAACCAATCACTAAGTAACTACCAGGAAAAAGATAACGGAGTGAATAAATTTATTTTTATCGAGCGAGCGAGGTCATTGGTTGATTCTATAGACGAGCCATGACAATTTGTGTTCTAGACAGCCAATTCTTTATATCTGAATCTCACAGTACTCAAATATGCATATCCTGACTGTTCAAATGAAAATCTTAGATGGCAAATTGGAATAAAAATGAGAACTAATTCTATGTTTTTATTATGGCTAACCCATTTTAATGATAAATCATGTTTCTCTTGATATTTAGAGCGGTCAGGACGGGCCTATTTAGCCATATGTATATATGGGTTATGCAAATATAAATGTTCAATAAATATAAGATAGCTTGTTTCTATTAGGATCTAACATCTTTTCTAGTGTCCTGCTGAAATCAGTTGTTGGAAAGGCAAGCTTTAAGACGATAGTCATACTATGAATTTCCTAGCAATCATTGTGTGAAATTTCCCATTATTGATTGTGCATGAGCTGTACGGTCAATATGGGAGGTAGGAAGATGTCTTATTGTGTTTCTTCCACCTTCCATCCCCCGCCCACATGTAAAAAAACTCGTTTCTGATTGGCTGGTGTGAGAAGTAAACAATGAGGTAAGCACTAAATGCGTATAAACCGAAATCTACACTCAGACAAAACTTATGGAATTTGTACCTTTTAACATCAGGATTCAGACAATAACTCTGAAAGATATTTGATACACAGTGACCTTTATTGAAGATACACGAGATAACCAAATATGAACAAAATTGCCTGTCTCCTTAAAAAAAAAAAAAAAAAAAAAAACAGACATCAGACTTTTCACTTCCTTAAGTTTTGTCCATGAGTGTAATTATTAATGATATGAAAAGTTTATGGATTTCATGAATAAATTACTAAATGTGGAACAGAAATAAGGAGAAAGCCTGCAGTCCTTGAAGGTGTGGAATAATGAGCCAACATAAAAGCTAAGAACAAAGCTTCTCAATAACCACAGGTTTACTTGCCATGTACTTGCATGGCCCTGGTCTTATTTAAGAAAACAATACATCCATATGACACATAATTATAGTGAATTGGAATAATTTTAGCCATTTTACCATTAAATGTACCTTCAATTATATAGAAAATAACTTTTTTTAAGAAGTAAATTGTAGCAAAATTGAACTTGAATAGTTATCCTATATAACTATATAATTTATTGTGTTTAACCTTCAAAAATAACAATTTATTTAGATGAAAGGTTAGATTTTTTTTTTTTTTTTTGGCTAGAAAGACGGTTTATAGATACTCTACAAACATGGTAAAATTGTCAGCTCTTGAACGTTATATAGTTTGTGTATAATATAATTCATGTAACATAATAAACGATGGAAAATGGTACAAAAATGATATTGAATATTGGGATAAGGTTATTAAATTAAGAAAAAAGTCATATCCTGATGGTGTAACTTCTGGCGCAAGCCATCAGCAACTTTCAATTGCACGATCAGAAGACAATGAACAATGTTATTCAAAGATAGTAAAAACATATTTGAAATTTGACAATATTTCAAATACAAGATTACACCTATACACTATATTGACCCTTCTTTTTCAGAAGGACTAATTTCATCCATTAGCAAGTGGATATGATATTGTGAAGTTCTATTTAGTGAGATGACTGGTGATATACGATAGCAGCCAAAAAGGTAAAGAGAGGACAGTTTCCCCAACCTGTTGAGAGAACCTTGAAAGTACAAAGTGTTTGTTCTGTGTTAAGCTCAAGTATCCCAAGCTCTTCATCTAATGGGTAAACTTCTCTTGTGCTGATAAAAGAGAGAAAACATTTAAAACTTGATGGATTCGGTACAAGAAGTACGTACAATATATGGCAAACAGTCTCAAGGAATGTTTTACCCAGTCTAGATGTCGATGTTTGGGGATTGAGACAAAACGACTTCAGTCATTTTGGGCCATTAATACATTTGTTATTAAAGGAAAGTAGAGACCTACCTGTTCTCTGGCGAGGACGAACCAAGTCCTTAGAATGCTCTGTAGCCTCGTACGGTGGAAGGCACGGGTGGTCTTCACTGAGATGAAGATATTGTCCAGGTCCGCTGGCGCCTTAGGAGATGGGATAGGCTGTACAGAGCGAGGCGTGCGGGCCACAGGAGTCCCTGAGAGTTCGGGAGGCCGACGTGCCAGTAGGAAGGTGGTATAACATGCCGCTAGCAAGAAGAGCAACACGGCTCGACGCACGGACTGAGGTGTCCTCATGGCAAGTCGTAGACAAACTGAGAGCGGTCGGACATGGCGGTGCCTCCAGCAACCCTCCGCCATGCGCCTCCGCCGATTGGCCCGCCCCGTCACGTGGCCCTTTCGTAACAGGTTACTGGCGGGTCAGAACGCGGAAGGCCCTAGCAACTCTTGTAGCATCGCCTTCTCTCGTTCCTTCCATCTTGGTGCGTTTCTTCCACCCGGATACACGCACTTGAGGAGATGCTAATTTCTGATTCATTCTATTTTTCATAGATGGATATAGAAATAGTTGGCGCGTATTTTTTGTTCAAAAGAGATACAAATAAGAAAGATAAAAAATGTCATTTTATCAGACTTTGAACCTCTTATCTGTGAGTTGTTTGAACTCTGTAACTTATCAGAACTTATTTTCTGAAGTTGAAAGACTTTGAGTTAGTTCTTGTCAACTAATGTTGTAAACTTCTATTTTATCTATTTTGAAACAGAGAGATCTTTCAAGCATAGATTCGTTGTAAAAAGTATTCCTTTGTGTCATTTAGTCGAATTTTCCAACTTCACAGAATTTCTACTTGGTTTTATTCTAACAGACATTGTACTGGTTATGGTTAGCAATTTTAAAACAAATTTCAGGACATGATATGGTGTAATTTGGTTTATAAAATAGAAATATAAAGTAGCAACAACACATCCAAATATAAACAAAAGCTTTGTTACCGACGCGTTACATTTTTTTTTCCATTTTGAATGCAGTCTTGTTACCTTATAATTCTAAATTTCGTACTTTTAATTTGTTCTTAAAAAAATATATATATATTTCTATTTGCTTATTTTCCAACAAACTTTAAAGTTCTGATTGTGATAATCTGGCACAAACTTTATGTCTGCTTTGCTCTCATTGAAGCAATATTTTAATCCTACTGAGCAGAAAACTTGCTAATTCTTGCTTCCTGAGACATTTTGGAAGCGAAATGGTCTTCAATTGTTTTCGTCACTTTACAATATCTTGCTTGAATTTTATTCGTGCCTTAAATGTATTTTTGCACATTATTATACACACATTCTATAAATATCCTAAGATCACATAGATTTCAGCTTCTTGAGAAAATTTAAGCATTTTAGAAAAACCTGGAAAAGGCGATTGATACTACAGTAGAATCTCCCATTAGCGGACACCTCTCCACAAAGAACAGTTTTCATTTGAAAAATTACCATTTTTACAATTTAGCAACTCTTCTGTAAGAGGACATCTCTGCCTAAAAGACAATTTGTCTCTACAATTAGGTGTCCTTTACCAGGGAGGTTCTACTGTATATGTGAGTGTATAAAAGAATTCAACATCTATCAAGAATATGAGCAAAAATCAACATATATTTAACCAATCTGGTCTAAATACCAAAGAGTACAAGCTAAACAATCTTAAGAAAGACGAGTTGGGTTCTAAAGTGGAAATGATATGATCAACAAGAAGATTGTGGACATTGGATATTGGAAGCTAGTTCCGGATAGAGTAGAATGTATTCCGTGCAAGCCAAGAGGCTTAGTCAACCCCCCCTTTTTCTTTAGCGATAAGAAGTTGAACTTGTGCCAATCATGGACACGCTTATCGTTACAACTGGCAAGTTGGCAACTTACAGCAGGGTCATGACATAGAGTGAGATGCCATGGCTGTGGTTTTTATCCATGTGTGAACAATGTTTAGATCATCATTTCAACTTCTAATAAAACTAAGTGTTCAGATCATATTGACAATATTTTAGAAATATAGATGTCCTTGATGTTACTATTTTTAAAAATAAAGAAATGGATTTTCTTTCTTGAGAATGATATATACAACTATTCCGTTCTTACATTGTGTAGATGATTAGAACTAATAAAGGTCATCTAGAAATCGAGGGGGGGGGGGGGGGATACAAATAAAATTCCCTAAAAACCTAAATATATCGTAGGAAATGACAAAAATAGTGTGGAACCACTTCTAATACTCGTGTCAAATCAACTTATCGAAAACTAACTATTGTTCGTGGTATATTCCTATATCCAGAGGGTGTCTGGAATTTAAATAATAATTTCTAACGCCTTGAGTGAAAAAAAAATTAATACAATTATTTATAGCAATAATATACAGATATTATCAATCATTAGCGTGCCATCTGTTATGAAAATTCGAAACTATTATAGACGCGTATGATTCTTTTTAATGATGAACATATGATGAGTCAGGCCCTCCCATTAATATTTCTATTGCAGTAAGGGCAGTCGAAATTGTTTAATTTTTAAAAAGAACCATACAAGTCTATAATAGTTTCCAATATATAGATATATTTTCACTACCGCTCAAAATCTATATTTCCAGAATGAAAGTTTCTTTCGTAAGACCCTGAAGTCAATATTATTCCATGTACGTTTCCAAAAGCCGTCAATCGTGACAGATCTCTTAGTCTCTGTTTCAATAAGCCACAAATCCATGGGCGGTGGCAGGGACTTAGCAAATAGGTGTGGAACCTCTAAGTCTGAAATCTTTGTCGTTTCTCCTCCAGAAATTCTTCACTAGAACTGTAGATGCATGGCTCGATGTTTGGTCGATCCAGCTGTCAAATTATTTGACAAACATTGCAGTTTTAATCTTCCCAGTTTTCTAGCGGTAAGAATGTTGTTTTCGGTTGTTAGTGAACAAATCTCTCACGCCTTCTCATTGGACGAATGTGGCCATGTTTGTATATAAAGGGGACGAAGGGAATGCGGCGAGAACAGAGAGTGAGAGCGTGGAAAATTGGTGTGGAGCCACTTAAAGTGTTTTTTCTACTGGCGGTTTTCCCTGTCTGGCTGTTCTCTTGGCATCCCTGTGTCCCCAGTCCGATCCCTCCCAACGCTACAATAAAGCTAAGTACTTTTTTATTTTATTTAACAAATCGTGAGTTGTTTTTATCTCCCTTTTGTTGTTAGTGTTGTATTCTTGAGTGTACGCTTTTCTGTGTATTAAGGTACTTTATTTTAGGCCCTAGCTTACTCCATTTTTGTATGTTAACCCGCAAAAGTAATAACCTTTGTCATTGGCGAGCCCTGCCAGGATTACTGGTGTTTGCACGTGTAAATTCCTGTAATTTTTACGTGCGGTTTTATTTTCTTTGATTGAGTGGTTTATTATATTTATTATTTTGTACTCCATCATGTTTGTGAACTCAATGCTCAACTTGTCAGTGTTTAATGGGGTTGGTCTCGAGTCTTTCATTCGGGAAGTCGAGCTTAAAGCTCGAGTAGGCAAATGGGATCCTGAGGTCAAAGCACTGCTCATGTTCGAGGCTCTATCCCCTGAAGTTAGGTTGAGCTTAGAAGAGATGGGTATCCGTAACGATAGCAGTTTCGAAAGTATTGTTAGTAAACTGAACATATTGTACCCTAAGAAAGCGCGTGGTATTAGGGAATGCCTTAAATTAATAGAAGGTCTTAAGCAGAGAGTTGGGGAAAGTCCTATGGTTTTTAAAGAAAGATTCTTGGCCATTAGAGATAAAGTAGAGCACAGATTTGACGATAGTTTAGTTTTCGAAATTTTCCTCGAAAATGTGCTCGAAAAGTATAGAGAGGCTATTGTTCGCAGTGAGGCTAAATCAATAGACAAAGCAGTCAGTGTCATGGCCACGGAGGATAGTGTAGAACAACGTTGCAGCTTTATGAAAGGGGTATGTTCAGTAGAAGGGGTTGAAGAAATAAATAGCATTAAGGGTGAGATGAAGATGCTTAGTGCCAGTGTAAACAGGATGAAGCACGAAAATGAGCAGTGTATTGAAGACCTTAGGGGTGAGATAGAAAAACTGACTAAATTGTTGGGCGAAATCAAGCTGAGTCCACCTGAGTGTAGGTTAGGACATATAGCTAGTGATTGCTCAAGACAGTCTTCTATGTATGCCAACCGCAATACTCTTGACAATGCTGAGATTGTGAACATACGTTCTTATGGCGGTGATCAGACTGGAAATCTGCCAATAGTTAAGGTGAATATTAACGGCAATATGTGGCACCTGTTATATGATACAGGAAGCCAAGTCAGTATTATTGATTCTGAAAAGTGCAAGGTCTTGAAGGAGAATTGGGACGATGCACTTAAAACTTTATGTATAGTGTCAGTGACAGGCCACGAGCAGACACTTACACGTGTTAAAACCTGTAGAGTTGGTAACGAAAACGGTACCGTGCTGGGAGAGATAAGCTTCTGGTTAATGTCCCTCGGAGATAAGGGCTACGACGGGATTCTGGGAATCAACGATATAAGGAGATTGAATATCCCGTTGCCTCCCGTATGGGAGCGTTGCAACATGATTTCCTTAAAACCAGAAGACCGTGATTGTGTAGACCTTAGCTGCATTGCCAGTGCACTTAGACCGATGGGTTCAAGCTCCTTAGAGGGAAAATCAGTGAAGCGCATTGAAAACGAGGCTGTAAAGTTGCCACCTACTGAGTTTAACAGAAACTGTGAGTGTAGCGCTGGGTCTGTTAATAGTTTTAGAAAGCCTACTTGGGCTGAGAGGTTAAGGGTGATGCGGAAAGCAAAGGAAACTGTCAAACAGTTTATGTCAGGTAATTCTGTTAAAAAGCTTATGAATCCTAGGCCACCTTACACCAGAAGTTTCGACAAAGGAGACCTGGTAATGCTAGCGGTTCCTAAGAATGAAGGTTACTCCAACTTTTATGGGCCTTTCCGTGTGGAAGCTAGGGTCTCCGATGTTAACTTCAGAGTAAGAGGGGTCACCATGAACGATGTGAAAGTTGTACATGTCGATAGGATGAAAGCGTTTTAAAAACAGGCGTTAGAGAAGAGCTTTTAGCTCTTGGACTTGAGAGAACTGAATGGAATTGGATCGTTCGGTTTCTCATCAAGTGAGCGTCTGTCAGTTCCCAAAGTCTCTACCCAACATACCCAGCCGGTCCCAGATGAGAGCTTATTGGTCCCCCATTAAACTCTGTCTACTAAAGCATATTATATATGTGTGTGCTTGGCAATCACTCATGGTAACTCACGTAGTTTGCGCAGATTTTTCTTTTTGAAGTTTCTTTTGGGAGGAACAAGATGGAAGGCTCTTTTATGGAACGACCCGGATGCTTACATCTCCTCTCTTTAGTTTTTTTTTTTTTGTAATTTTATAACATAGGTCCCGTGAGCTTTTTCCCACCCGACAGCGGAAGGTTTTCCTTACGGGACAATGGGAATGTTTGGGAGATTGGTTAGTTTTTTTTCTTTTTCTTTGGAAGGATACTTTTTGTCAAATTATTTGACAAACATTGCAGTTTTAATCTTCCCAGTTTTCTAGCGGTAAGAATGTTGTTTTCGGTTGTTAGTGAACAAATCTCTCACGCCTTCTCATTGGACGAATGTGGCCATGTTTGTATATAAAGGGGACGAAGGGAATGCGGCGAGAACAGAGAGTGAGAGCGTGGAAACAAATTTTACACGTTTAACAAATAGCTGCTTTCCAGTGCGGCCGCCAGCACCCCTCTCCATCAAAATGTGAAAAGGGAAAAACAAAAAGAACAATACCACTGTCACTCAAATTCCACCTGAACCAGTTCAAAATGCTTCATTCCCAGCAGAACCACCCATAAGGGCTGAACCTGAAGTAACCAACACGGGCTCCTGTGGCGGCAGCTTCAAACCCACTTCCCCTTCCTACTCCCCAACGTATAACCCTGAAACCTACAAGCCTATGTACGCCTCTACCTACTATAATAGTGTTCCATCGCCAAACTACTATGGCTCCTCACCAAATTACAGCACCGCCCTCTACCAAGAACCTGAGGACTCCAAATTACACCGGAGACAATTGAGGCTATTGACAACGCCACTGGGGCCCGATACAACAGCTTCTCCCATCCTGGACTGCATCCTGGGACTTTCAAAAGAACTGAAAGCCATGACTACCGAACGCGACCAACTCTTGGAGAAGCTTACATCCCTCGAGGCCTCTACTGTCCGCCCTCCAACCATCACTGCTTCCACCCAAACCCCCAAACCGATACTCCCAAGGGCCACCCTCTCTACACAAACCATCCCCAAAACAACGGCACCTAAACCAACCACCAAGCCTTCTACCAATCCCAAACCCTCGTCCTCCACCAAAAAAAAAAAAGACTCAGGACCACCTACGAGCTTCCGCATCCCATGTTTTCATTGAAGCAACCGACCCAAATACCAACCCAAGGGAAATCCTCAAGACCATCCGCGCCACCCACAAAATCCCCGAGAACACAGTCTGGGCTTCACTTAGGACCAGGGGAAAATTAGTCCTTCACTCTGCCAACCCAGAAATTATACCCGACCCCAGCTCCGCCCTGTCCAAAAAAACTTGCCGACATCCTAAAGATCCGTGAAACTCGGGAACTCCTCCCCAGGGTCTGCATCTTCAGAGTCGACAGTGAAACATCTGACCCTTCAATCATAGAATCCATCAAGGCAATCCCCGGCATCGCAGCCATCCAAGGTGACAAGATCATCAGAGTGGCTCACCGTTCTGCACCAAGATCTGGAACAAGCACCGTGTTTTTGGAACTTGACCTGGCCTCCTTCAAGGCTCTAGGCCAAAAAGACTCATCTTAGAAGGCGTCATCCACCACTTCGAAGAGTCCATCCGAATCAGAAGATGCTTCCGGTGCTGCGGCTTCGGACACAACTCAAACAGATGCACCTCTGCTGAACCCATCTGCTACCATTGTAGCAAAACTGGACACGAAGGCAACTCCTGCCCCACCAAATCCTCCCCTGGCACAGCAAGATGCACCCACTGCCACCCCAAAGGAATCACAGCCAACCACGAAGCCCGCTCCTCTGCCTGTCCCACTGCTAGACTTCTTGCATTGAAGTACTAGAACTACAAATCTCGACTACCATACTCCAAAGAACAAATCCCTGGGCGAAAAAACTGGCCTAACAAACGACTACACAGAGCTACACCGGCTCCACTTCACCTACGCCTTGGCGTCCACCGACACGACTTGTGTTTTAGATACAGTGTGCCCGGGAAAGTCTCCACTGAGACTTGGGCGGGCGATGGATGCATATTAAACCGGGGAAGGGAATGCGGCGAGAACAGAGAGTGAGAGCGTGGAAAAGCTAGAGCCACACTTGTTATACTCCCCAGCATAGCAAATTGGATTTTATAATTTAAAAAGTGGCTAAATTTTGATATTAATATACCTTAAAATAAAGTTTCGTCCTTGAGGCATACATTTTTTAAACAAGCTTGTCGTTATAGCTGAATCCTACCACAACCTTAAATCCACATGACATTTTTTATCTACACCAACTTTTATCATGTTTAAATTTGAAATTTCACTTTAAAACTAGCTCTTTCTTGGCTGGTTGTAGTCGTTGAGATTAACCTTGGCCTCGTCGAATGTTACACTAAACATATATCTTTAATTAAAAAGGCATATATTGGATAAAACACACACACACACACACACACACACACACACAAAAGCCTTTATTAAGACACACAGGTCTTTATATTGGATAAAACACTGATAGACAAAACTTACGGAAGTTGTACCTTAGAGCATATATATATCGGGATTCAGAAAATAACTCTGAGAGATATATATGCTATAAGGTACAACTTCCTTAGGTTTTGTCTATCAGTGTAATTTATTTACCAATATTTCAGTTAGCTGAAAGCCAACCTTTTTCAAGGTACAATAACATATTTATTTATATAAACCGTTCAGCCAACTGTAATATTGGTAAATAAATTATTTTTTTAATCCAAAATATATGCCTTTTTAATTAAAGATATATTTATAGATTTCTCTATTATAAAAAATTCTACCTATCACCATTTAAACATTTCCATGAAATTTGCCTCTTCGTGTCTTCCTTTCGGCAATGTGTGCAAAATGCAAGTGTAAATAAAAGACAATTTTCGCTGAGGGAAGAGTTTCTTTTCGAATCTAATCCATATATATATACACCTATCCCCCGATTTACACGGTAGATACGTTCCTGAGAAAAACGTGTAAATCGGGGGATAGGTGTACACAGAAATAAAAATTATTGGTCGATGCTAATTCTCTATCTGTACGTTAATGATATCCTTTCTTAATTTTTATAGTGAAATCACTCTTAATGATTAACTTAAGAATTGAAGGATGCTTTCCTGTATATAATGGAATATTCTCCATTACTATGTAGGATTTGGTCAAAATACTTTTGTATTGAAGACACTTTAACGAATAGATAATTGAGCTTACTTTTCCGACCGTATATTAAAATGTTTCAATTTTCCTTGACAAATTTTTGAACAAATAATTTGAAATGCCATCTCTTTCGGCGAACTGTACTTTTTCTGAGAATTTATATTTCTTGTGATATCTATTCCCGACCTCTGTAGACCTGCTACAATGCTTATCGTAAAGATAACAATTTTTAACGCCTTGCCAAATGTTTTTATTTTTATTCGCTCCTGACAAGGACAAAAGATTTTTGTCGAAACGTCGAGATAATAAAAATATTTGCTGGCCGAAGTATCTTTAATTATAACACACAAAGAATGTAATATATTTTCTCCCCTTTCAATATCATAAATATTTAAAACATGTAAATAATAATTTTTATATAAAAATAGTATTTATCATCAATTTATTATCGTGATACTCCTATTAAAGGACTGACAAGTCCGAAAGCTTGAAAATAAAAATTTCAACAAGAAACTTAGCCCTGGAAGCCTTATTTATTTTATAATCTTTAATTTTAAGAGCTATAATGCTGATATTGGACTTATGACGTATGATACATATATCCGATAAGAAACATACATGCTAAAAACAAAGTGTCAAATTTATACGACAAAACAACAAATCTTTTATTAAGGACCTATGTCCTACACAGGATTCTCCCTAGTGATAGCCACCCTGAGAAGATTAGTTATTTACAGGTGATCGTTCATTTATTTATCTATTTACATACAGCTCTCTTTCCTCAGTGTTTCTTATCTTGTACATCCCCGTAAAACTTGTACAAGACCAATGCATTGGATTTATTTTTTTGTCGTCTTATACAGCAGAGCCTCCAGAACAAGATGATATAGAAGATCCATTTTTTGGTAAAATAAGCTCCCTTTCATTTATTGACTTTAAACATAAAAAGATGTAAAATTCATACATTTTGTTATGGTTAATTTGTTTATATATATTTTTTTGTCAATTTTTTAATGATTTATGATAAAGAGAGAAATTATATTTTCAGAAAGGTAAAAACATATCCTTTAACAAAATCACTTAATTGCTAAGGCTTTTTTTAAAATTTTGGAATAAAGAAAGATGGGTTTCGTTAACTGAGGTATGGTGTTACAGCATCGATAAGTTATAGACTTTGTATTAAATTTAAGAAAGAAATGATGGATCTCACTAAATATCCCAATTATGAGAATAGTAATTCTATAGGATATTATATCTATAAAAAGAAAGGCCAGATAGACACAAAAACCATGCGCCGTCTTTTGACCATCTCTGCAAACTAGCATAGAGAGCCTATAAGTCTTGTGTTTAATTTGACAAGAAAGGGGAACTTTCTTTTTTTCTTTAGAGAGAATTATTTAAGTGCTAAATTATAACGGACATTTTAAAAACGGCTTGACATATCGTAATTCAGATTCTGGTAAGTCTGAAAGATATTTGATACACAGTGACCTTTATTGAAGACATACGAGATATAGAATATAGATTTAAAGGCTACTAAAAAAAGCTATCGAAGTGGGATTCGAACATACTTGACATATCGGAATTCAGACAATAGCTCTGAAAGATATTTGATAGACAGTGACCTTTATTGAAGGTACACGAGATAGAGAATATGGTTTTAAGGGCTACTAAAAAAAAAAAGCTGTCGAAGTGGGATTCGAACCTACTTGACGTATCGGAATTCAGACAATACCTCTGAAAGATATTTGATATACAGTGACCTTTATTGAAGGTACACGAGATAGAGAGAGAGAGAGAGAATATGTTTTTACGGGGCTACTAATCACAATGTATGATTTTCGATTCCAAAAAAAAAAAAAAACTGTCAGAAGTGGGATTCGAACCCACGCCTACAAGAGTAGACTGCGACCTGAACGCAGCGCCTTAGACCGCTCGGCCATCCTGACATGTGAGAACATGAGATAACTAAGTGTAAACAAGATTGCCTCTGTCTCCTTAAAACAAGCTAGACGACCGGTGACAACAAATATAAAACTTCCTAAAGTTTTTTCTATGAGTGTAAGTAGAGAAGAAGAAAGAGTTGAATCAATTTATCCATTTTTTAGCAATTCCAAAATACCCCTGAAAAATTCTAACCAGATCAGAGTGGTAAAAAGTGATTAAAAATAACCGTTGAGCGGAAAAATGAACCTTATTGATGACATGCACCATCTATCAGAATCATTGTGAACTAAACTTTGGTTCACTGTGATATAATTATATACACTCATAAACAAAACTTAAGGAAGAAGAAAGTCTTTGGTGTCGACGGTTGTCTATTTTTTTTAAGGAGACAGAGGCAATTTTATTCACACTTGGTTATCTCGTTTGTCTTCAATAAAGGTCACTGTAATATCTTTCAGAGTTATTGTCTGTATACCGATATACATGTTAAAAGGTACAACTTCCTTAAGTGTTGTCCATGAGTGTATTAATCTTTTTTCTATATCTTTTTTCTCTCTAAAAATGTATGTAGGATTTAGAGGTGTTTATATTTTCTTAATTAATTTATTTTTTTTAGAAAAAGGCATCTCCTTATCGTGCAACTGAAAGTTGCTGATGGCTTGCGCCATTTATCGGAATAAATATCAACTATTCTCGTTGATTTTTAATTATTCCAGAATTGGCCAAATACCCATTCTTGATTAATCAAGAAAAGCTAAACACAGACGCGTTTCGGGCTATTTATATCTTTTTGTTGAATCCAGTATTTTTCTACCTTTCCTCATAACCTACGGGAATCTGTTAATTAAAAGGAGAGAATACCAATAATCTATATATATATATAACTATATCAAATAAGTATAGCTCTAGATGTATATATTTCCCTTATAACTTTGTTTATTCTTTAGAAAAGATAACAGCTACATCAACCAATTTTTATTTGATTCCCGATATATCAGTGACTCTGTCATTCTCTTCAGTGGAATGATTCATTTATTCTAGTTTCTTTCTCCCTCTCTTTACCAAAATATTGTTGTTATATTTAAATATATTTATTCGTTATTTATCATTATATATTCTTATTCATTCATGTATTTAACCTTATATAATCTAACTAGACGGGTGACCCGGGCTTCGCCCCGGGATTGACCCGTGTGCATATCTACCCGAGTGATATATATTTAGATAAGATTTTTTAAAATAATTGTTTGTTATTAGCATTATCTATTTGTTTGCATCAGCATAATATAATCTAATCTTTGATAGAGGGCGCTGTTCGTGAGCTAAGTAGAATAATTTGAATATATAGTTTTAATAATTGATTTATATATTTTTTTAAAATAGCCTATCGTCTTCCCCGTATTTTTTTACCTATGTATGGAAATTTTGGTTTGAATTAGTGAACTACTGCGAATTTGTATACCGGACATACAAACATACAAGCATTGATTTTTATATATATAGACTAGACGTATGACCCGGCTTCGCCCGAGAATTCCCCCGATTGCAATTTCCTTCATACTGAAAGTACATCAATAATAAATATTAGAAGTGCCATAGAATAGCAATACAGAAGTAACACATAAACTACAGGAAAAAAGTGTGTGTGATGGCAAAAATTGTATTATATTAGTGTTTAGGTATTTGATTTAATTAATATAGTTGATATAATAATTAATATTTATATTATACTAGCCGAATGACCCGGGCAACGCCCGGGTTTTACCCTATAAAATGTACCCTATTCAAATACTATTCGTTACAATTATAAATTGGCGCCGTGGATGTCACTCTTGTGAAACGTCCCGCTCCAAACTTTGTGTCTGAGAAGCGATATTTTTATAGAAAGATGATCTGGCTTTTGTTTTCTGCTCGAATGAATGTTTTTCTGTTAGAATTTTGTTCCTGCATACAAAATAATGAACTGGTTTCACCCGTGGTCTCTGCTTTTTGGAATTTTTCCCGATATAATTTTGTATCTGATAATCAAACATGATACAGCAATATCGTCATCATCATTTTCTGACTAAAAATATATAGTTTTAATAATTGATTTATATATTTTTTAAAATAGCCTATCGTCTTCCCCGTATTCTTTTACCTATGTATGGAAATTTTGGTTTGAATTAGTGAACTACTGCGAATTTGTATACCGGACATACAGACAGACAAACAGACAAACATTCATTTTTATATATAGAGAGAAGAGATATAATATAAATGAGTTTTAAAAATTGTAAAAAAATAAATGCATCGGCCGGGAATCGAACTCGGGCCGCCCGCGTGGCAGGCGAGCATTCTACCACTGAACCACCGATGCTTATGAAAAATGGCCATATTTGGGTATTCATTCAATTCCGGATTACTCCGCGTAAAAAAAAGTTCTTCAAATGAAAAAAAGAAATAGCCAAAAATACTAATCAAAATGTAGCCGAAAATTTTCCTCAGGTTTATAAAAAGCGACATGCAAAATTTGGTACCAATTGGTTCAGTAGTTTTTGAGTTTATCGCGAAACAGACAGACAGACATTGACTTTTATATATATAGAGATATATGGACATTGTAATAAATCAGTTTCAATCTCAATCTCCTTCTCATTCCACTTTTTTTTAAATCTCTCAGGAGAATCTGTATATACACTCATAGACAAAACTTGAAGTAAGTTGTACCTTAGTATGTATATCGGGATTTAGATAATAACTTCGAAAGATATTTGATACACAGTGAACTTTATTGAAGATACACGAGATAACCAATTGTGAACAATGCCCCTGGCTCTTTCAAAAAAAAAGACCAATGATATTAAAATAAGAAACTTTCTTAAGTTTTGTCCATGAGTGTAAAATTAAAGGTGTTTTAATAAAGGTATATATAGTAAAGATAATTAATAACCCTGTTGAATTAATACTTCAAGTTCAGATGGTTATCTTCAAAGTATTTGAGGATAACAATCAGAAATAAAATACTTTGAGGTTAACCATCTGAACTTGAATGATTTGATTTCTGTCTTTAATCATCCAAAGATGTCTGGCATCTTCTTGCTTGACTATGGAAATGTTCACATCCTTCTATATGAAGATGATATGGTAATATTAGGTGATTCTAATATTAATTTGCAGAAAAAATATATTAATACAGTAGAACCTCCCTGTAAAGGACATCTAATTGCAGAGTCAAAGTGTCCTTTAGGGAGAGATGTCCTCTTACCGGAGAATTGCTAAATTGTGAAAATGGTAATTTTGCAAATGAAAACTGTCCTTTGTGGAAAGGTATCCGCTAACGGGGTGTCCACTAAAGAGAGGTTCTACTGTAATAATCAATAAAAATTAACTAAACATTAGTTTTCTAGAATAAAATTAAATCAATATTTAGTTGGTGTATTAATTTCGATTGATGGCACAAGCCATCAGCATTGCTTGATTTTGCGATCAAAAGATGTTTTTTCATTAACTCATTCAATTTGGTCGATTGAAAAGGTGGATGACGTCAACGTTAAAAAGGATTGACACTTCCTTGAGACAGTTTGAGAGATTTATTTTTCCATTTCCTCTAGGCCTCATCTCTAAAAAGAGGAAGTTGACAAGTTCAAGGTAATTGAACTGGATCAACGTGTGTCAAAATCAAAAAGGGCCGTGAGAAATATGTTAGATAAAAAGGATCAATGCCTTAATGGTGAAGCCTCAAAAAAAAAAAAAAAAGATCTTTTCGCATTTGAAAATACGCAATAACGGGATAACGATAACGTCATCTGTCCCCTCCCCCTCAATTTTCTAATATTATTCAATACATTATTTTAAAATAAAATTTAAAATAGGCAAAAAAATTAATATGTACATTTAGAGAAACATTATTAAAATATACAAGTATCAGAATCATCAACAATTCTGTCACCGTTTGCTTTTGGTTCAGTGGTAGAATGCTCTCCTGCCACGCGGGCGCCCCTGGTTCGATTCCCGGCCGATGCATTTTTTTTTTTTACAATTTTTAAAACTCATTTATATTATTAAAATATATGTGCTTTTCCTGTCTATGTACAGATTTATGGTCTATGTACACAAGTATACAAGTATGCATACAAGTTATTTGCAAATTGCGTTGCAAATTTGCCCTTTCGCTCGCGAGCAGCGCCTCTAGCGGTGAAGATGGGAGGTAATATCAGTTGACCTAATGGACATGTAAAACGTGTTTTAACAGGACATAGAGAAAAATCTGGAAGATATATTTTTCGGATTTTTAGTCAAGAAAAATAAATTGACAGGTTCTGGGAAAAAAAAGTTGTTTTTTTATTCAGAAAATGATTATGACAATATTGCTGTATCATATTTGATTATCAGATACAAAATTATATCCGGAAAAATTCCAAAAAGCAGAGACCACGGGTGAAGCCAGTTCATTTTTAGTATGCAGGAACACACAAAATTCTAACAGAAAAAACATTCATTTGAGCAGAAGACACAAAGCCAGATCATCTCTTTATAAAAATATCGCTTCTCAGACACAAAGTTTGGAGCGGGGACGTTTCACAAGAATGACATCCACGGCGCCAATTTATAATTGTAACGAATAGTATTTGAATAAAAGCATTTAATCGGGTAAAACCCGGGCGTTGCCCGGGTCATTCGGCTAGTACGTGATAAATGCAAAAGCAAAAAATTAAGAAATGTTTATTCATTTTGCTGTTGAATGGAAGATTGGAGTCAGATGTGAAATCAAAATTCGGATGTCAACCAAATAAATGATAAACAGTTGACAGGTTGGGAGAGGAATAGCGTTTAAATTTAATTTCATGTAAAATAAAAACTGGGGTAAAGACGGACGCTGGGAATTGAAGGACTGAAGACGGACGCTAGAAGTGAAGGACTGAAGTAAAGACGGACGCTGGGAAGTGAAGGACTGAAGACGGACGCTAGAAGTGACGGACTGGGGTAAAGACGGACGCTAGAAGTGAAGGACTGAAGACAGGCGCTGGGAAGTGAAGGACTGAAGACGGACGCTAGAAGTGAAGGACTGGGGTAAAGACGGACGCTGGGAAGTGAAGTGAAGGGCCATTGTTGCCACAGCCGGACAGACACATCACGTCGTTCAAAATCACTTCGCGGGGAAATCCTATTGTCTCTGAACGGTTTTCTGTCGCTGATAGCATCTATTCGTGTGGGGGGGAGGGGACTGAAGGTTCGCATGGATGGGCTCCCAGAGAATTAAGAAGGAAAATGTCTTCAAAATTTTAACAGATTTTTAAAAGATACAAATCTTACCATCTTTTTTTTATTATTATTTTTTTTCTAAGGTAATTAAATTGAAGTTTATTTCGTTTGGAATATTACAATTTTGATTTTTTCATACTTCGAAAATTTCTGTTCCATGTGCAACGGGATTTCACATTCTAGTTTTTATGAATATGTTGGATATACTTGTAGAAAGAGAGCAAGATGTTGAATGCAAACAATCATCACTATGAGAATGAGAGAAAAGATAAAGTTGTTAAGTAAATATAACCAAAAGAACTTGATTAATTGGAGGTTCACTTGTGTACCTAAAGGATTACACCATTGTTCATTTTTCTAAACCTTCACTATTTTTTGAACAATAAAGCATGAATGCTTCTTTTAAATCCAAATGAAACAAACATCTATCGTATCCTTACTGCATGAATAATATTGGGAGGCATTAACTCATCAGTGGGAACCCCACCTAGAGGTTTTGCTGAATTTCTTAAATATATATTTTACTTAAAATTAATACACCTATCCCCCGATTTACACGGTACTTGTTTTACACGTTTTCCCTTTTACACGGTTTTCCAAATAAGGTTTTTTTTTTTGTTTTTATCGCACTATACTAAATGCTACTGTGATTGAACACATGCGCTGTGTACACATCTCACGAGGAATCCCGAGCTTATGTGCTGACTACATATTTTAACCTGCCAATGCATTTTATTTTTATTTCTGTGTACACCTATCCCCCGATTTACACGTTTTTCTCAGGAACGTATCTACCGTGTAAATCGGGGGATAGGTGTATTATAGAATTTTAAAATAATTATGTGTTGTGAAAAATTTTTCAGGAATTTCAAAAATATAAAATAGATTTGCGTATCCATCGATGAAATTATAGGATTGAATCCTGATTTGTAATTTTTATAAACATTATTTTATATGTGGTTCGAGATAATACCAAACATTTTATAAAGAGAAGAGAGGTAACACAAAAATATATTTTCTCTCTCTCAATATAAAAACATTATCTTTACTCATAATTTTTGCATTCTAACGGGAGATATAATCTTTTTTTTTTTTTAAATAATAACCTAGCGGTATAATGGTCCATGGCTGTCGGGAATCGAGCGTTTTAACCACTCGTCCGCCCACTTCTTATAATATGAACAATATATTTAGAGACATAATAAATGTCTTAATAAAGGCTTTTGTGTATGTGTGTGGTAACTAAATATACTTAAAAATTACCAAAATATCAAGGAGAGCTTTTAAAAGCATCGTTATTTGCCAATTCAATAAGCCTGGAAAAGAGTTAATACTGGTAAACTTGCCGATATTTTTCTAAAGAAGCAATTTGCAATTCGTAATCATATTCTGACCCGGAGTTGTGAGATCTCATTTAATGAAGTGCACAGAGAAATACAGTAGAACAAACTCCCTGTGAAGGACACCTAATTGCAGAGCCAAAGTACTCTTTAGGGAGAGGTGTCTTCTTACCGGAGAGTTACTAAATTATAAAAATGGTAATTTTGAAAATGAAAACTGTCCTTTGTAGAGAGGTGTCCGTTAAAGGGAGGTTCTACTGTGTATAAACTTTGGGATAATAAAGCTGCTGGACTAGATAACATACCAAATAAGGCAATAAAAACTTTACTAAAAGAATATATTAAAAACATTTTTAAAAATATTTAAATAAAATTTTGGTAACAGGCTTAGTTCCTGTGCAATGGTCACAAGCTGTAATCCATCCAATATTTAAGAATGGTGATTTAGGTGACTTTGCAATTCGTACTTTTAATTTTATTCCATGTATAAACCCCCTATCCCTCACCCGAATGACAAAAAACAAATATTATTTATACGTCTTCTGCTACGTGGAAAATAATTTATTCATTAGACCTACCAATCGGCATACCATTGAGGCATAGAGATTTCTAAATGGAATAATTGAGGGGCCAGGTGGGGCCATTAGCTAGATAATTAATTAGAAGATAATGATCATATCTGATAAGTTGGATAATTGGTTAGATTTAGAGATTGGGAGGTAGGCCTCAATACTCTACCGCGTTACACCTGCCCCGTGAGTGATAATGATCTAAGACCACTTCAGTCCCAATAATGGGGACACTTTGAGGCCTTTCTTTTTTTTTTCCTCCTCAGTAATCGATAGGTTTGTGTTGTTGTTTTTGTCGTGTCCAATAAAGAGCCTCAGATGTCTCCATGCATCTCTATCACAGCAGCAGCAATGTCCACTATCTTGGGTGTGTAAAGCTGCTGCCCTGGGTCCATATCAATTTTCTGAAAGGCTGCGACCATTGCTAGGCATGAGAATATGTGGGTAGGTGTTAGTTCCACACAAACCGACCAATCAAGAATAACCAATTCGAAGCTACACACACACTACAAATATTTACATAAAACATTCGCAGCAGAGAACTATCTACTAAGTGAACTCCCACTGCCGGCTAAACGCCTCATTGCGCAATTGAGAATTCTATTTGTTTTATATCGAGAAGACCATATATAATATCTAAGGACAGAAGACTTGTATTGCCAACTATGCAAAAATAGAACCGAAAATGAATTAGAACATTATATATTTGAATGCATGCCTCTTGACACGGAAAGAAAAATACTCTTCTCTAAGATAGGCCATACACACTTCACATTATATTCTTTATTATCCAACTTTATAGACAATAGTTCAGTAGCTCTAAATCTATATAACTTCCATAAAAATGCTGTAAAAAAGAAAGACTTAACCGAACATTCAAACATACCAAAAATTTCTGTTTGATGAGAAAGACAGAACCAACATCCAATTATTTGTTTAGGCAGATACGATAAGTTAACAATGATAAAACGGTGTTTACCTTACAACCCTGAACACGAGGATTTCCTGGGAAATCTCTTAAAGATTTCTTAAAAAATACATGGCCCACCTGTGCTGTGTGAGAGCTTAAATGGTCTTGTTCCATATGTAAATACCTGTTTTCTTTCCTCTTTTCGCTCTCCACTTCTCCCATCCATATTTCCAAAATTTTTTTTTTTTTCTCTTTTTTTGATTTTTTTTATTCTTCTTATTTTTTATTCTTTCTTATAATCTGTATATATTTACCAAATGTATATAATCTTTCTCCATTTTTTATTTCCCACTTTCATAGGTTTCTCCGTTTTGTAACCCCAAGGAGAATCCTCTGTAAGACCTGTGTGTCTTAATAAAGGCTTTTGTGTGTGTGTGTGTGTGTGTGTTAGTTCCACACCAGGACAGTTGTTGCATGTCCTATAGGTTCTTGTGCCATTCGGATGTATTGTCATTCCTTTGTAGTGTTTTGTTCTGAGTCTTGTTATGGTTTTTGTAATTCTTCTCTCAGAAGATCAAGGTTTGTGTCATGTATATATTGTTGCGTTGAAAAATAGACGCGTGGAGAGGTAAGAACAAACTTTATTCTTTGCAACGGTCTACCTTTAAAATTGTAGCTACGTTCGTTTATATAGCAATGACACAATTCAAGCCTCTAATACATCTCTAATCTAATACACTCTAAAACTAAAAATTATCTTCTTCAAATTAAAGATACTTCGGCCAGTAAATCTTTTTTATTGCCTCGACGTTGCTACAAAAATCTTTTGTCCCTTCGTCAGTAGCGAACAAAAATTAAAACATTTAGCAAAGGATTAAAAATATTCTAATTACGATAAAAAAAATATAAATAACAAATATGTGAGCAATAGTTACCCAGAAATTATTTGAAAAAGTAAAAATTAAAACAGGTAAATAGTTTCTTTTTATTTATATTTGCTAGCTTTCGAGCAATTATACTGCTCTTCAACGGGCGGATATTCTGTGTACAAACTCTAAATAATATATGTGGCAATATCGTTGCGGGGTTTCTTATTGTTGGATGCGAATGGTGAGATTTGGTTGAAGCGCAGCCGTTTGAGTGGAAGTTGCAGCATACAGTTAGGAATAATCAGGACACGTGATTGAGTTTGAAAATAAAGGCAACGGGTTGGAGGAAAGAAAGTTTGATAAGAGCTGAGCGATTTGACTTATTAATTAACTGATCACATGGCGGTGATTGTACTTAGCTGAGGGATGAGCAGAGGGGGAGAGGTCTAGAGCCGATGTCACCTCCTTGGGAGCCAAAGCGTAACTAACATTTCTTGCTTTTCGATTTAACACCAAGCTTCAGTTTCTCTCTGATTGGTTGAGATATGATCACATGGTGTTTTCCTATTGGTTGACCTACTTAGTGGTTCCTCCCTAATTGGCCGGCGGCTCTCCTTGATGAAAGATGGCCTGCCTGGTATATCCGATTTCGTCAGGAAGTATTGGGTATCTTGACGCTTATAGCTTCGACGGATATTAGATACGTCCTGTTTTTGCCGGAAGTATTGAGTGCATCTTGGCTAAAATAACTTCTGCGGTCACTAGAGACGTCCGGTCTCTGCCCCTGCAATGTTGACACAGGGGTGCCAAAATAGTCGTGCCAGCTTTAGTCTTACTTCCTATATCTTTTGTTACTTTCTTTCCTCCAGTTACCTTGTTCTTTATTAAGTCTTTGAAAATCATACATGATATATACATAGTGGGTCGGGGTTGCATTTAATTATATACAAATTATGACATATATATACAGTAAAATTGAAAACCTTTGTTATTAGCATGTGCTCTCGCGGGCGTGCATCAGACTGTTTCCAGCTAAAGTAATAGATATTATACTGGAATTAAATATATTTACATTCTAATAATTATTAATATTTAGATTATTTGTCAGGGATATTGTTATATTGGGTTGAGAGGTCAATTTTTCTATTAATGCTATTTATTTTTGATGATACCAGTGCTTCCAGGAATAATCGTTGTTGCTTTCTTTCTATGTCATGATAATGGGCTATTGCTTGTTTGAGATTAAATGTGTGTCCAGTGGTGTGTTGATATATTAAGGATCTATTGTCTTTGTATCTTATGTTTCTTTCATGTTCTTTTAGTCTGGTCTCTATTGTCCTACTGGTTTCTCCTACATATGTGGCATTACATTGGTTACATTTGACAGAGTATATTGCATTAGATTTAGATATTTAATATTTAAATAACAAATATGAACTACGTTACAATGACCAAAAATAGAGATGCAAATATTATACAGTGACAATATTTTTAAGTCATAAATTCTGTTAAAAATGAATGAATAAATTTTGGAATATTGATCAACTTTGTGATTATGGTCATGATTACATGTCATGCCAACTTGTTAGAAAGAAAGAGAGTTTTAGAAGGTAAAAAAAAGATTTTGTGTGTGTGCAGGATTTCGAACACAATCCTTTCTATTGGAAGAAGCAATAACAAGACGATTCTATGTCAAAAATATTAGAAGTCGAAAATAAAGATTTACATTTTAAAAAATGATTGTATTCTTTAATTTTTCATATGATTTTAGCCATATCATTATCTTTGATAATCTTCAATTACTTAAATCATTTTATTTACAAAAACAGACGACCTGCAACCGAATTAAAATATTTGACAGTTATCTTTGTGATATAGCTAAAAAGTTAAACTGACTTATTTGTACTCTTCGAAGGTAGTTTTGTGAGTAGGCAGAAGTATCAAAATGCTGCGCTAAACTAGAATCAAATCAAAATACGAGGGGTGTACCATAAGTCCGTGGCCCGACATATAAAGAAAATGACTAATAAAATGATTATGATTTATTTTTCAACATGATCCCCTTTAAGGTCTATATACTTTTTCCAGCGATTTTCTAATGCTTTTATGCCCTCCAAAAAGAACGATGTTTCAAGTTACTCAAAAAATGAGGTTACAGCATCAATCACCTCTTCATCTGACCTAAAATGAATGCCAGAAAGTCATTTTTTCAAATGAGGAAATAGGTGGAAGTCAGACGGAGCTAGATCTGGTGAATAGGGTGCATGTGGTAAAAGTTCAAAGCCAGAATCATAAATAGCAGCCATGGCTTGCAGCGACCGATGACTCGGAGCATTGTCTTGAGGGTAAACAATCTTCCTGGACAACATTCCTCTTCTCTTTTCTTTGATAGCTTCTCGTAGTTGCTTCACAAGAATTGCGTAATAATTGCCAGTGATGGTTTGACCCTTATTCAGAAAGTCTAGAAGAAGTACACCCTCGGAATCCCAAAAGACAGACACCACAACCTTCCCTGCTGATGGAACTGTCTTGGCTTTCTTGGGGGGAGGGGAACCGGAGTGTCTCCATGGCATGGATTGTTGTTTGGACTCTGGTGTAAAGTGATGGGCCCAAGTCTCATCCATGGTAACAAATCTATTAAAAAATTCCTCTGGATTGGCTTAAAATAACGCAAGATTGTCCGAAAATAACTTTCTCCTTACAGCCTTTTGATCGGGTGTCAAAAGTTTGGGAACCCAACGGGCAGAAAGCTTCCTGAGGCCCAAGTGTTCTCTCATGATCTGATCCACTGTTGTTTTTGGAATACCCAAGGTCTCTTCTATTTGACGAACTATCATTCTTCTGTCCAACATAACCAAATCATGTATCTTGTCGATGTTTTCTTGAGTAACTGACTCAACAGGTCTTCCTGGTCGATGTTCGTCTTCGGTGCTGATCCTCCCTAATTTAAACGCAGCTAACCATTTTTTTACTGTGCTATAGGAAGGAGCATCTTCCCTCAATGTATCCACCATATCCTCATAGATTTCATTCGGCGACATTCCTTTCTTACAAAGATATTTTATTACAGCACGAATCTCGTTTGTCTCCATTTTAGATGATTCCTGTTTCTTGTCCTCTTTCAGAACATATAAAAAAAAAAAAACGGTTAGTTATAGAAACTTAAAAATTTACATATAGGTATCGCGACTTTTGTGTTTTTTCAAAAATTATTTATTTATTCATGAATACCTATTTTGTCCCCTTCAAAGTAATCCCCATGAGATATTATACACTTGTGCCAACGGTTTTTCCAATCTTCGAAGCACTTCAAAAAATCATTTTTAAAAATCTTTTTCAGCTCCTCCTTCGATGCCGTCTTTATCTCGTCAAGCGTAGCGTAACGTCGTCTTTTCATGAGCCTCTTCAGTTTAGGGAACAAGAAAAAGTCACAGGGGGCCAGATCTGGGGAATACGGTGGCTGCGGCATCATTAGTGTGTTGTTTTTGGCCAAAAAGTCGCGCACAAGCAACGATGTGTGAGCAGGGGCGTTATCGTGGTGCAAAAGCCAATTTTTGTTCTTCCACAAATCCGGGCGTTTCTGGCGGATTGCTTCGCGCAAATTGCGCATAACTTGCAGGTAATATTCCTTATTGACCCTTCTACCCTGTGGCAAGAACTCATGATGCACCACGCCCCTGCAATCGAAGAAAACTGTCAGCAAAACTTTCACATTCGACCGAACTTGGCGCGCTTTTTTCGGTCTTGGTTCATGCGGCAGCTTCCATTGAGATGATTGAGCTTTGGTTTCCACATCATAACCATAAACCCACGCTTCGTCACCAGTTATGACCCTCTGGAGCAAATTTGGGTCGTCGGGGACAGAGTCCAACATCTCATTAGCAATGTTCATGCGATGCTGTTTTTGGTCGCAATTGAGCAATTTTGGTACGGATTTCGCGGCGACCCGTCTCATGCCCAAATCATTGATAAAAATCGAATGGCACGAGCCAATCGATATGTTTAGGTCTTCAGCAACTTCTCTAACGGTGATTCGACGATTGGCCAATATAATTTTCTCCATTTCATTAATTTTTTCGTCTGTTGTTGAAGTGCTCGGGCGTCCGGAACGCTCTTCGTCGTTCACATCTTCTCGGCCTTCTGAGAACATTTTGTACCACCGATAAACATTGCTTCGGACCAAGGTAGCTTCTCCGTATGCCACAGTCAACATTCGGAATGCATCCGCGCACTTAATTTCGTTTTTCACACAAAATTTGATACAGGTTCTTTGATCCATTTTTTTATAGGTAAAAATCGAAGACGATCCAAAACACCTGCAAGCAAAGCAGCTGTCAACAATTAAGTGAACATTCAAAATGGCCGAGCTTCTCGGCATAAGTGAGAGACATGAGTACCAACATAAAGCGACAAAAAGATCAAAATTCGAATATACGTAACCCGCGAAAATTCAAAATTCGCGATGCTTTTTGAACACACCTCGTATGTTTGTTTGTTTGTATGTCCGGTATACAAATTCGCAGTAGTTTACTAATTCAAACCAAAATTTCCATACATAGGTAAAAAATACGGGGAAGACGATAGGCTATTTTTAAAAATATATAAATCAATTATTAAAACTATATATTCAAATTATTCTACTTAGCTCACGAACAGCGCCCTCTATCAAAGATTAGATTAAATTATGCTGATGCAAACAAATAGATAATGCTAATAACAAACAATTATAAAAAAAATCTTATCTAAATATATATCACTCGGGTAGATATGCACACGGGTCAATCCCGGGGCGAAGCCCGGGTCACCCGTCTAGTAAGATATAAGAATTAAATAAACAAAAAGTTATACCGGATTATATACTGTAATATATGCAATTTTCTTTACTAAGGAAGGATCCCCCACTTTGAAAGAGACTTCCAGACAGGAAGTGGTCTTTCCAAACCCACCTCAATTCCAGACTGAGGAAATACTAGTTTATGGACGCCTTGGCCGACGTCAGAATTTCCAGGGCGATGTCATCTAGGCCTCGCCCCGAAGACCCAGCCCTGAAGGTCAGGGAGCCGCTGGATGATGATAATGGCTTCCCGGATGAGAAGCCTGACGCAGCGGCAGGACCAGTACCTGTGGGCCAGCGACAGGACATTGTACCCACAGGCGATGCAAGGACTGTCGGGCCGTGCCGGGTGGGCTGGATGGAATAAGGTGTGCATCGCAAGCCTCACAGCCACGTCTGCGTTGTGGCCGGAGAAGGTGCAGCGCCGGAGCGATGACCAGCCAATAATGAGGCGGAGGTCCAGATGAGTCGTCCACCTTTGCATGATCTGGTTGATCGGCATGTAAGCCAGGCTTGGAGTCTCCAGCATATGGCGGGTGGTGACTCGCGAGAAAGGCGTGGCCGTCCGGCGCAGCATTAGAACTTCGCCGATGGTGTTAACGCGAAAGGAACCATGCAGGTTTTCGTTGATCAGTCGACGGTAGAAGTTCGTCAACGACGCGGCGCGTTGGGCAAGTGAGGGGAGCGGCAGGGCTAGCTAAATCCCCAACTTACCACACAGGAGCCTGGAGTTCTGGTGGCCAGAGGAGACAGCAGCCATCGATGATGGGAAAGTCCAGGAGCTGAAATGGTGTCAGCACGCGGTGGTTCACCGCCAGGATATCAGTAACCGCCTCTCAGGTCTTGATCAGCCTGAGACGTCGCGACGAAAGCCAGGACTCGGATGGAGGGAGGATAGAGCCATGCGCCACTATCGACCATCCAGGAATAGGCGTTGCGGCTGCCACGCCGCGTGGCTTGTACGCCAGTCGAAGCAGCGTGTCATTGTAGATTAGCCCGAATCCTCCCAGTGAGACAGGCTTAGCTAGGACGCTGCCGGGAACCAGGCCGTATGCTCTGGCCCCCAGACGAAACGCGCTAGACGGGTCTGCATCTTGTAGATTGTATAGTCTGTGGACAGGTAACCATGAAAGGGAGTTGACTGCTCTGGCCTGACCGACGATAGAGAGGTCTCGGGTGTAGAGTAGAGCCATAGGATGATGCCCTTGGGTGTAGGTTGAACTTCTCGGTGTCACAGTGCAGTTAAGAACGTTCAGGTGCTTCGACGACTAGATGCTCAGTGGAGCATCGTTTTGGGCGCGCCAGGCACCAAACCATAGATTTTCACTCGTGGCAAAGTTACCTTTTATTCTCGAAGCACGCTGGGATTCCTCGAAGATGGATGTGACTACGCCAAAATGCTCCGCGTAATACGAATGCGGGAACATTCACGGAGCCGAGCGCTTGCTCTAGGCGAAGCAGGTGAAGGAGGGTAGAGAGGCTAAAGACTTCGGCGCTGGCGGCGCAGCCTTGCCTTAAACCATTCAGAAGGTGTAAGGGTCTGGTGTAGATGGTTCTTCTTGTTCAAATAGCTGCTTCTAACCGGCATAGAGGAGAAGAAACCATCCAATAAAGGTTGGCTGTAGAGGCAAAGAGAAAATGAGGGAGACTTAGAAGACTCAGTACAGGGTATCAAAGGCGGACTCTAAGTCGGTTGAAACAGCGGCCAACGCCGAGCCGCTTCTCTCAGCCGCGTTGACTTCGTCGCGCACAGGCGCCATGTTCCAAGAAGGGAACCGCTTATGTCAGGTACCAGGACGGGGAAATGGGGCTGCAGACGCTGGAGGTGAATGTTTCGAAGGACTCAATAGTCCGCCGAGATGAAGGAAATGGGCCTGTAGCCACAGAGTCCAGGGCTACCTTGGGGTTTGGGAACTAGAGAGATGGTGCTGCGCCGCGTCGATGGAAACAAGGCTTCGCAGAGTTGGGAGGCTTCGTAAACTCGCTGAAAGGCTATGACGAAGAAGTCCTCACACGCCAAGAAGAACTGGCAGGGCAGGGTCCAATGGCAAGCAGCGGATGGCGGTTTCTGCCGCGGAGCGGTGCAGGAGGCCGTCTTCTTCGGAGATGAGGGCCGTCGTTCCTTGGGTGAACTTAGATTCGGCATTGGAGTCGCACGTCGCGCGGGCGAAACGCTGCTGCTGGAAGAAGGAGCAGACTCTGTAACGCAGCTCTCTGCCCTCGATGATGTTGCTTTCTTTGTCGCTCCAAATTTACTGCCTCGTGCAACAGGATGAACACTTCGCAGGGTTTTCCTTGAAGGTAAAGCCCCCCCTCAAGGTGAGGAACACCGAAGCGATATGATTCGCCCATAAGGCATCAGGGGAAAAATTATTTCCGCGACCTCAGCACAGAAGGGAAGGTCGCTGATGGTAACCTTCTCCGCTATTCTTCAGAAGGGAAAGTTTTTAAGAAGCTTATCCAAAATTTAGAGTACTTCCTCAATGAGACAATCAGCGAGAGCCTTGGTAACCAGGCCGACGAGAACAATTAGAAGGCGCTATTAAAGATTTTACATAGAATATATAAATGCTTACATTCTTTGGTAATTCACAAAACAACAATCGTAACGATAGTTATTTTTAGCAAAGGGAAATACGTACAAACACTAAATTAGTCTATTGGTATTTTTTCTTCTAAATTGTGACTCTAACCACAATAAGGGCTAACTGTAGATCCAACATAATGGAGTAGGGAAAATGGCAGTTGTCACGATGTTGATGACCTGGAATTGATTGTCCTGGAAGTACATCCCTCGGTGTGAATTCCTGGAACCAGCCGTTCAGAGAACTGGATTTATGGTAATTTACATCCATTTAACAATCTGATGAAATAAGTAAAATATACGTTGCATTGAGTTCGGGATTATGCTTGTACATTGAATTTAAGAACTGAGCTAAATTTCATAGAAATACACTCATGGACGCCCGTCGTCTTTTTTTTTTTTTTTTAAGGAGACAGAGGCAATTTTGTTCACACTTGGTAATCTCATGTGTCTTTAATAAAAATCACTGTGTATTAAATATCTTTCAGAGTTATTGTCTGAATCCCGATAAACATGTTAAAAGGTACAACTTCCTTAAGTTTTGTGTATCCATGAGTATAGAACCCTAAAATAATATTAGCCTAAATAATAATTATAATAATACCTTATTTTTCCCACACATATATTATGTACAAAGATCACGTTAAAATTATAAATTATAAAAAAGAAGAAATATATGTGGCAATATAGTGATAATGTGGGGAGAGAGAAATAAGGAAACCACAAGTTTGGAAGATGGGACCCAGCAAACCGAGAGAGAGAGGGAGCGCTAGCGGCTGCCACTGCGGAACGACCGTTTTTGTCGCACCACCCCCCGACTGTCCAAAAATAGTTCTGAGGGTTCCAAGAAAAGCTCTGCGGTCGCCGCCTTGAATGTGGTCGTTGGTGTCCCAAAATGACCGTACTTTAGCTGCGTTCTCTCTCTCTCTGGTCGACTGTAGATTTACTTTATTATTCCTGGAAGAGCATATATTATGACATATATATATACACAGTGGTATATATCCAGAGAACTCCCACAGTATTTATAAAACAGCCAGGTCCCAGAACTCTCCTAGTTTACAGAAAGAAACTCATTATCTGTAAGATTTATAATCTTGAAGCGTCCTCTTAACCATAAGAAAGGCATGGAGAGATGGTCGAAATAACATAGGATTCCTCACACTTAGTGCGCCATATTCATTATATATATATTAAATATATGATTATAGCTTTTACTTCTTTTTTTTTTTCACTCGTAGAGACTCCGTGGTAAATTCAGGTATAATAAATTTCTTTTCCTCCAATTTATCCAAAATAACCTATTTATTAGCTTGATTGTCTTAATTAAGTTTTCCTGTATATAAATTTCATGTTACCTTTATTATATTAGCTTTTAAAAATTTATAATAACAATGCTTATTTTACCGGTATTATTACTGTTATTCCTGCATATACCCTACATTTTACTCGGATAATCTGTATAAGACTGAAAGGCCTTAATATTTTTTTTTTGCTCTTGTTGTATTCAGTATATACAGGGATATTCATAATGCCATAGATGTAACAATCCCAGAATAATTAACTATATGAAGAAATATTCTACATAAAGAGGAAAGGCCTACATGCAATGGGTTGCCCCCCACATAGGCAGTTGCAGAAATAAGGCAGAAGTTAGAAAATATATTTACACAAAAGGCATTCAATTTTTTTAGTTATAGTGTCCATGAAAGATTTTCCTATCAATGAAGTCTCTGCTTTTATTTTCCTGTGTTCTTCACAAATTCAGGTATTCGATGAGATGTTTTGCATCCTGCATACCATCACCACAGAATTCTCTGCCGCAAAAATATTCTAAAAATAAATTATGGAATAATATTTAGAACTAGAATTCTGAAAAAGCTTGGGTTTAATTGCGTTTTGATCTTAAATCGATAATCGACGACTCGATTTAAAAAAAAAATTGGGATAAAGACGCTACTGTTTCTCTTCTTGACATGTCTCACATTCTGTGTATGGTGAACACTCCTATATCTCAAGTACACCTATCCCCCGATTTACACGGTACTTGTTTTACACGCTTTCGCTTTTACACGGTTTCCCAAATAAGTTTTTTTTTTTTTTATCGCACTATACTAAATGCTACTGTGATTGAACACATGCGCTGTGTACACATCTCACGAGGAATCCCGAGCTTATGTGCTGACTACATATTTTAACCTGTCAATGCATTTTATTTCTGTGTACACCTATCCCCCGATTTACACGTTTTTCTCAGGAACGTATCTACCGTGTAAATCGGGGATAGGTTTAAATACATAACTCACTCTATTGGCGTGTAGAGTTTGCATAAAGCGAATGGTGCATGCGGAATAAATACATTTTGATTTGATAACGCACTTTATTGTTTCTTCTAAATCGGTATACCGCGGCACACAAACTTGTGTCTTGAGACTATCTTGGTTATACCGCACCATTTACAAGAATCTGTAAAAGACAGATACTAAATAATAATAAAATAAATCACACACACACACAAAAGCCTTTATTAAAACACACAGGTCTTACAGAGGATTCTGCTTGGGGTTACAAGACGGAGAAACCTATGAAAGTGGGAAATATACAAAGGGGTAAAAATGGAGAAAGATTATATACATATATACATATATTATTATTTGAATAATCCTATGGAAAATAAGAAAAAAAATTGAAATATGGATGGGAGAAGTGGAGAGCGAAAAGAGGAAAGAAAACAGGTATTTACATGTGGAACATACATATAGTGGAACAAGTCAATTTAAGCTATTCTTCTCACACAGCACAGGTGGACCATGGCAATAAAATAAATCTCCAGAAGGTGCAATTGAGAGATAGTGTTTGATAGCGCCATCTGTCGAAATAATTATCAACTAATCGTTGTTATTATTACTCTAGATTATCATTCAATATTCTGGAGTAAAAAAAAAATCAGTGATTAGTTGATATTTATTCCGACAGATGGCGCAATCAATCAGCAAATTTCAGCTGCACGATAAAGAGATGCCTTCCTCTTAATTTGCAAGGAGCTTCCAAATTTAGGAATATAAGGGACAAGTTTACGAAAGAAAAAAAAAATCATTTTTTTTAAAATAATTTATAAATGTCTTGCAATTTCACCTTTTATATCCTCTCACAATGTAACATCGATATAACAGCCTCTTTTATTGTACAGCATTAGGCGAAAACATCACAATTCTAATGTCCTAAGACCAAATTGGTTTAATGATATATGTAGTTCGATGAGCTGGAGCGTTTTCGTATTGAAGGAGTTGATCAAAATCTATCTTTCGGTTGATCACAAAGCAGGGTATTGAGTTTTCAAAGCTTCATATACTCGGCTGAGTTGTTCTGAGTAAAGATTGCATTAACTGCCCGACCAAGTATTTAGTGTACATCGATGTCCCACCATACAGATAAGGTGACAATATGGCAAAAGCAATCCTGTTTAGCCTTTTGATCAGAGGGTACACATTTTTTAATGTGGTTACAATCAGCTTCCAGAACCTAAAATCTTGAGTAATTTATAAAAATATTTTACAGATATCGAAGTGGGATACTTATACTATATTCAGGTCGTAGGGATCTTTGGCGTTTACTAACAAAGTGCAGAGTTCGATTGATAGTATCTTTGGATGGTCCAAGTCTGGCTAACATTTCACGCGTAGATGTTTGTGGGTTGTCCATCACCAGAAACCGTAGGCTCTCAAAATCCGTCACATGTAGCCGTTCCAATAGTCTTGTCCTCAAGGCTGATTTCTCCTAATATCCCTTGAAGAATATTAATTTCCCATTGCATTTCGCATATTTATTTTGCCGAAACATTTTACCCTCCCCCCCCCCTTTTTTTTTATAGAAATCGGATCACACTTTCTTTAGCTCTATAACATATCATATGGATCATATTGAAAAATAGATTATATGAAACAATTATATTACAAAAGGGAAAAATTACATTAAAATACTGAACCAAATAAAATTCGGTGTAATGAAGTGAAGGTGAAGTGACATTAGGCTTTAATACGTTAGAAAAACGTTTATTTCAATTCCTAAGTTGTCAGACAACGGGATAACTGGCCATGGAAGCAACTCCACATTGGTTGTTCTTGTTCCGGGACATCCTGACATATCCCTTTTCTCCCCAATCAGCGCCCCAACTGTACACACAAGAATGGTAAACATGACGTCATTACCTGAAGCTAAGAAAAGAGCTACACACCTGTTCTTGACCAGCCAGTAGTCCTTTCCATTTTCACTGCCATATCCCACAACCAAAACACCGTGATCTAAATACGCGTCACAATCAGGTTTATCCAAGATTCCTCCAGAATAGGTCTGTAAATAATCAGCATTGATGCCAATGGAAACTGGACCTTTGGTTGCCACAGCTTCTTTCAGTGCTTCCTCATCGCCTTCAGCAAGTTCCACATAGCTACTGCAAGTAGCTCCAATAGAGGCATAGTTATAGCGACACTTGCCATCCTGAAAACAAAATTCATAGAATAAATACCTACATAGAATGTGAAACAGTAAAAAACTTACCTTAGCTTCATATGGATAAGACTCTTCCATGTCGATACCTTTGTTTTTAATCACATATTCGTAAGCTTGGGTCATCAAACCACCTCCGCAGCCATTATTGCCCTCGGGCCAAGAGCAATCTACCAGGTTCTGCTCGCTAAGGGACACCAGAATCCCGGTTTTAAGATACCATTGACCCTCCAGAGATCCAGTTGCGGAGTAGGCCCAACAACTTCCACATTGTGCTTGGTCCTTCACAGGAGTTACTGCTCCCTTTGAGCGCCAATCCACAGAATCTGGAAGTTTGACGCCAGGAGTTGATTTGAAGAGAGGTCCCGTGGTTGATTTAAGGGATCGCATAAGGCCTTTCTTGGATGCTAGCTCCTCTGGTGTCTGGAATATCAGAAAACATTTAGAACAAAATCAGCACAAATATAAAACATTTAAATAGAGACAACAAAGTGTCCAGACATTTTAAATAAAAGCATCAACCTACCATATCAGAAAATTTGTTAACTCCCATCCAGTAGCTCTGAATCCCAAGTTCATATTCAATGTTGTGATGGACAATCTTCGCAAGATTTTCTTCAAAAATGGTCTTCCGCCACCAATCTTCCACCCAATTGTACACTTTGTTGTGTTTGGCCTGAACACAATACCAGTTAACAGGGGCCAATCATGGCGCTGCACACCTTGTTTTACCTTGTACTGTTCCCAGTAGTGTTCGCCGTGGGGCTTGGCCTGGCACAGTGCGGCAACAGCTATCACCAGCAATAAAATAGCACCCTTCATTCTGGACATACAGATCATATATTGCTATCTTATTTGTTAGTTTTGCCGCCTAAATGTTTTAAAAAATAACGCAATTATAGACATATAATAGACAAAAAGTTACGTTTATTAACAAAGTATTGATTTTACCCATAGAAATTTAAAATATATTGTCCAAAATTTGTTTCAAAAAGGTGTTTATAAACTTTTACCCTATTTGTTAAAATAGATCAACCTGTGGGCATTGTCAACAAGTAATGTACTGGCTTAGAAGAGGTAAGAAATCCATAGTGAATATTAAAATTATATAGAAAATTATGAAATGAATCAATTTTTTAATTAAAACTACCCAGATTCAACTGGGTCCAATAAACCGGGAGTCAACAATAATTTACAAATCTACGCAATATTCCGCTGAATATATTTTTATGATATATGCGAGAAATTAAATTTGAATATAAGGAATTTGACGATTTATTGTTTACGCAGAACATTTTATCATCTCATTGAAGAGTGAAGTAATTTTTTTTTAAATATTAAAATAAGATAAAACAGCTTCCAAACCACGCGGTTTTCTAAAGAAAAAAATTTATAAGTGAATATTTTATCAGAGTCCAAAAAAAATGCCTAAATGGACATTTAGAGCTAAATAAATAGCTATATTAATAATAAAGGTTTAAAATGATAAATAATTTCACCGCTGATATCATAGGCAAAGAAATTGAAAACAGGTCAAAAATTTGGAAATTTGCATATGAATATAAGTCAATTCCCTTATTCATTCACAAATGCAGTATTGTAATATGAAGAAGACATTTACAGGGAATAGAAACATGGATGATGAACTGATGGTTTCATACCAATAATATAGAAAAACTTGCTGAAAAACATAAAAGAGTTAACAATAAATTGGAATTTTAAAAAAGTTGCTTATCCTACATTTTCCAAATTTCTGCAAAATCTTGTTCAATATCTCTTCAAACGAAACATTTGAGAGTTGGAAAAGATGCCAAGTAGAAATGAACCAATATTTTAACTCAACCAAATGCATCACCAAGAACCAAAAATCGGACACGGGTAAACTTAAACAACCATTCTAACTTTCCTTATTCATTCACAATTGTAGTATTGTAATACTAAGGAATGGATACATGGATGAAACTAATAACTTATATCGATAATATAGAAATCTGCTGAAAAAATAAAACGAAAAAATATTTTTTTTTAAAGTTGCGTATCGTACATCTTGCAAATTTCTGCAGACCTTTTCTGTTCAAACGAAAATTTGAAACATGAAAATATGAACCAATATTTTAAAGTTTTTTAAAATTTTCAAGACTGAATTTATATTTATACCCCTAA
Source organism: Cordylochernes scorpioides (assembly GCA_030710605.1). Taxonomy (NCBI): domain Eukaryota; kingdom Metazoa; phylum Arthropoda; class Arachnida; order Pseudoscorpiones; family Chernetidae; genus Cordylochernes; species Cordylochernes scorpioides. The sequence continues at coordinate 28,630,335 of CP092881.1, read as the reverse complement.
ATGATATAAGCATAGCAAATCAATTCAATCAATAAGGTTTTTTGTATGTAATAAAGTATTATTATAGTAATAGTAATATTATTATAACTCCATTTCCCTATAACCAACAATCTACAAAAAAAAATCTACTTTCAGAGAGGAACAAAAGCGTATTTATAACTATCTACTAATTTTCCAAATAAGTGTTTTAATACCTAACGAATCTATAAATAACTAAAATTTACAACGTTTATTTATATTAGCTTAAAATTTTGGCAAAAAAAAAACACATTTAAAAAAGAATGGGTAATTTGTTATAAAACACCCCAAAATTTATATAGGCATTTTAAGAAAAAAATCTCCCAAAATTATGAAAATCCCAAAATATAGCTGCAAATGCGCTTTTACACAAAATTGCTTTTCAAACTCTAAAAAAGGAAGAAAAAAACTTTTAAAAGAGCAAAAAATTGTCCCAAAAATATACTGAAAATTTAAGATGCATATATACACTTTTATCAAATCACCTTTCAAACTCTAAAACAGCAAAAAAAAAAGAAACAGTAGACTCACCTCTGACTTGTAGAAGTAGAAGTGAAAATTTTGCGCGTTGAGCTTTTATAAGCTGTCACTCAGATAAACAAACATAGGGTTAACTTCCCCTTTTTCCTCAAAATTCCTGGAAACCTTGGGTCACATGAGAGATGTCAACTTGATTATCTGAAACTGAGAACAATGTGTTGGTTTTCAGAAAACAACAATTTTTCTTTTTTGCCATTTCTTACATTTGCGAGTTCTCGAGATTGGTTCTTTACAAGCTCGATGTGATTTCTACAAATTTAACGTATTCATAGAACAATCCCTCGATATACTGATCAATGATATATTCAATCATATACTGTAGAACTTGGATAATTCGAAAACCTCTTTAATTCGAATATTTATCTTGGTCCCTAGAATTTCCTATAAATAGAATTTCCGTTTTTATTTCGAAATTTTAGATAATTTTAATGTTGTTTGGTCCCTTGGGCATCGAATTATTCAATTTCGACTGTAAATGTATATAAATTTTTAATTAAAAAGGCATATATTGAATCGAAATATCATTTATTTTACCAATATTTCAGTTGGCTGAACGCCAACCTTTATCAAGGTATTATATCATTTTAATGTGTGCTCTATTTTCAAAATGTATAGAAATATATACCACATTATATTGTTATTTCAGTATAAACCTCTTCTACCCGGAGAATCTGTATAAGATTTGTATATAAGGTCTTAATAAAGAGCCTTTTTTTTATATATATATAAATATTGTAGCGTAGAAATCAAGCCTTGAAATATCCTAAGATGTAAAAGTATTTATTGATGACGTCACAGCGACGAGTCGACAATTATTAACGAGTCAGCCAAACTATTTACAGCTAGAGAATCTTAAGCAAGCAAGCAAAGAAATATTTTAAAGATGATTTCACAAATACAGATTAATATATATTTTTATAATCTGTTGAATATATTTTCATTGAATAATATTAAATTAAATAATAAAATATTTCTTCGCCACATAGCCTCCTCCTATAAAGAGCATCGACCCGATGCTCAGAAGGAGACTTACATCCTCAGTCTCAAGGCTCGAGAACGGGTGATAGGGCCTGAGATCTCTTCGCGGGTCTGTGGTTGTTGTGTTCGTTCAGCGGGGATGTCTTCTTCCTGGAAGTTTGTCGAGTCATCTTCTGGGTCCTCTTCTAGCGGTCCTCCTGGTCCTCTGGGTTTAAATATGGTTTCATCCTACAAATGTGAACTAAATCTTTTGTTTTACGACGACCTTGCTGGTTTCCGAATGTTTCAACTTCATAGGTCACATCAGATATTTTTCGGGTTACTTTGTATGGGCCGAAGTAACGTCTCATTAGTTTTCCGAATATCCCACTTTACGCACAGGAATAAAGATCCATACCAGATCTCCAGGCTGATAAATTATATTTCTGTGATGGGCGTCATAGCGATGTTTATTGCTATCTAAAAAACAAGTCGGTGGACGAGTGGGTAACCCCCTCTATTCCCGACAGTCATGAACGCGGGATTGAATCCCGCGTTAATATTTTGTTTAATATGTGAATAACCTTCACATATTATTCATTGTTCAATTATCATGAACTAGGTTGCTCTTCCTGAGCGGTACCTATTTATGTGAATTTGAACCAGGATTTGAACCAGGTATTGCTATCTCTTTTTTTTTTTTTTTAATGAAGAAAAAGAACAAAGAGAAATTCGAGTCCCACGCGAAAAACCCGAACCATGGAAGACCTCCCTGCAGCAGAAGCCCCCAAAACTAATTTTACCAACCCCAAATACCCAGTAGGTACCCGTAAATATTCAATTTGGAAACTTCCAGAATGCCCAGAATTAAAAAATGAAGAAGATTCTCAAGCCTTGAAAAAATACTCCAGCGCGGTCGAAACAACCTTTGCCGAGCTAATAAATTTTATTGACTTTTACGAAAGGGAACTGTGCGAACTGCGCTCCAACTACCTAGAACACAATACTACAAAAGCCCCCGCGAAGCGCCCAAGAGAAAAATCACCAGTAGCCGCAAAAGAAACAACAACGCAAAAAACAACCTGGTGCTCCAACCAAAGGTCACAAGGTAATCCTGAACCAAAATTACAATCTAAACAGCCTGAAAAACCTAATGAAGCAAAAACAGTCGAAATGGAAATCGAAGTGACACCAAACAAAATGCCAAATCACGAACAAAACCATAAAAACTCTAACCCATCAAAGAAACCTAACGAAACATTGAATAACAAACCTAACAATCCCACCCCTAACCCCAAGATCAGAATACCACCAATTAAAATAAGCGGAGTAAAGGAATGGTCAGGCCTTAGAGATGGTCTTGTCAATTGTACAAAACAAAAGCCAGAATTTTACACATCAGGCCGATACATCAACGTTCAGACTCACACAACATCGGACTACCGGATAGCTACCAAGTGGTTGGAAGATCGCCACTACACCTTCCACTTCAAGATCCTAGACGACGAAAAGTGCCTTAGAGTCGTCGTCAGAGGTCTCGACCGCTGCATCACTATCCCCGAAATACAAGAAGATCTGGAAAACAAGGGATTCGAGATGTCTAAACTTGCAAGACTACGAAATTCAAGAACAAAGGAGGAGCTCCCACTAATCCAGGTAACCCTTCCCAAGACTGCAAGGAATAAAGAAATTTACAATATCACAGATCTCTGCGACATGAAGTGCAACGTCGAGGCTTACAGGGCTCCCAAAGGCCCCGGACAATGCCATAGGTGCCAAAACTTTGGGCACTCTCAGTTTGAATGCAGGGAAACTCCCAAATGTGTAAAATGTGGAGAAAAATCATTTCACATCCGAATGCGCCAAAGAAAAAGAAGTCCCACCTAAATGTGCAAACTGCCAGGGTCAGCATACAGCAAGTTGGCGTGGTTGCCCACTATACAGAAAAATAAATAGAGTGCCCCAAACCCAAATTAATAAGAAACCAAACCCCAATACAGAAAAAGAAAAATCCAACCCTACAGGTCCAAACCCTTCTGAAATTCCCCAACCCACTCAAAACAAGAATAAAACTCCATATGTCAATAAAGAACGTCCCAATCCTCCTTCAGCCACTAAGGTCAACCAACTAGAGAGCGCTATCAAAAAGGCTCTCAGTGACCCCGCAATAATAGAAAACATCATGAAAAACGTTGTAGACACCTTTAGATGTAAATGAATAACAAAAATATGTATAAAAATAGCCTTCGAATCGTTCACTGGAACGCGTGCAGTCTCCGAAACAAAAAACAACAATTCTCAGAATTCCCGAACGACCACGACATCGACATCGCACTAGTGTCAGAAACCTGGCTTAAGCCGTGCCATAAAATGAGGATTCAAAACTTCATCACCCTCCGCAACGACAGACTAACCGGACAAGGTGGTGGAACTGCCATTTTCATCCACAAGAAGTACAGCCATGCACCTATTCATGCCACCACCTCAAGCCTGGAAACAACAGGAATTTCAATCAAAAACAAAAACGGGTTAAATATGAACCTGTATTCGTGCTACAAACCACCAAACACCTACCTAGATCAAACCGATATCTATAACATTTTTTCAACGGACACACCGACCATCATAGCAGGGGACCTAAACTGCAAACATCCTGCCTGGGGTTCCACCACCACTAACCCAAGCGGGAGAAGGCTCCAAAACGCAATCAACGTTATGGACCTAGATGTGAGCTACCCCGACGAACCTACTCATGACTCACCTCCAGACATCATTGATATCGCCGTGCACAAAAACATCTCCCAAAGCGCGTATACTCTAAAGTCCTGCATGAACTAACCTCTGATCATCTCCCAGTACTACTTGTGCTACAGGATTTCAAAATCTCCTACTCAAATACAAAAATAAAAATTACAGATTGGGCCCTATTCAAGTACAAAATGGAAACCGCTGAACCTCCTGAACTGATCCTAGATACATCTTCAAAAATAGACGAGGCCATTACACACATTGAAGAACAAATGGTGCAAAATTTGAAAGATTCGACAAAATATAAGGACCCGGAACTAGAACGAAGATATCCACCTCACATTAAAGAAAAAATACGATCCACCAACAGACTAAGAAAAAAAATGAAAAATACTTGCGACCCCCGAGATAAATCAGCCTACATGACGGCCCGGAGAGAATCACAGAAACTTACAAGAGAGCACGATAACACCAGCTGGGACCACTTTATCGAAAACTTGAAAGTCACGGACCAAACCATATGGAAAGCCATCAAACGATTATCCAACTCTGAAAAACAAGAAATAACACTGAAGACAAACAATGGGCAGACACTAACCACAGAAGAAGCGGCTGAATCATTTGCCAACAACTATGAAAAACAGTTCACCCCCAATCCCTATACATCCCACTCCAAACCTACTCGTACATACATCAAACGTGTGAATTCATACATGAAAAAAATAAAGAAACAGGACTAGAACCAACAAACATTGGTGAAATAAAAGCGATTATTGAATATCTACCAAATAAAAAAGCACCGGAATCGACGAATTACCTAATGAAGCTCTCAAACTGCTCCCTAATCATATACTAGCATCAATAACCGAAATATTTAACGCCTCACTGCAGCTTGCCCACTTCCCTGACAGATGGAAAACGTCCATTATCTGTCCCATACTTAAAAAAGGAAAATCCATCCATGAACCAACAAGCTACAGGCCCATCTCACTGCTACCTGCCATCTCAAAACTATTCGAAAGAATTGTTTTAAGAAGACTCAGAAAATCCCTCGAAAAAAAGAATCCACTCAGACCCGAACAATTTGGCTACCAAGCCAAACACTCAACATTGCACCAGCTAGTAGTTGTCACTGAAAAAATAAGAAAAGCCATGGACCTAGGCCAAATAACAGGAGTCGTATTCTTCGATATCGCCAAAGCATTCGATAAAGTCTGGCACGAAGCCCTTCTCTACAAAATGTGCAAAAAGCACCTTCCCGGAGACATCATAAAAATAACGCAAAACTTCTTATAACAAATAGAACATTCAAGGTACGAGTCAAAAATGAACTTTCAACAGCTAGGAACATCCTTGCCGGGGTCCCCCAAGGATCAGTCACAGGACCAACCTTATTTGACATATATATAGACGACTTCCCCTGTATTGAAGACGCCTCTTTACACCTATTTGCCGATGATACCGCCATTTTAGCCTCAACATATAACTTCGACAATCTCCACATGAAACTCCAAGAGGCCTGCATCTTTTCCACGCTCTGGTGTAAGGAATGGCGAGTCACAATGAACCCCCAAAAAAGTGAAGCAATCATTTTTTCCAGAAAAAAAGACAAAATTAAGAAACCTTTAGACGAACTTTTTGTCTTCGAAGACAATATTAAATAGAAAGAGAACATCCGATACCTAGGGATGACCCTAGACGAGCACCTAACCTTCAAAAAACACATCGAAAACAGAATTAATTTGGCGAAAGCTGCCCAACACCGACTATCCCTACTTCTAGGACCAAAAAGCAAATTATCCCTTCATTGCAAAAGAACCATTTACACTTCAATAATAAGACCAATACTCATATACGGCCACCCAATTTTTATGACAGCACATAAGACCATCCTTAAAAAGCTAGAAGTATTTGAAAATAAAATGATCAGAAAAATCATGTCTCCACCCTGGTTCGTTCGGAACACAATCCTCAGGAACGATCTAAATATCGAAAACATCAATGACTACATTATTAGACAATCATTTAAATTTTACGAAAAATCCGAAAAATTAGAAAATCCCACCTTTAAGGAAGCCACAAACTACAAATGCGGAAAAAGGAAAATAAGAAATTTTAAACCTAGACAAATTCTCCATCAATTAAGCCAGAATGACGAAAAGTGGAAAAAAAGGAAAAACAAACCCACCTTGAATATCAAACAAGCCCGAAAAAACCTTCTCAAGAAAAATATCCCCAAGGACCTGAGAATCCGGACCCAACGACATCATTATAAATTATAATTGTAAATGAACGCCTGTACATAACCACCCCCCTCAGTATATTGTAAATATGATGATCTAGGTTGCTCTTTTTGAGCGGCACCTAATAAAGTTATTTGGAACTGGAACTGGAACTATTGCTATCTTGAGACCTCATGGAGTGGATACGTGCCAGTTTTCGTGCTTCTTCGGCTCTTGCCCCTAGAGTTTGGATGAAATCGTCGTCTTCTGGCAATAACTTGGGGAATAACACGTCCAGTGGAGTCTCGGCTTCACGCCCGTGTACAAGGAAAAATGGTGTGAACCCAGTAGACTCTTGTTTTGCTGTGTTGTATGCAAATGTAACGAATGGAAGAATTCTGTCCCAATCTTTCTGGTTGACATCTACATACATGGACAGCATGTCTGCTATGGTCTTATTCAACCTCTCCGTGAGTCCGTTTGTCTGGGGGTGATAGGCGGTCGTCTCTCGATGGGTTATTCTGCACTGGTTGTTCAGATCACTTATCATTAAAGATGTGAAGTTCCTTCCTCTATCCGTGATTAATTCCCTCGGCGCGCCGTGCTTTAAGATGACATCTTCAATGAAGAATTTGGCAACTTCCATGGATTCACTTGTGGGTAGGGCTTTAGTTATCGCGTATTTCGTTAGGTAGTCCGTACATACAATAATCCAACGGTTGCCACCTTCTGATGTTGTAAATCTCCCCAGGAGATCCATTCCTACCTTTTCAAAGGCAACTTCAGGAACAGGTTTTGGCTGTAAGTGCCCTGAGGGGAGTTGGGGCTGATGTTTACGCCTCTGACAATCTGAACAGTGTGCCACATACCTTCTAACCGTTCTATACATTCCGGGCCAGTAATACTTTTTTCTTATTCGGTCATAGGTTTTAGTAAATCCGAGGTGACCAGCCGTGGGTGAATCATGGAAATTTTTCAGTAATTCCTGCCTTAAATGGCGTGGAACCACCAAAAGCCATGGTTTCCCCATCGGATCATATTTTTTTCTGTAGAGCGTGTTATCGATTTTTACAAAGGAATTATTAGGAGTACTTTGTAATTGGTCAGCAATTTTTCTAAGAGCTTGATCATTCATCTGCTCTTCGCTAAAGTTCTGCAAAGTCACTATGCTTGGAATATCTTCCTCCATATCTTCACTGTATTCTAATGGACTTCTTGATAAGCACTCTGCGTCCTGATGTTTCCTTCCGCTCTTATATACGACAGTGACGTCAAACTCTTGCAGCCGAAGTGCCCATCTTGCTAACCTCCCACATGGGTCTTTGAGGTTGGTCAGCCAGCACAAAGAGTGGTGGTCTGTAACAATAGTGAACGGCTGTCCAAAGACATATGGTCGGAATTTATTGATAGCCCAAATGATGGCAAGGCATTCTCTTTCTGTGGTTGAATAATTTTTTTCTGCCTTATTTAAGGTTCTGGATGCATAAGCAATGGCTCTTTCCTTTCCCTTTTGTATCTGCACTAATACTGCTCCTATTCCGTAGTTGCTTGCGTCAGTGTGTATTTCGGTTGGGGATGAGTAATCAAAATGTCCAAGCGCGGGTTCGGAAATTAACGCTGACTTGAGAGCTTCAAATGCATTTTGCTCTTCCTGGTTCCAATTAAATGCTGAGTCTTTCTTCAAAAGGTCATTCAAGGGTTGGGCTACGTGGGCATAATTGGGTATGAAGCGGCGGTAGTAGGATGAAAGGCCAAGAAAACTTCTAACTTCCTTCAATGACCTTGGCGTAGCGAAGTCGCGGACTGCTCGAATCTTTTCTTGGTCGGGACGAATTCCATTTTCACTCACCTCATGTCCAAGAACCGTGATAGTTTTTGCACCAAACTTGCATTTCTTGGAATTGAGACATAATCCGGCTTTCTTAAGGCAATTTAATACAAGTTGAAGGCGTCTTAGATGTTTTTCAAAGTCATCTGAAAAAACGATGATGTCGTCGAGGTAACACAAGCAAATAGTCCACTTAAGACCCTTCAGAAGATTATCTATCATTCGTTCGAAGGTAGCTGGAGCATTACATAACCCAAATGGCATTACTTTGAACTCGTACAGTCCATCTGGAGTTATAAATGCTGTCTTCTCACGGTCCGATTCTTCTACGTCGATTTGCCAGTACCCTGATTGGAGGTCCATGGAAGAATAAAATCTAGCTCCCCGTAAGCAGTCTAAAGTGTCGTCGATCCTTGGGAGAGGGTAGACATCCTTTTTTTTGTTATTTTGTTAAGGGCTCTTAAAAACAGCGGCAGACCAATCTATACAAAACGACCTTACAAGAATGGATAAATCTAAGCTATACTCTCACTACAAAGACATTCACATATCTTTCATGACGGAGGGATACCTTTTAGGGGATTTTCCTTTCCCGGTTGTAAGACTACTCGCACAAGTTAGAATACTTTCAAGTTTTTTTAGAGAAAACCACACCAAGATGCTCTGCGGTGAGGACCCGACTTGTACCTTCTGTAATTCAAAACTACAAAATGAAATCACTCACTATATTTTTGATTGCTCTGCTCTGAAAGAAGAAAGAAGAACCCTTATGCTCAAAACTGGGCAACTCTGTGCTTCACTTCCATCAATAATTGACAATATGACCCAGAATAAGTATATTGCTACGGCGTTTTATGGTTTCCACAAGTCCATATCTCAGAAGAAGGCCAAGTGATACTCACTCCTCACTTTCTTACTGCTACTCTTTTTGTGTTGATTTCTTGCTTCCCTCTTTCTTATTATTATTTTTTTTTTTCCTTTTCTTGTTTTTTTTTTTTTTTCTTTCTCTTTTTACTCTGTATATATCGCTATTTCCGTTGTCTCACTGCTTTGTTCTTATGCATACCTCTGGTGAATCCTGTATAGGGTCAGTGACCCTAAATAAAGGCTTTTTTGTTGTTGTTGTTGTTGAAATATAGAGGGGAGTGACAAAATATATTTGTCGTACTTTATTCCAAATATCCTATGGGCTTGTCAAATGTTATCATTGTTTTTTATACTGTACACAATTTTAAAAATGTGTCCCCTCAAATAAAAATAAATTTTAAATTGACCTTTTGCGTTGAAAAACGTGGTAGTAAAATCATTTTGTATTATTTTTTTTTCACAAAATTTCTAAAGTTATTGGTGTACAGAAAATATTCCTTATGCTACATGTATTTCTTTTGTATGTATTTCTATGTTATCTATTATCTATGTATTTCTTCTAATGAGCGAAAAGCGAAAAACTAAACATAAGGGGTAAAATTGTGTGTACCAGTGTTATTCGAGAAGTTATAACACTCTGGTTTGCACGACATAATATGTGAGCAAATGACAAACAAAATATTACTGTTCACAAAAAAAAAGAGTCAAGATGTGAGGACAGCATTTATTATCCCCATATCCCAACACAAAGAGCTGCAAAATATTGATAGATAATATAATACATGGCGGCTTATACAACACATGAGGTAACTGCCTTCTCTCTTGTATTAGGTCACAATCCTTGCTCAATGTGGCACCCTTCATTCTCAATCACCGCCTGCAGACGATAAATGACAGAATGGACAGCATTAAATAACATATCTGTTAAATTGATAAAGCGTGCCATCTGATAGAATCCTTTAACATGGCCAATGTGGTAGGCCAGCATCGATAAACACACGATTTAATGTATCCCCATAAACAAAAATCGCAAGGCGTCAAGTCTGTTGATCTTGGAGGCCACTGGTATATAAAGTGGCGACCTATCACACGATTTTCACCGAACGTATCCTTCAGCAATTGTTTGGCACCTCGGGAGATATGAGGAGGTCCTCCATCTTTCATGAATGTTATTTCGCTTAGTGCTTTTACCCTGCAATATGGGAATACCCTTTTCTCATAACGTTCACCAGTTACAAAAACGGTTTTAAAAGTTCTTCCATTGATTTTTCAAAGAAAAATGACCCAATAATAAAAGAAGTGAACCCACACAAAACTGTAACTCTAGGCTGGTAAAGTGGCATTTCTGTGAAAATCCTAGGGTTTTTCTGTTGCCCAAATGCGGCTGTTTTGAATATTAAATTCTCCGTTTAGAGAAAAGTGAGCATCATCTGTCCACAGAACATTCGACAGCCAGTTTTCATCAATATCAATTTGCCGGAAAACCCATGCAGCGAATTCTTGACGCATCTCAAAATCGCCAACTTTCAGCTCGTGAAATCTTTGCATTTTGTATGGGCACACACAATAGAGACATTAAGTGAAGCGTCTTCGGATTTCACAATCATACTTCGGCGAATTTAACGCCAAAAGTTCAATTCGGGGATCACCTGTCCAGGATAACAAAAGTCAGTAGGTTGAGGACATGCTAACAGACCTCAACCTTACACCGTTAAATAACGGAGAGAACACCTACCTATCTAAGTCCACAGGCACAGAATCCGCAATAGACATCACAGCGATAAATTACAACATCGCACCCACAACACAATGGAAAATCCTGAGAGGTGCAATCAGTGACCACAGACCAATTTTAACAACCCTAAACTTCAAAATTGAGAATGTCCATTAGAATAAAAGAACATGGAACTTTAGGAAAGCCGACTTGAAAAAAATTCACAGAAAAGCTTGAAGAACTGTGCAACGAAAAATTGAATTACAGAACGCTTGACAAAAGCTTGGAAAAATTCTCTTCGAACATTTAAAAAGCTGCAAAAGAGCATCGATAACTAGAGGTAGACGTAAAGACCTGTGGATACCTTACTGGAAGGACCACAACATCGAGGCAATGATTTCAGAGAGAGAGAGACTGTGCTGAGAACATGTAAGAAAACATGTACGTATGTTTCCCACGTGACGCAGCGGAGCGTGACCTTGCCTGCACTGGTGAGTCAGTTGTTGTTTTGAACTCTGTATGGATGGACATTAAAACATGGTGGCAGCGATAATTGGATAAAATACGAACCCGTATATTGCAAAATATCGATTTTTGTGTACTTTGGAAGATAATTCAACATGGCTCAGATTCAACCTCCAGAAACTTTCGACTTCTCGACTCCCAACGAATGGCCCAAATGGAGGAAGAGATTCGAACGATACCTCGTGATCAGTGGAATGAAGAAGAAAGAGGAGGCGGACAAGATCGATTTGTTCATGTACTTGATGGGTGACCGCGCGGATGATATATTCAGGACCTTCAAGTTCGAAAAGTAGGAAGAGGCAACGAAAATTGATTCCTTCCTCAAGGCGTTCAACAGCCACTTCTGTGTCAGAAAGAATATTATCTACGAACGTGCGAAATTTAATTCAATAATCCAAGAGGATCGGGAGCCAGTGGACGAATTCATCACTTCATTGTACAAATTGGCTGATAGTTGCGAATTTGAGGGTCTTCATGAGCAGTTGATCCGTGACCGAATAGTGGTTGGTGTGAGGGACAAAGCTTTGTCTGAAAGAATGCAGTTGGACAGCGAACTGACTTTGGAAAAGGCGGTGAAAATGGTTCGACAGCAGGAAGCCGTTCGACAGCAGCAAGTCGACCTGCAGCGTCCCTCAACAAGCCAAAAGGTCAATCAGGTGAAGTTCAAATCGAAGAAACATTCACCGAAAAAACAACAGCAGCCTTCGAGGAAGAAGAAGAATTCAGCCAAAACAGGATCACGATGTCCAAAATGCGGAGGTTTCACCCACAGGAAAGGACAGGCTTGCCGTGCTGAAGGACAAAGATGTAACCTATGTTCAAAAACTGGCCATTTTGCAAATTGCTGCCCAGATAAGCAGGCGAAGACTGCGGAAGTCAAAGCAGTTTCTGAACTTGATGAAGAAATTGGTTTTCTCCTGGAGGTCTCAGCTGTGGAGGATTCATCTAATCTCGATAATGATGAAGACGAGTGCAGGAGGCGATGGACAGCAGAAATCCAAGTGAACGGGAAAAAGGTGAAGTTTAAGCTCGACTCCCAGGCGGATGTTACATGTGTTCCTCTGTGTCTCTTCAAGAAGATAATGGGACAGCAACGACTAGTGAAAAGTGATATCAACATTAGAGATGCTGAATTCTCCGAACTTCAGACTGTGGGTATGTTTATATCAACGCTGCGAAATGGCAATTATGAAATCAAGGAGAAGATTTATGTCATTCGTCGTTTGAGTGAACCTCTTCTGAGTCGCCGGGCATGTGAGCTCTTGAACCTGGCGAGGCGGATTGAAGTGGTTGCGACGAGAATTAACCCAATCAAGGAATTCCCTGAAGTATTTGAAGGACTGGGACAGATCGGAAACCCTTACGAAATCAAATTGAAACCTGGAGCAAAACCATATGCTGTGCATACTCCTCGACGGGTACCAATACCTTTGATGGAAAAGCTCAAAACAAGATTGGAAGAGCTCGAGAAGGCGGGAATCATAGCACAAGTTAAAGTTGCGACTGAATGGTGTGCACCGACTGTGATTGCTGGTAAACCGAATGGCGACATACGACTCTGTGTGGATCTCTCAAGGCTGAACGAACATGTACAGCGCGAAGTGCATCCCATGCCAGTGGTGGAGCACATGCTGGGGCAACTGGGGGAAGCAAGATTCTTTTCGAAACTGGACGCGAACAGTGGCTTTCACCAGATTCCGTTGAGCCCGGACTGCCAGCATTTAACGACCTTCATCACTCCTTTTGGGAGATATAAATACTGCAGAATGCCATTTGGAATCTCACTCGCCCCAGAGTATTTTCAGAGAGTTATGTCAATAATCTTGCAAGGCATGGACGGTGTAATGTGTTACCTGGACGATATCCTGATATTTGCCTCCGACTCCAAGACTCACGATCGAATTCTTCGTTTAGTGCTCCGAAAACTGAAAGAGGCGAAAGTTACACTAAACAAGGCCAAGTGTGTCTTCGGCGTGCCAAGAATTAATTTTCTTGGGCACATACTGGATGAAGACGGTATCCGACCAGATCCAGCGAAAATCGAAGCAGTGGCGGAGATGCCTGCTCCGACCGATGTTCATGGCGTAAGAAGATTTCTTGGCATGGTGAACCATCTGGGACGCTTTGTGGAAAATTTATCTGAAATCGTGGCACCACTGAACCAGTTGTTGGTGAAAGGTCAAGACTTCGTTTGGGATTGCAGCCAGGAGCGAGCATTCCGAAAGTTGAAAGAATTGCTCACGACTCAACCCATCTTGGCAGCATACGACGTCAGGAAACCAACTATGGTGTCATCCGACGCATCTTCATATGGCTTGGGAGCGGTACTGAAGCAAGAAGGTAAGAATGGAATCTGGCGACCTGTTGCTTATTCTTCTAGAACTATGACACCTACCGAAAAACGATATGCTCAGATCGAGAAAGAGACTCGCAATTACATGGGCCTGCGAACGTTTTCAAGATTTCCTGCTTGGAAAGCGTTTCCGAATTGAGACCGACCATAAGCCTCTCATTCCTCTATTTTCGACGAAAGAATTGAGTTCGCTGACTCCAAGACTGCAACGTTTCCGAATGCGTATGATGAGGTTTGGATTCGAAATAGTGCATATCCCTGGAAAGGAGCTGCTCGACGCCGATGCATTATCCAGACAACCACTTCTTACAACCGAGGGAGGTGGAAACGAAAGGCAAACCTCAGCGCATATAAATGCAGTTCTCTCGAGTATAACCGACAAAGACGAGATGTTGACGAAGATTTTTGAAGCTCAACAAGAGGATACGACCCTGAAAGCAGTAGTCAACTACCTTGAGCAAGGCTGGCCAGATAAGAAGAAGATGTCACCGGCTCTGCTCTCTTATTGGCATGTCAAGGATGAACTCGGCGTTCAAAATGGACTACTGATGCGTGGCTGTCGTCTTGTTATTCCAGCAAGTATGAAACTGGAGATCCTAGATAAGTTGCACGCTGGGCACTTCGGGATTACAAAAACAAGACTTCGCGCACGTGAGACGGTATGGTGGCCTGGAATTTCGGAAGAGATCGCGGAAACGGTCAGAAAGTGCAGTGTCTGTATCCAGGAAGCCGTCTCAAAACATGAACCTTTGATACCAACCAACTCTCCTACACGACCGTGGCAAAAGATTGGAATGGATTTGTTCAAGTTCGAGAATAAGTGGTATCTAGTCGTCATTGACTATTATTCTCGATTTCCTGAAGTGGTTCAGCTGGATCGGCTCACAGCCAATGTGGTGGTGCGTAGTTGCAAATCCATATTTGCCCGACATGGAATACCAGAAACTGTTGTAAGCGATAATGGGACGCAATTTGGAGCTGCTCGTGAATTTGCAAATTTCGCAAGGCAGTACGGATTCACACATGTCACTTCAAGTCCTCGATTCCCGCAGAGCAATGGGATGGCAGAAGCAGGTGTGAAAATTGCTAAGTTGATCCTCAAGAAAAATCAAGACCCATCGCTTGGACTCCTGGAGTATCGATCGACCCCTTTGGAGAACGGTTACAGCCCTGCTGAGCTTCTCATGGGACGTAAACTCCGAACGATCCTTCAGTTCTTGTTTATTTTGGCTACTGTTTCTATTTCTTTAAAAGTAAGTTTTTTTTTCTGTAGCAAGGGTTCTTTTGTGCCTTTTTTCGCTAGCGCATCAGCAGCTTCATTGCCTTCAATGCTAACATGTAAGGGTATCCATTGAAGGTGAATTTTTGAGGTATTGAGAGTTTTTGGAGATAACCAATTATGTTCCTGCTTACTTTGTCTCTAAGTTCCCTGTGTGACTCAAGTGTTGTATGGCACTTCTACTATGAGTAAGAATCCATATATCGTGATTTTTAGTATTTCTGATGGATTTTAAGACTTCATAGATGGCTATAAGTTCTGATCTGAAGATTGAGCAAAAATCTGGGTTTCTTCTGTTCATTTTCTCATTGCTATTTGTGGTTTTAATGAGAGAGCCACTTCCAGTGTGTCCCAACTCGTCTCTGCTACCATCGGTATAGATAATTATTGCATTTTTAGGAATTTTAATAATTATTTCTAATGATAATTGTTTTAAGTATTCTGGATTTTGGTATTGTTTGTTGGTGGGTTCGTTTAAAGTGGCATTAAAAATAACATTTTGTTAGTGGTTCGCATGTAGATATTTTTTCAGCTAAATAATATTTTTCCACTTTATATTTTAAAAATCCATTTCTTTTGGCCAGGGGTTCCCAAATAAGTATGTAATTGAAAGTTCTGTGTTTATTTTCATAACTCTTGATTTTGTTTATATATTTTGGCAGATTGTAGCTTATTCTATCCTTTAAGGGCATAATGTCTGCCTCGCAAAGTACAATATTATTAGGGCAGGTATTTCGAAGACCTGTAATAATTCTAGGTGCATTTAGTTGTATCCTTTCCAGTGTTTTTAGATTTGTTTCAGATGCTGTACCATAGATTTGATATCCATATTCCAAGATAGGTCTCATTAGAGATGTGTAAGTTAATTTTAGTGTTGTTGCTTCAGCTCTCCACTCTTCCTGAAATATATTTCAAGATTTTTAGTCGGTCTCTTCCTTTTCTAACAACTCCTTTAATATGTTTACTTGAGTTAATTTCTGGATCCAGGGTGTAGCCGAGATATTTAGGATGTTTATTATATTGCAATTGTTGTTCTTTCAGAATAATATTTGGTCTTATTTTGTATAGTTTGTTATCGGTAGTAAAAAGACAGGTTTCAGATTTTTGGGGGTTAAATTCTAATTTATGTTTATTAGCAAATTTTTCTAGGTGGAGAATAGTCTTGTTCAAATCTCTTTCAGCTTTTTTCCAGTTTGTGTTGCTGCTCCATAGAATAATGTCATCAGCGAAAAGTCCAATATTGGTTTTATGTGAAAATTTGTCTTCTATGCCTGCAATAAATAGGGTGAAGAAAGTTGGGCTAAGGACTGATCCTTGTGGTAATCCTTGGTACAATTTGAAGGTTTTAGATAGAGTGCCATTATATTTTACCCTGATGTATATATTTTTAAGGGATTCATTTATCCAAGTGATAGCTTTTCCATCAATTTTGAAATGTTTGTATAATTTTGTAATTAACTTGTTTTTCCATACCTTATCAAAAGCTTGTGTAAGGTCTAAAAAGCAGCTATGGTGTGGTTAGTTGGCTTTTTGTTTTGTGCATCTTTTACCTTTTGTGTGAAAAATAAGAGTTGGACTATTGTCCCATGTCCTTTCCTAAATCCATATTGTTCTTCTGGTAAGAGATTTCTTGTGTCGGGGTGGTAGGTGAGTCGTCTGAATATAATTTTTTCCATTAATTTGCGGCAAATATTTGTGAGGGAGATAGGTCGGTAGTTTTTTGGGTCATCAGCAGATTTGTCAAGTTTTTAAATGGGAATTATTGTTGCATTTTTACAGTCTTGAGGCAATTTTCCAGTTTTCCAGGAGTTATTGAAAATATTAAGAAGTCTTTCTTTGCCAATTTTGCCCAAGTTTGATATCATTCGGCCATGGATTCCATCTGGCCCAGGAGTCTTGTTTAGGTCAGTGTTTTCTAATGCATAAGCTAGCTCTTTCATATTGATTTTTTTCATGGAAAATATTATGAGTGCTGGTGACATTTTTACAGTCATGAATAATCTTTCGGGCCTTTTTTCAACCTTGATTTTACTACTTATTTGATATGAATTACCTAAAAGATTGGCAGCAATTTTGTCATTAGTTGCTGGTGTACCATCTGTATTCTCAATCATATTTGTGTTTTCAGTTTGTGGCTGGACTCTGTCAATTTGTTTTGCCAAATTCCAAAGTTTTGTATTTGGGTTTCTTGGGTTCAGGTTTTCACAAGTTTGTTTCCATTTTTCCCTTTTCACATTTACGTATAATCTTTTTATTTTTGCAACCACAATGTTCAGTTCAGTTCTACAATTTGTTTGGTTTTGGGTGCACTTTTTTGTAGTTCATTTCTTTTAGTTATAAGTGTTTGAATATTTTTTGCCTGGTGTGTATAATTTGGAATCCATTTCTTAATATAACCTCTTGGTATTGAAACTTTGGCTGCTTTAATAATGGTTTTTTCGAAATATATCATATTAGCCTTTTTGAAGTTCCATAATTTTTCTTAATTGAGCTAGTTTTGGCCTTGGTGCTAAATTCTATCAAATTAGGCAAATGATCACTTTCAAAACCTTTTAATATTTGCTATTTGCATTTGTGGAAAATGTCAGGATAGTAAAAACTTATATCAAGGGCTTGTGCAGTATTATAGCTGTAGGAATGATGGGTTGGATTCCCATCATTTAAGCACATGAAGGCATTGTCCTCAATTATGGTTGATAGTATTTTGCCTCTTGGGTTTGGCGTAGAACATCCCCATAGTTGATGTTTGGCATTAAGGTCACCTAAAATAATAGTGTTGTCTGTAAGAAATTGAGCCATTGTTCAATCGTCAATAAATGTATTGTTTGGAGGGTGATACATATTGTATATGTTGATGGCTTTGTTTTGATTGAGGTAGACTTTGATACCTTGGGTTTCGAGGTCTAATGTGTTTGGAATATTAACGGCTATGTCCTCATAGTACAAATTATTGATTAAAAATGCTAGGTCACGCCCTTTAACAGCATATACAGATGGATCTTCAGACCTTACCCTGAGTAATGGAGGGGCCGGAATTAACATAATACTGCAAGATGGAACAAACATCAAAATCAAAGAAGGAGCAGGACAGATTTCGTCAAACTTCACTTGTGAACTGACAGCTATCTGGAAAGCCCTTGATGTATGCCTTAACCAACCATCCCTGCATCAAGCAGAAGGAATTTTAATATACAGCGACTCCATATCCGCTCTAGAAGCAATTCAGAAGGGCAATACTAAAATCACACAGAAAATACACTCGTTACTCACCCAACTGGAACCATTGGAGAATAACTGCATTCTACATTGGATCCCTGCCCATGCTGGGATCGGGAGTAATGAAATGGCATTTGAATTGGCAAAGGAAGCCAGAAGGTTGAGCCAAAGGAAAGAGCAAATGTCATTATTTGACGCTGATTCTTTGTCAGAATACAAGATAATTAAACAAAAAATAAGAAAAGATCAAAATGCTAAATAAACTCTGAGAGAAAAATGACAAAAAACTATAACAAGACATAACAAAACACTATAAAGGAATGACAATACATCCAGATGGCACAAGAACCTATAGGGCATGCAACAATTGTCCTGGTGTGGAACTTACACCTACCCACATATTCTCATGTCCAGCAATGGCCGCAGCCTTGCAGAAATTTGACATAGACCTAGAGCAGCAACTTTACACACCCAAGATAGTGGACATTGCTGCTGATGTGGAGATGCATGGTACATCTGAGGCTCTTTATTGGACACGACAACAACAACGGCATTCCAGAGTAAAATAAATTATCAGAGATAGATACATATTTTTCAAATGAATTAAAATAAATATAATCGATACTGAGTGAGAGTTGAATTGAAAATATTAGAAATTTATTATCTTCGGAAACAAACCGTATCTAAAATATCAATTTTCTTTTTGCTACATGTTTTAATTTGCATTTACCTATTTTACATATCTCTGATTGTATTTGAAAATCGTTAACCAATTCTTCATACTTTTGGCGAAGTGGTGTTTTATTAATTTGTTATTTGATATTATTAGGGTTCTTTCCTAGTATTCAAAAAGGAAAAATACGTGTCGATCAGTTATATTTTTCAATTTATCAAATAATTTGGCCGCTGAATCTCTGATTCTGGTAGAGCGCCATCTGGCGAATAAAATTGTAACTAAAATCAATTTCGTATTTTAAATTATTTGCCATAAAAAATCCCATTGCATCCTGAACACAATGGTGTTTACCGCATTGCTCTAGCGCGAATATTCGCGGAGTTATTAATTTTTAAAGTTGTGCGGGACTTTTGGATCACCCTGTATAATGACATTTTTGGATGATTATACACATTTCTGTTATGTGTATTTGCTCAGCAATAAATATGAAGCAAAAGAATATATTAAAGAATATGTAAATGAAGTGGAAAGATTCTTAAATGCGAAAGTGTCAAAATTAAGGTGTGATAATGGCGGTGAATATGCCAATACGCAAGTTAAAGAATGGTGCAAAATGAAAGGAATAATACTTGATTTTACAATTCCAAATACTCCACAATTGAATGGAAAAGCAGAAAGGTTGAATCGAACTCTGATTGAAAAAACCAGAGCACTTTTGCTGGATTCCAAATTAAATAAGGAAATGTGGGGAGAGGCCACAAGAGTCGCTGCCTATTTAATCAACAGAAGCCCTTCAAATACAGTACAAACAACACCAGCACAGATGTGGTTTGGAAGAAAGCCTAATCTTTCTAATGTAAAATTATTCGGGAGTGAAGTGTATGTCAAAAAATTGGGAAACCTAAAAAAATTGGATAGTAAAAGTGAAAAATATTCACTTATCGGATACAGTGGAAATGGATACAGATTGTGGGACATGCAGAAAAGAAGGATTATAATTGCAAGAGATGTGGTGTTTACAGGAAAACTAACAAATGAAATGACCAGTGTCATTCAGCCAAGATACAGAGAAGATCTGGATTCTGAAATAGAGGAAAGTAAAGACACTAAAATGGAATTGGATACCCATGATAAACCACAGAACTCGACCAATTCAAGATATATGTTAAGGAATAGAGAAAATATCAATAGACCTGAAAGACTAAAAGATTATGAAGTGTTGAATTCTGTTTCTGGAGAAATAGGATTGTTAACATACAATGAGGCTGTAACCGGAGTAGACAAAGAAAACTGGGTAAAAGCAATACAGGAAGAAAAAGATTCATTGAAGAAAAATGAAACTTGGGATTTTGTAAATGCTGAAGAAGTTAAAGGAAAGAAGATACTCAGTTCTAGATGGATATTCAAGATAAAGGATGGTGGACATTATAAAGCAAGACTTGTTGCTAGAGGAAATGAACAAAAAGGACTAGATTTTGATGAAACCTTTAGTCCAGTAGTAAGTACAATTTCTTTAAGAATGTTGTTATCCTTAAGTGTTAAGAAAAATCTAAAGTTCAAAACTTTTGATGTCAAAACTGCATTTCTCTATGGATATTTGGATGAAGAAATCTTCATGTATTCACCAGAAGGATATGAAGATAACAAAATATGTCGACTAAAGAAGGCACTTTATGGACTACGACAAGCACCTTCAAAGTGGAATAAAAGATTTGAAGCCTTTTTGAAAACAAAAGGACTGGTGAAATCAAAATTAGAAAATTGCATTTTCAAAAACCAAAATGGAAGTTTAATTTTGGCTTTATATGTTGATGATGGAATGTTGTTTGGAAGTGATGAAAAAGAAATGGACAATTTGTTGGTAGAACTGGCACAAGAATTTGAAATAAGAATAAGTAATAATCCTGAAATGTTTGTTGGCATGAATATCATGAATAAAGATGAGGGACTGATACTTTCTCAACATGACTATATAGAATGTGTTCTAAAAAAATACAACATGTTGGATGCAAAGCCAGTGACAACTCCAATTGTAGGAGCTGTGAAAATTGATCCTATATTAGAAAACAAATCTGAAGGTAATTTTCCATATAGAGAAGCTGTTGGAAGTCTCCTATATTTAGCAAACAAAACCAGACCAGATGTTGCTTATGCAGTTGGTTATGAAAGTCGTTCGATGCATGAACCGACAAACCAGGATATACAAAATGTTAAAAGAACTATGAGATATTTGAAACAAACCAAAACTTTTGGACTTCACTATAGTAAACAAGATGAAGATATGGAACTTAATGCATATTGTGACTCAGACTTTGCTGGAGACATGAAAACAAGAAAAAGTACATCCGGATATACAATTTTGTTTGGTAAAGGACCAATAAGCTGGAGTTCAAGAAAACAACCAATTGTAGCCTTATCCACTACTGAGGCAGAATATATTGCTGCAGCTGAATGTGTGAAAGAACTCATTTATATAAAAGCACTTATTGAAGAACTTACAAATAAAACCATACTTGCTAAACTAAATGTTGACAACCAAAGTGCAATGACTTTAATGAAGACAGGACAAATGAACAGAAAGACAAAACATATAGATGTTCGATATCATTTTTTGAAAGATCAGATAAGAGAAAATGTTGCTGTTCAGTTTTGCCCAACCCAAGACCAAGTTGCTGATATCCTAACCAAGCCTCTGCCAAAGGAAACTTTTGAAAAACACAGATCTTCACTGCTACAGATGTTTTGATAGAGTAATTAAAACTCTAAAACATGAATTCAAGAAGGAGTGTTGAATATATGAATTCAATTTTAGACTTTAATATTTTATATAATATTGTCACTGAATAATTATTTTAAATATTCTGTGATATATCATCATTAATATTTGCATAGTTATCACTCCTCACTATTCTTATATATTATTACTGATAAATAAATGGAAAGATATAGTTATGCATAAATAAACTATATTTTCAATTACTAAAATCGTATGTATTAATTTATAAAATAATATAAAACCCTAAAACCTTTCTAACAGAGGATTTATAAATTTTGCGGCCTTACCTCCAAAATAGGACGCATCTTCTAGTTTTCCTGACGGGAACGGCGAGGCGACTGGCTGGGTCTTCTATCAGGAGACGAATATTGTCCTTTTCGGCCAGTGTGAGGAGAGGGGCTTCGATAGCGGCGTCTATTTTCTCTTGGCAGGTCGTCGTTGGGCTCTTGGCTGCTCCGGGAATTATAGAATGTTCTAGGCTCTTGCCTATCTCTCTGTTTGTAATTCCAAGTTTGTTCTCCTTCGTATTCTCTCCTCCGGTCACAGCAGTAGCGCACGACGTGGCCAGGGCGTCCGCAGTGGAAACAGATTGGCTTACCTTCCGTGGTTCGCCATTCTTTGGTATCGCGTCTTCCGTTTAATTGTTTCGGCTACTGCGGTCTAGGTTGGAAATTTCTGGGTTGGAACTCGTACCTAGGGCTTGGTAATGGCCTTGGCGCTCTATTTTGAGGGAAACTTCTAGAAATTGGCGCAATAGTTTTTTCAATTTCTTGCTGCACCATATGTTCAATTGCAGAAATTTCTGGTTCTTCTCGAGGAGAGGCTAATGCTCGTTGTACCTCCTCGCGAACCATTTGCCTAATCATAGATGACAGATCTGCCCTGTCATCATGATCACTGAGAGACGCCACATTTGGTAGTCGCTCGTACCTGGTTGGGGTCACTCGCTTACAATGTAGCGCTTCAATGCGGCGACACTCGGTGACGAATTGTTCAGTGGTATGTGCATCTCTTGGGAGAAGTGCCTGGTAGAGCTCCTCTGCTATCCCTTTCATCAAATGGGATATTTTATCTTCCTCATTCATATGAGGGTCTACCTCTTTGCAGAGGCGCAGGACGTCTTGAATATAAAATTAGGTGCTTTCACCTTTTAATTGTGCGCGATTTTTTAAGGTTTTCTCTGCTCGTAACCTCAGGTTTTCGTTTTTTCCGAAAACTGATTTTAACTGGGACATGAACTCCGTCCATGTCAGGATGCTCTCCTCATTGTTCTCAAACCATTTGAGAGCCGTGCCGGTCAAATAAAAGTAAACGTTGGCGAGACAAAGTGTTTCATCCCATTGGTTATGCTTCGCCACACGTTCGTACTTTTTCAACCAGTTATGGGGATCTTCAGCACCCTCACCAGAGAACATTGAGGGGTTTCTAGGTAGATGTTGTATAAAAAATGAACCTACCTGATTTGTTGCTTCTTTCTTGATGGTCATGGTTGTTTCTTCTTGCTCAACCGAATCAATTTTACGTTTTTTTTTTTTTCTGAATGGGTATCGATCCAGCTTCTTCACCAGTTGTAGCGTAGAAATCAAGCCTTGAAATATCCTAAGATGTAAAAGTATTTATTGATGACGTCACAGCGACGAGTCGACAATTATTAACGAGTCAGCCAAACTATTTACAGCTAGAGAATCTTAAGCAAGCAAGCAAAGAAATATTTTAAAGATGATTTCACAAATACAGATTAATATATATTTTTATAATCTGTTGAATATATTTTCATTAAATAATATTAAATTAAATAATAAAATATTTCTTTGCCACAATATATATTTTGAAAATAAAGCAATCGATAAATAAATGTTAAATTAAAAAGGCAAATATAGGATCAAATTGATCAATGGATAATTTTTTTATACAATATATGCCTTTTTAATTTGAATGGTTTATCTGTCTCTGTATTACTTTTAAAATGCAGCAATCAGGAAAAAGAACTTAGAGTCATCATTTTCTCCTCCACTGCATAATGGTGATTGATCATCGTGGGGATATCATTGCAAGCCGGCAATGAGAAAGGAGAATATGTCTGGTGTCTTAATAAAGACTTTGTGTGTATGTGTAAATTCGATTAATTTGGTTGAAGTTAACTTTAGGATGTATTAAATTTGGTTATTCTCTCTATTTTGGATTATCTGCAAATAGGTTATATTACATTAATTTAGTACATGAAAAAGTATAATTTAGATTATAGATTGAAAACAAAGTAACAGATGGATTCGAATTGTTGAGTTGTGTATGATTTAGGTGGATGTCATGTTCATTTAACTTTGTTTTGTGTTGCTACACTTCGATTTAAAAATTGGGCTTATTAGGAAAATGAACAACTTCGTGATCCACAATTCTTGATTGTAAAATATATTCGATAAAATAATGTATCAATATCAAGGTGAAAATGACAGGCCTCCAGGGATCGGTTTTTTTATTCACAAATCTCTAGCTTTCGGGCATGGAAGCCTTTCTACAGGAGAAAAACACATTGTATGGCTCATGAAAGCCCTTCTACAGGAGAAAAAACAACAGGAAAACACATTGTATGACTCATGATAGCCCTTCTACAGGAGAAAAAAAAACACGAAAACACATTGTATGACACATGAAAGCCCTTCTACAGGAGAAAACACATTGTATGGCTCATGAAAGCCCTTCTACAGGAGAAAAAAAACCACGAAAACACATTGTATGGCTCATGAAAGCCCTTCTACAGAAGGAAAAAAAAACACGAAAACACATTGTATGGTTCATGAAAGCCCTTCTACAGGAGAAAAAAAAAACAAAACACGAAAACACATTGTATGGCTCATGAAAGCCCTTCTACAGAAGGAAAAAAAAAACACGAAAACACATTGTATGGCTCATGAAAGCCCTTCTACAGGATAAAAACAAGAAAACACATTGTATGGCTCATGAAAGCCCTTCTACAGGAGAAAAAAAAACACGAAAACACATTGTATGGCTCATGAAAGCCCTTTTACAAGAGAAAAACAAGAAAACGCATTGTATGGCCCGTGAAAGCCCTTCTACAGGAGAAAACAAGAAAACACATTGTATGGCTCATGAAAGCCCTTCTACAGGAGAAAAACACATTGTATGGCTCATGAAAGCCCTTCTACAGGAAAAAAAACACGAAAACACATTGTATGGCTCATGAAAGCCCTTCTACAGGATAAAAACAAGAAAACACATTGTATGGCTCATGAAAGCCCTTCTACAGGAGAAAAAAAAACACGAAAACACATTGTATGGCTCATGAAAGCCCTTTTACAAGAGAAAAACAAGAAAACGCATTGTATGGCCCGTGAAAGCCCTTCTACAGGAGAAAACAAGAAAACACATTGTATGGCTCATGAAAGCCCTTCTACAGGAGAAAAACACATTGTATGGCTCATGAAAGCCCTTCTACAGGAAAAAAAACACGAAAACACATTGTATGGCTCATGAAAGCCCTTCTACAGGATAAAAACAAGAAAACACATTGTAAGGCTCATGAAAGCCCTTCTACAGGAGAAAAAAAAACACGAAAACACATTGTATGGCTCATGAAAGCCCTTTTACAAGAGAAAAACAAGAAAACGCATTGTATGGCCCGTGAAAGCCCTTCTACAGGAGAAAAACAAGAAAATACATTTTATGGCTCATGAAAGCCCTTCTACAGGAGAAAAAAAAAAAACACGAAAACACATTGTATGGCTCATGAAAGCCCTTCTACAGGAGAAAAACAAGAAAACACATTGTATGGCTCATGAAAGCACTTCTACAGGAGAAAAACAAGAAAACACATTGTATGGCTCATGAAAGCCCTTCTACAGAAGAAAAACAAGAAAACACATTGTATGTCTCATGAAAACCCTTCTACAGGAGAAAAAAAAACACGAAAACACATTGTTTGGCTCATGAAAGCCCTTCTACAGGAGAAAAACAAGAAAACACATTGTATGGCTCATGAAAGCCCTTCTACAGGAGAAAAACAAGAAAACACATTGTATGGCTCATGAAAGCCCTTCTACAGGAGAAAAAACAAAACACGAAAACACATTGTATGGCTCATGAAAGCCCTTCTACAGGAGAAAAAAAAACACGAAAACACATTGTTTGGCTCATGAAAGCCCTTCTACAGGAGAAAAACAAGAAAACACATTATATGGCTCATGAAAGCCCTTCTACAGGAGAAAAACAAGAAACACATTGTATGGCTCATGAAAACCCTTCTACAGGAGAAAAACAAGAAAACACATTGTATGGCTCATGAAAACCCTTCTACAGGAGAAAAACACGAAAACACATTGTATGGCTCATGAAAGCCCTTCTACAGGAGAAAAAACAAAACACGAAAACACATTGTATAGCTCATGAAAGCCGTTCTACAGGAGAAAAAAAAAACACGAAAACACATTGTTTGGCTCATGAAAGCCCTTCTACAGGAGAAAAACAAGAAAACACATTGTATGGCTCATGAAAGCCCTTCTACAGGAGAAAAAAAAACACGAAAACACATTGTATGGCTCATGATAGCTCTTCTACAGGAGAAAAACACATTGTATGGCCTATGCCCGAAAGCTAGAAATTTGGAAATAAGAAAATTTAAAAAGAAACCTATTCCTGGAGGCCTGATATTTTCACCTTAATGAGAAATATATTTTTTTATTAGAATCCGTTTAATATATCTGATCTCCGTTTTTGACATAAACGATTACAGAAAAATAATGAAGAGGCATCTTATCTCAAGATAAGAAGGAATTGTTTACCCACCTGAATGATAAGCTTTATTAAGACCTTTTAGTCTTATACAGATTTTTGTAGGCCACCTCCTCTTCACCTGCCCAACCTTCCAATACTAAAGATTCCTGACGGCCACCCTCCTAGGGATCACCAACCTAAGTACAGCATCCCTCGAAAAACTCCCAAGAAAGAAATCTGCCTGGAATCACCTCATGAATTGGACTTCCAGAGGTATTGTAAATAAAACCAAGAAGACATAGGTCAGAAGGACAACCGGGTAGTAGGAAAAGACGATTGGTCAAATCATTCCAAAGCCGGGTAAATCAGATTACAAAGATTATGGCAGCTATCGACCTCTATGTCTAAACTCGAATCATCCGAAAATTTAAAAAAAGGATAATTAACAATAATGCAATTAAATTATGCAATCCGCTAGTTAACTGATATAATTCACACTGTTTTCAAAAGGTTGCCTTTGCCAATCCCAAGTCCAGATGCAAAAGGAGGAGGGGGAGCAGTAACAAGCTCGCTAAAAAACCTGGGCTCAGCTGGCCTGGCTGATAGTACCCTGTATCCCTGGATTAGGATGAATAGCGTTTGTACTCCATGTTAGGACCGGCTGCACATAGCGTCTGTTCCTCATGTCAGAAGTGGCCATTTCTTTTGGAGCTAAGTCGGCCTGCCAATGAGTAGTGCTCCCAGTCTTAATGATAAAGGCAGAGGTATTCTACTTCACCCACACCATCAAGTCTCAAGCTCTACAAGCTTGATACCCTAATATGATTGAGTGGAGATAAGAAAGAAGAAGACATTGTTTTAAAACACAAATATTTAGGTACTCTTCGAATGAATTTACTAAATAATTAACTAAAGGATGTCCGCAAGGAGGACCATTATCCCCGACATTTTAAAACATCATAATGAATGACCTTCTAACCAACCTTCAGGACTCTATAATAGATAAATTATTGGTTATGCACTAACGATGAAGTGAAAATAAATGCGTGTTGTATAAATAACAAACTTAAAATATTAAAAAAGAAAACAAATATTTTTTATTTTTTAAATCGATATAATTAATTTATTTGGCAACCATATTAAACTAGTTGAAAACTTTAAAATACTGGGATTGACTTCGAGATAATATTAGATTTTACGCCTCACACAGTAACAATATTATTACAAGACCACTAGAGATAGTGGATATTTCCTCGGATTAGCAATAAAAAAAAAAACCGCCGTGGGAAACACACACAGAGTTAGCACAATTACAATATATGATCATAGCTTCAACTTTTTTTTCACTCGCAGAGACTCCAGGGTAAATCCAGGTATAAGATATTTATTTTCCTCCAATTTACCCAGACTAACCATTTATTAGCTTGATTACCTTAATTAAGTTTTCCTGTATATAAATTTCACACATTTATGTAATTAGCTTTAAAAAATTAAAAATGCTTATTATTATTACTGTTATTCCTGTATGTACCCTACATTTCTACTCGGGGAATCTGTAAAAGACTGAAAGGTCTTAATAAAGCTTTTTGTTGTATACAATACCTTATATTTAGGAACAAAGTAACTTATGGTTTAACAATCTAGTACAAATTTATATGTCACGGAGAATTGGGACAACTCCCCCCAGCGGTCCTGCCGTACGAACTAGTGTCACTAGATACTATTTCTGGATTCGCGAAATATGGAACTTCCACACAGGCAGTCGTTCAGCGGACAGCGCTCGCTCCCTCTCTCTCTCGGCTGGCTGCCTGGGATTTCCTCTACCAACTCGTCGTGTGATTATTTCTCTCCTCACCACATTATTACCACTATATTGCCACATTGCAAGTCGACAGGATCATATCACATATATGGAAACAAAAAGCCTAAAAAAATTGAACTCTTACAAGCACTCTATACATGTGTGTATGGTTTACAATACAATATTATCTAACATGTTCTTGCAAGAATACCTAAACATACGGATTTCATTCTGTCAAACAAAGTTGAAATAGAGATTATAATAGAAATTATACAGTATAGAGAGAGAATATTATATATCTTTTTACAAATTAAAAAAAAAAAAAATACTTTAAAGATATTCAATAAATAGTAATAAAAATTAAGGAGAAAATATTTTTTATTCAGATAAACGTGTGACAAGCTTTCGGGCAGTCACGCCCTTCAACAGGTAGCAAACTAAGGTTACAAAAAGCTTTATATAGGAATCTATATGAGGTATATTTGCATAAGTGATGTATATAGTACGGCGAAAATATTCATTTCAGAGCATTTTTAAAGATTCAAGATTACCAAAATTTGTATATAACCAAATTTTATAATATATAATGTTTTAATGGGGCATGGTAACACATACTTATATAGAATTAGTAGAATAGATTCTTCCCTATACTTATACAAGCAAGGTCATAACCCAAAATTACCTGGTACATAATTTCTACTTTGGTACAGAGAACGATGTCAAATGAACAGTTCCAGTTTAAACCAAATGGTATCTAATAAAAAAGATCTGTTTGTCTCAAATATACCTTACACTAAGGATTCTTTAATTAGTATAGTTCTGAACTGTGTGGAAATATATTTTTCTTCACAAGATGCAACCATTTACTCAATGATTTACTTTTTCACTTGTTTTCTATGCACGAAAAACGATGTATATAGTCTTTTGTACATAGATATTCTTTCCTTTTCTATTTTTTTTTTACTTTTCTGAGCGAGGATTAAATATCTTCCCCTGCTTCTTATTTCTAATTATTCATTTCTAACAGGAGAATCTATCCGTCCCATTCGAGGCTTGTTCTCAAGGCTTGTTCTCCTGATATCTCTTCATTTCCCATTCCATTTCGCATTTATTTTGCAGTCACATTTGAAAAAAAAAAAGGGGGGGGGGGGGGATATTGAAGTCGGATCACACATTATTTAGCTCTATAATATATATCATAAGGATCATTTTGAAAAATAGATTATATGAAACAATTATATGAGAATTCATAAAAAAAGAAAAAATTACATAAAATATTAAACCAAATATAATTCGGTGTAGTGAAGTTAAGGTGATGTGGTAGGTAATGTCACTACATTAGTCTTTTAGACGTTAGAAAAACGTTTATTTCAATTCCCAAGTTGTCAGACAACGGGATAACTGGCCATGGAAGCAATTCCACACTGGTTGTTCTTGTTCCGGGACATCCTGACATATCCCTGTTCTCCCCAATCAGCGCCCCAACTGTACACACAAGAATGATAAACATGATGTCATTACCTAGAGCTAAGACAGAGCTACACACCTGTTCTTGATCAGCCAGTAGTCCTTTCCATTTTCGCTGCCATATCCCACAGCCAGAACTCCGTGATCTAATTCTGAGCTACAGCCAGGTTTATCCAAGATTCCTCCAGAATAGGTCTGTAAATAATCAGCATTGATGCCAATGGAAACTGGACCTTTGGTTGCCACAGCTTCTTTCAGTGCTTCCTCATCGCCTTCAGCAAGTTTCACATAGCTACTGCAAGTAGCTCCAATGGAGGCATTGTTATAGCGACACTTTCGAGTCTGAAAACAAAAATATATATAAAAGAAATACTTACATAGAATAATGTGAAACAGTAAAACTTACCCGAGCTTCATATGGATAAGACTCTTCAGTGTCGATACCTTTGTTTTTAATCACATAATCGTAAGCTTTGGTCATCAAACCACCTCTGCAGCCATGATTGCCCTCGGGCCTAGAGCAATCTACCAGGTTCTGCTCGCTAAGGGACACCAGCTTCCCGGTTTTAAGATACCATTGACCCTCCAGAGATCCAGTTGCTGAGTAGGCCCAACAACTTCCACATTGTGCTTGGTCCTTCACAGGAGTTACTGCTCCCTTTGAGCGCCAATCCACAGAATCTGGAAGTTTTACGCCAGGAGTTGATTTGAAAAGAGATCCTGTGGTTGATTTAAGGGATCGCATAAGGCCTTTCTTGGATGCTAGCTCCTCTGGTCTCTGGAATATCAGAAAACATTTAGAACAAAATCAGCACAAATATAAAACATTTAAATAGAGACAACAAAGTGTCCAGACATTTTAAATAAAAGCTAAACCTACCATATCAGAAAATTTGTTAACTCCCATCCAGTAGCTCTGAATCCCAAGTTCATATTCAATGTTGTGATGGACAATCTTCGCAAGATTTTCTTCAAAAATGGTCTTCCGCTCCACATCTTCCAGCCCGCTGTACACTTTGTTGTGTATGGCCTGAACACAATACCAGTTAGCAGGGGCCAATCATGGCGCTGCACACCTTGTTTTACCTTGTACTGTTCCCAGTGATGGTCGCCGTGGGGCTTGGCCTGGCACAGTGCGGCAACAGCTATCACCAGCAATAAAATAGCAGCCTTCATTCTGGACATACATATATTTCAAACGATTTAATAATATCCACAAGTTTTCTATATTATCGACAATATTTCTAGGTAATTCTGTTGAAGGGCATGGTGAAGAGCTTTCAAAGATTTTATATTAGATTTTTAAAATACTAATATCAGCGATATATATATATATTTTTATGTATCAAGGCCACGAAAAGCTACGTACAAAGAATAATTCCCCACAATATTTGCCCACGTAGTTAGGTCCTTACACCCCGATTCTTGCAAAAAAAAAAAAACAGAAATTCTTATTTATCCACCTGATCCTAGTAAAATTTCACTTTTGCACTATTTTTTATATAGTATTTTTTTTTATAGTAATAACACTAGTTGTAATTTGCACACTAGCTTTTATTCAGAATGATAGTTCTATTGTAGTTATATTAGACCGAAAGAATATAGAAAATTACAAAATTCAGGATGACACGGCAATTTATTTGAGACAAGAATAATGATACAATTCCAAGGTAAGATACTATTCCTTTAACTTCCAATTACCGAGGGAACCAATTAATATTGATTTTATTCAACTTATCGAGTATTTTTCAAGGGACCGGGAAAAAATGTTTACTTTATCGAGAGATTCAAATTTACGAGTTTCAATTTATCAAAATATCTTTTTTTTTTTTTTTTTATAAGTTTATAGAGAATTGTTTTAACAAATGTCCGTTAGACAAACCTTTACTCGGGTAAAACCCGGGCGAAGCCGGGTACATCCGCTAGTAAAATATATAAAATAAAAATAAATAAAATTCCACCCAACACCTGAGGTAGCAGTCCCAGCGCATTAACCCTTGCACGAGTTGAATGAGTCACTGCGATGGTAAATAAGGTTATTATATTAAGGTTTATAAAAAATCCAAAATACTGTTATGTTAATATTTTACTGTAAAAAATAAAAGCGATTTTTTTTTTAATTTAAAAAGTACGAAAACCATTATTTACATTCAGTAAGTGTGCACTTAGCGTAACTTAGTAATATAAATTTCTCACTCAAATACTCAATACTTTTGTAAAAAAAAAAAAGAGCACTCGTATAAAAATATATTTGAAAAAAAAGGACGCAAGCAACTTGAAAAAAAAAAAAAAAGCAGAACGCTCATTGGTTTATTGGTCGTTTAATTGGCCTTATGTTGTTACATGTATATACTCGGAGTAATAAAGTTCAAATAAATAAATAGCCAAAATGTAGCTGAAAATTTTCCTCAGCTTTATAGAGTCATGCAGAATTTGGTACCAATTGGTTCAGTAGTTTTTGACGCGAAACAGACATTGACTTTTATATCTATACATATTTTCAATACTTTTTTTACTATTTTGAATCAAAAGGCTGATCTATTGAATGTATTAATATAAAAAGTTCGTACCTGGGTCTGTGAAAGAATAATACTTTCTCAAAATACTGTATTAGGGACGTAGGGATTTCTCCCTCAATTTTTTTACGCAATAAAAGTATAATAACTTAATTTAACCTTAATTTATTAAAGTAATAATAAAAACTAAAATTTTTAATCAAAAAGTAAGAATAATAAAGTAAATACCGCTCGAAATATTTTGATAAAAAAATTCTTCAGGTATACCATTATTTTCAATATATTAAAACGTATATATGAATTATATTAATAGGGCAAAAAGGAGACCTACCTGAGTTGTAGAGACAGAATAAAACTGATAAGATATTGTGCCAAGCCTCAATATATGTGCAATCTGTGTGTTAATGAATGACTGATAGCAGAATATTTCTGTGAACAAATTAATCTGTTGTTTCCTGTTTTTTTTTTTTCAATCTGCATATGTATAAATGGTAATTTTCTGTTGCTTCTCGAAAATTTTTATGTGATGTTAATTTGCATTAATTTTACATCTCACTGTCTATATAAAGGTAACTTTCTGTTTTTTTTTCTTGGAAAATTTTATATTCGGGTTCAATTCCCGGCCGATGCATTTTTTTTTTTTTACAATTTTTAAAACTCATTTATATTATACTAGACGGGTGACCCGGGCTTCGCCCCGGGATTGACCCGGTGCATATCTATCCGAGTGATATATATTTAGATAAGATTTTTTTAATAATTGTTTGTTATTAGCATTATCTATTTATTTGCATCATATAATTTAATCAAATCTTTGATAGAGGGCGCTGTTCGTGAGCTAAGTAGAATAATTTGAATATATAGTTTTAATAATTGATTTATATATTTTTAAAATAGCCTATCGTCTTCCCCGTATTTTTTTTTACCTATGTATGGAAATTTTGGTTTGAATTAGTGAACTACTGCGAATTTGTATACCGGACATACAAACAAACAAACATACAAACATTGATTTGTATATATATAGATAGAGGATATATCAATCAATAATTTTATTAAGACCTTGATACGCTAACTTTGACGTATGCCAGAAGGAATCTGTGGCCACTAGACATGCGTCGGAACTGTAAACACTGTTGTTGGGTGCTGCACTGCCTGGAGTAGAGGAGCTCTATCTATAAGACCGGTGGTCTTAATAAAGCTGTGTTGTTTTATTAAGACCTTTAGTCTTATATACAGATTCTCCTGAAAGATACAGAAGAGGAGTAAAAAGAGGGAGAAAGAAATTCGAATTTATAAAGTTATATGAGAAAGATGTACACCCATGGAGAAAGCTTAAGGAATTTGTACCTTCCAGCATGTATATCGGGATTCAGACAATAACTCTGAAATATATTTGATACACAGTGACCTTTATTGAAAATACATGAGATAACCAAGTTTGAACAAAATTGTTTCTGTCTCTTAAAAAAAAAAAAAAAAAACAGACTATATATATATATATAATACAACAACAACAATAAAAAGCTTTATTAACACCATTTAGTCTTATACAGATTCTCCGAGTAGAAATGTAGGGTACATGTAGAAAAAACAATAATAGTACCAGTAAAAGACATTGTTAATATTATAATTTTTAAAGATGATCACATTTATTGGTATAATATGGAATTTATATACAGTAAAACTTAATTAAGACAGATTAGAAAATTCGGCTCACATAGCCAGGGACGATATAGGCAGCAATGCCCTTGCGTCCCCTCTAGCGTCACACAGCCCGAAGGAATGATGCATTCTCCATGCGGGGGCTGAAGGCCCTGTGGGGCTGCCCTCTACGGTCACCCTAGAGGGGAGTGAGTGTAGAGAGGCGTCTCTACGTGTTGCACTCGCGAAAGCGAGGCGCACGTGTCTTGAAACTCTTGGGTCTTCGCTCTGTGTGTGCGCCATTGGGAGCGTCCTTGCCGTGCGCACCATGAGAAACCAAGGGGTGCACACAGTAGTACCACCCCCCCGCCTCCACGTCGGTGTCCCCGCGTCAACCTCGGCACCTCAGAGGTCCTTGATTCGACGGCAGATTCAGGGAGGACTGGGTAAGGGTGCGAGGGCTAAAGGGGGGGGAGTCCTATAGGAGCGTAGGACGGGTGGATCCAAGTCCGAACGAGAGGGCTCGGACAGTAACCTTGCCAATGAACTCTCGGAGACGCCTGTGGGTGAGTGGTCAACCCCATTGTAGCCGGACCATACTGGCGGGCGCGAGGGGCCTACCAAATAGTAGTATTAAGACAATAAAGCTAATAAATATATTAGTCTGGTTAAATTGGAGAAGAAATTTCTTATACCTGTTATAATAGTACACAAGAAACTTAACCCGCGGGAAACTTCATTTATTTTATAATAATGGTATAATATAAAAATCAAAATATCTCCAATTATTGTGTAACTTGCTTGGAACTAATAGAGTTAAAGAAAGGCTGACAACCCATAGAGACGACCCGTGACAACCTGGCGCCATGACTTTGAAAACAGGTAAACAGGGAACAGGGAAGGTCAGACCTTTATCCCCTAAGTAGGGGGGGGGGGGGGGGGGGGGAACTCCAGAGTCGGGGCTGATAGAAGACAGTTGGGAGGGAAAGTTCAAAGGCAGTACTGGGCTGAAGCTATGTCAACATGTCTTCTTGTCCCCACTGATCTCTGGAGTGTTCATACCCATATACATTTATTCATTTATTTCAATTTAAAGCGCTATGTCCACCCCAAGGACCCTTGTGCTGTCATACATGTATGCCTTTACATTTGTACATACATATACAATAATTTTAGGCCGTGAATAGAATAGTCATATGATATTAGCAATGAAAAAGAGAGAAAAAATAAAACGAGAAAAAAAACTATGTACAAAAGAAAGAAGTTTCTGGTAATATTGTTGCACTGGGCTGCGGTTTGGCAGATTCTTCAGTCTTGAGTCTCTCCTCAGACGTGTCTTGCATCTTTCCAGAACGTGTCTCAACCATCTTACAAGGTTAAACCAGTCAATAATAAGACAACTATAAATTTAGGTAGCACCTAGAATCTCTCTTTATTTACCACATCAAAGTTTAAAGCATGTAGGGTATTTAGTGTATCAAAATACAAATGTTTTATAGTACATAATATTTTATATTAATAATCTGTTTTATAAAAATAAATAAATTTATAATTTAAATTTTAAATATATTAAAAATAATATTATAAATAATTTTAAAAATAGGCGCATTAATCATGATGCAACAATATGAACAATCAACATAATATAAATTATCAGTTTCTTAAAATATATTTTTTGCTATATAATTTAAAATATATCTACAAAAGGTATTAAATTTAATATACATTTCCTTACTGGAAATAAAAATACTTGGATCTGTTACTATTAAATTATTGTTGTTTATTCTATAGTCTTGAAAATTAGGACAATCTAGTAAAAGATGTATTGAGGTTTGTTTCTCATGTCCGAAAAAAAAAACTCGAATCTTACACTGCTTTAATTATTTTTTAAAATCTTCTGAAGTTTCCTACATCTACATTATTACATATATATAAATCGCTTTTAAATCTCTTTAAAATTGAAAAAAAAAAACTAACTATTCAAGCATTATGCACTATTTAAACCTAGGAACTGAATAACCTCACAGCGATCAATTAATACCTAAAATATTTTGTTTTGTATAAAACCCCCCGTGCAACAATAGATAATTAGTCAATATTTATAAACAATGATAATACTATCAGAAATACACTCATTGACAATGTTGAGGAAACTGTATCTTTTGGCATATATACAAGGTATGTCCCATAAATTCCCGGACTGGGTCCATAAAAAAAAAGGTAAGATTTTTTAAAAATTTTTTAATTAAAACTTTTCAAAGTAATCCCCCCTTGCTTCAACGCACCAGCGCCATCGTTTCTCCCAATTGTCGAAACAGTTTTTATAAGCCTCTTTTGGAATGCTCTTCAATGCTAACGGCGATTTTTCTATTATGTCATTCCTGGTGTCAAAATGTCTTCCTTTTAGAACTGCTTTAAGTTTGGGGAACAGGAAAAAGTCATTTGGTGCGATGTCTGGGAAATAGGGTGGTTGAAGTAGGATTTGTGTCCCGTTTTTCGCCAAAAAGCTAGTCATCAAGTGCGCTGTGTGAGGGCGAGCATTGTCATGGTGTAGGATCCAGCCACCATTAGTCCATTTTTCTGGCCGTTTTTTTCGAATCGCTTCCCTTAGACGGCGAAGAATGCCCAAATACATTTCCTTAATAACTGTTTGGCCTGCAGGAAGATACTCGTGATGAACAATGCCCTTGTTATCCGAAAAAGCGACCAGCAACACCTTGTTTCTGGATTTTTTGGGTCTAGGCTCACCCTAACCTCTCCACTCGGCAGATTGAGGTTTGGTTTCAGGGTCATAGCCATAGACCCATGTCTCGTCGCCTGTGATTATCTTGTCTTTCCATTCTGGATCCGTTCTTGTCATTTCCATCACGTCCTCACAGGTTGCAAGCCGACACAGTTTTTGCTCATTGGTGAGGAATCTTGGGATGAATTTTGCAGGAGTCTTTTTGAGCTTCAAATCTTCGGTTACGATCCTTCCAATCGTTGTTTTAGAGATGCCTGTGTCTTGCTCTAGCTCCAGCAAAGTGGTTCGAGGATTTTCTTTTATCAAATCGGTGATTTTTTGCACATTTTCATCAGTCCTTTGAAATTTTGGGCGTCCTTGACGAGGATCATCTTCAATGGAAATTCTGCCAGCTTTAAATCTAGAATGCCATTCAAAAACAGTTGTTCTCTTTGGGGGGTCATTGGGGAATGCTTTATTAAGCATTTCAAAAGTTTCGGTTGCTGATATTTGAAGTTTCACACAAAATTCTATGCAAATCCTCTGCTTCAATTTTTGTTCCATCGTAAAATCGCCGCAGCGCTAGGTGTGACCTTTAAATAAATTAGAATAACCTTGGCGCGCGCGCAAGTACCGCCTCGATATTGGTACCACCGTGTAGCCAGATATTTTTTCTATAATAAACAGTCAAATTCATTTACATTTTTCATTTATTTATTTTTTTTATGGACCCAGTCCGGGAACTTGTGGGACATACCTTGTATATAGGGATTCAGACAATAATTCTGAAAGATATTTGATACACAGTGACCTTTATTGAAGACACGAATAACCAGTTAGGAAAATTTCCTCTGTCTTCTTCCAAAACACAAGTGACACTCACTCCTCACTTTCTTACTGCTACTCTTTTTGTGTTGTTTTTATTGCTTCCCTCTTTCTCTTTCTTGTTTTTTTTCTTTTTTTCTTATTTTTCTTCTGTCTATATCGTTTTTTCCTTTGTCTCACTGCTTTGTTCTTATGCATATACCTCTGGTGAATCCTGTATAGGGTCAATGACCCTAAATAAAGGCTTTTTGTTGTTGTTGTCTTCCAAAACACAGACGACCATCGATATCAGAGACATTCATTCCACTTCCTTAAGTTTAGAGTGTATTTCACACATGAAATATCTCTGTGGCGAATACCTAGCAAGAATCTCTCTCAAAGCCAAACAGATAAATAAAGTCGAGTCCACCAACCACGTCAAGGACTATAAAATGTATTTTAGACGTTTGTATAGAAAGAGTGAACTAAGAGGAAACGTCGCTGTGTAGAAGAGAGATTTATTTGACTCGAAATCTTTCGCGAACTTTGAATAAATTATTAAAGAACCATGATTCGCCGCTAGGTGGCCGGACAATAAACAACACGTGCAGCACCGCTCCGGTAAATATAGTTATATTACTAATATTTCAGTGTATATTTGCCTTATACTATGAAAGGGATAATACGGTTACTCTTAATACTTGCGGTATGCAACACTAAATATGTAAATTTACTCAAGGTAACGCACTATGCAAAAATCTCAGTACGAAGGGATAATGATGGACAATGTGGTCAAAATATAAACTTACCATCTGGGAATATATCTGGTAACCAAAAAAGACTGCTATGTATCATTCTGGCTCTATTATTTATCTCAGGCATTGAACAAAACCCAGGCCCCCCAACCAAAAAGCAAACTACATTGACTGCGCCAGTACACTCAGGAGAGAGAGAATCAATAGATGGCGAGCTAAAAATGCTAATCTTAAACATGGCGGCGGAAATAAAGAGTCTAGGAGAGAGAATTGACATCAGACTTACCAAAATAGAGACTCGAATGGACGATTGGGATATGCGATTCTGCAATATGGAGGAGAAGCTAACTAAATGTATAGAGTCTCAACAGGCTACCGAAAAATTGGCTTCATGTAATTCGTTAAAGGTAAATGAACTGGAGGCCAGAATCGAATTTTTTGAGACGAGACTGCGTGAGCCCAATCTAGTGTTCTATGGTATTGAGAGGGAGGGTGACGAAAACCAGGCAGATTGTAACTTAAAGATTCAAAACATAATTAGAGATAAAATGGAAATCGGAGATGATTTAAAAATAACAAAATGTCACCGACTTTCACGCGGATCCAATGCACCAGTTCTTGTTGTGGTGCCTGATTATGCTGATAGAGCAAAAATATTTAAAAATGCCTACAAACTCAGAGATACTAAAATTTCGATAAGTAAAGATTATAGTAAAAATGTTAGAGAGCAACGGCGCATCCTAATTGCAAAAAGGAAAGAATTGGGTGAAAGGGGAATAAAATCGAAGTTGAGAGATAACAAGCTTTTTGTAAATGATAAAGTCTGTAAAGTGATGAATGGCCAAGTTGTTGATAGCACAGGAGCTGCTATATAGCAACAACCTCGTAGAAACAATTGTGTAAATAGAAGAAATACGACATCAAAATCACAAATTAATTCTCCATCCAACAATCAAATAACGGAAAGTTACTTCGACACAAATACATGTAAATTCGATTTTCAAGACGCTGACAATGCAATTTTTTCTGAAAATTCGCGAGACATCGCGGAAAAAATAATATGTTGGAATATAAATGGTTTCTATAGGATTCTTTCGATATTTCCACTCCTCGAGCACATAAAGAATTACGAAATTTTTGCTCTACTTGAAACATGGTGCCTGAACAGGACTAACATAACAGATTAGACAATTCAGAAAAGGATGGCACTTGGTTATCTATTTTCTTATCAACAAACACAAGAGCCCTCCAACATGTTGTCTGTTTGATATTTGTATACCTTCCTCCAAACCAAATACAGCTGCATAACTTAGATAAACTGTCTACATATATTCAAAAGCAAATAGCAGATGGAAATTTTTTAGAGAAAACCACACCAAGATGCTCTGCGGTGAGAACCCGATTTGTACCTTCTGTAATTCAAAACTAAAAAATGAAATCACTCACTATATTTTTGATTGCTATGCTCTGAAAGAAGAAAGAAGAACCCTTATGCTCAAAACTGGGCAACTATGTGCTTCACTTCCATCAATAATTGACAATATGACCCAGAATAAGTATATTGCTACGGCGTTTTATGGTTTCCACAAGTCCATATCTCAGAAGAAGGTCAAGTGACACTCACTCCTCACTTTCTTACTGCTACTCTTTTTGTGTTGTTTTTCTTGCTTCCCTCTTTCTCTTTCTTGTTTTTCTTCCTTCTGTATATATCGTTATTTCCTTTGTCTCACTGCTTTGTTCTTATGCATACCTCTGGTGAATCCTGTATAGGGTCAGTGACCCTGAATAAAGGCTTTTTTGTTGTTGTTGTTGTATTAAAGAACCATATTGAGTAAAACGACATTTACTCTTCACAATTCACCCTTTCATACCTCATCTCTAAGGTTAGAAATGGTCGTTATTTCTCCTTAAAATAAATTACGATTTTTCGTTGAAAAGAAACTCATGCGGGATAATTTTTTAAAATGTCGTTTTACAATCACAAGCCGCATTATATTGTATTATATATTGAGTAAAGTTTTCAACCAGCAATAATCGCGCCTCAGAAGATCCTCATGGGCTACGATATCGACTCTGCGCAAAGAAACATATTGCAGAAACACCAACTGTGTGTATAAAATATATTTCAGAGTTATTGTCTGAATCCCAAATACATGCTAAAAGGTACAACTTTCTTAAGTTTTGTCCATGGGTGTCCATAACTTTTGTAAATGAGAAGTGGTAGAAGAGAGATACCTACAATCGACAGCCAAGACTGGGGATCAAATGCGGGATCTAGAACTTTTTATGCTACAATGGCCGCCGACTCTTTTGTACGAAACTACCAGTGGGTGCTGGTAACCAAACGGGGAACACATTCTACGTGTGCTAAAGTCGAACTACTTTAATATGTGTAGACATATGCCATTTTTACAATAAAAGGCACTCGCTAACTACCTACCATGATTGCCGCTGACTTGGCTCATTGCCGCGGTGCATCTCGATCGTTCTGCTTGGTGCAGCCATGTTGGGGCTAGAAGACCTTACCTGATAGGTCAATTAGCCCGGAATTTAAAGATGACGACCTACCATGATTATCATGGCTTGTATCACGTGTACTTGGAATCAATAAAAAAAAGGCTTATAATTTGGTTTTGTTTAAATTTGTAGAAAGTAATATTGTAGCAAATTCATTTATCGGATAGCTCATAATCAAAATTCATTGTTTTTGTGTCTTATTATTGTATTATAAACTTTTAGTAAACTCGCTGTCTGCAAATCTTGCAGCGATATTTGGCATTTAATCGACTTAGGTAAAATTTAACAGGTGCATGTAATCACAATCCCATGTTGCAGAATGGTAAAAGGAAGCGTATAATACCTTCCGAGATAATTAGGGAGAAAACTTTTTAAAAACCACATCAACATTTCCTTTTTTTCCTATGCAGAGAGACTCCGTGGTAAATCCATGTATAAGAAATTTATTTTCCTCTATTTACCCTTACTATTTCTTTTTCTTTACTTTCTATTGTCTTAATTAAGCTTCACTGTAAATATATTTCATTATTACGATTAAATGTGATTAGATTTTACTTTTTATTATTTTATTTTTCAAACTCCGTGGTATATATAAGACTATATAGGCTTTTGTTGTGTGTGAAATGTCATCGCGCGACACATTATAAACAATAAAATAAGTTAATTTAAAAGTTACATGTATTAAACAGATTTCGAATTACAACATAAAAAAGCTTTTTAAAGACCTTTTAGTCTTATACAGATTCTCCGAGTAGAAACGTAGGATACATGTAGGAATAACAGTAATAATACCAGTAATAAGTATTGTTATTATTATAATTTTTAAAGCTAATCACATATAATGATATAATATGAAATTTATATACAGGAAACTTAATTAAGACAATAAAGTTAATAAATAGATTAATCTGGGTAAATGGGAGGAAATTTTCTTATACCTGGATTTACCCCAGAGTCTCTGCAAGTGAAAAAAAAAAAGTAAAAGCTAATCACATATTTATTATTGGTAGTGAAATAGATTTTTTTTTTCATCTTTTTCCACTCCTTACCTCTCAGGAGAATCTAAGACTATAGGTATAATAAATACATTGATTGATTTTATTAACAGATTCAGAGATGAATAAACGTGTTCCACGTGTCCTCAATGATCCCAATATGACAGGTAATACGATGGGTATTTCTAGGAATAGGTAAAAAAAAAGGCAAATCAGTGAAGAAAGGAGGAAGATTGGGCAAGTTGACCATCTGTGGCATGATTCCACATCCTGTCTGGAGATAATGTCCCGGCCACCTGTTGTCTTGGACGGATCTCCTGAGACTTCCTCTCTTTCTGCCGTCCATGTCCAGGTATTGCAAGCCTACGATAGTGAATAGAAGTTTACTAAAATGGTGAAACCGCTGGAAGGGTTCATTACTGGTGAACTATACCCTCTCCTTTTCATTTTCTATTCATTATAGGATATAATTTATATTATGTTGATTGTAGATATATTGCCAGACATTTCTTTCTTTTGTACACAGTTCTCTGTTTTCGTTTTTCTTTCTCTTTCTCCTTGTTAATATCATATGACTATTCTTTACGGCCTACAATTATTGTAAACTAGACGGGTGACATTATCAATGGGATTGACCCGTGTGCATATCTACCCGAGTGATATATATTTAGATAAGATTTTTTTTATAACTGTTTGTTATTAGCATTATCTATTTGTTTGCATCAGCATAATTTAATCTAATCTTTGATAGAGGGCGCTGTTCGTGAGCTAAGTAGAATATTTTGAATATATAGTTTTAATAATTGATTTATATATTTTTTAAAATAGCCTATCGTCTTCCCCGTATTTTTTTACCTATCTGTGGAAATTTTGGTTTGAATTAGTGAACTACTGCGAATTTGTATACCGGACATACAAACAAACAAACATACAAACATTGATTTTTATATATCAACAACAACAAAAGCTTTATTAAGACTTTTTAGTCCCATACATATTCTCCAAGCAGAAATATAGGATACATGCAGGGAAAACAATGATAGAACTTAATGGTAACATAAAATTTATATACAGAGAAAATTATATAAAGACAATCAAGTTAATAGATTCATCTGGGCAAATTGGAGGCAAAGAAAGTTACTATACATAGATTTACCACGGATTCTCGTGTTAGGTCTTGAGGAGTTATTTGGTAGCTGCTCTGAGACTTAGCTATATAGAACTTTTCCTAGTCATCATCCCCGCCCTTGACATTGCCGGTTGGACTTCACTTGTAAGCATTTCGACCTGTGAGTCAATTGTAGGTGTCTTCCACTAGTAAATTGGTTGAATCCCTCAAGCTGCTTTTGTAAGATGTAGCCTTGTCAGCTGTTCAGGAATACTTGCCAACAGAACGAAACTTCGTATTATCCTTTGCCTTTATATTGTTTAGACCATTAAATTTTGGGACAAGTGGTAAATGATCCAAATAAGGCATGCATT
The DNA here is from genome assembly GCA_030710605.1 of Cordylochernes scorpioides. Lineage (NCBI taxonomy): Eukaryota > Metazoa > Arthropoda > Arachnida > Pseudoscorpiones > Chernetidae > Cordylochernes > Cordylochernes scorpioides. The sequence goes on along the minus strand of CP092881.1, from coordinate 28,587,185 downwards.
CAATAGTAAGATGAACAATCATTTCAAGTATTGCAGGCGAAACAATAAAATGATCTATAACTGAGGATCTTTGAGTTGAAGAATAAAAGTTTCCATATTAATCACTGATAGATCTGCCATCTATTACTGTGAGTGAACTCTCATCGAGGAAAATAATAATTCTACAGAGTCCACCTATATTCCAGGAGATTATTCTATGAGGATTGTTCCTTATAGTGATGTAACATTTTATTTTGATAATTAGGATGTTTATGCTGAGCTACAAGTGCAGATAGGCGACTTTTATTCGTTTTTAGAAATAACCAATCATGTGATAGTTCTTGTCTAGGTTGTCGCAAAAATTCATCCTGAGAAAGATATTTTAACTGTGAAAAATTAGGTTGGACGGTGGTACAGTATGAATGCTATCCGAAGTTTGCTATAATGCATCCCCGTTGGAGCTAACAACGCGGCCATTTGAAACAGAGTAGCTTATACCACGGACAATTAGCCTGTTATCTCTTAGTTTGGAAACAGTTCCCTTACTCATAAGTTCTTTTCGCTTGCTAATTAGCAATATCCTTTGGTCTCTAATAGTTGGAGGGTAATCTTTATTTATGAATATTTTCTTGTCCCCTAGTCTGAAAGCGTTCCTAAAAAGCAGAATTCTTTGCTTGAAATCAGGCACCTGAATAAGCAGCGGCGAGTTAGCTTTTTTGTCAATCTTCGGCACTGTTCTATCCTAAAATCTTCAGGAATTTGCATCGTATTTGAAATCAGATCTTGGATCAAACTTCGAGATTCTTTAGGGGTTTCGCCTTCTGCTCCTTCCAGTCCGTAAATAATCAAGTTCTTTTCCCTCTGCCTCATCTCTTCAAGCTCCAAACGTCTCTCGAGATCAGATATTCTATTTGTATTAAGCGAGACAGCTTTAGAAGTGGTTTCCAATGATGACTCGAAGTGTTGTAGGCGCCGATTTATTTTGTCCAATCCTTGTTCTACCGAATCAAGTCTAGTCTCCATTTTTTACCAAAGTCATCTATCTTAGTTGAAAGTGCTAAAATTAGATCATGCAAATATTTATCTTTGCCTGCATCTAATGTTGTTTGCCTTGTCTGTTTGGGGCCAGGATTTGGTTCAATACCTGACATGAGCAGTAGCATTAAAATAATACATCGACGAGTTCCCTTTCCATCATGAGTAAAAGAGATAGCCTTGAAGTTATTTTCATAATAAACAAAAGTTTTAGCGCGAAAATTTACATATCCAGTGATAACAGCAGCTTCTCTTGCAAAAATGGAGATATTAATTATATAGAAATAAATAAAATCAGCTTCATAATCTTCGTAGAGAATATATAAACTATAGGCCAACGGCAGGATACTCACAAGAAGGCGTAACCCAAGTAGAAGCACAAAAAGTTATAAGTTTAAAATATTTACTTATCGGGAGCCGAAGAATATCACGACCGCTCAACTTGGCCACCTAGCGGAGAATCCCCGATTTTTATATATATATATATAGATATGTATAGAGATAAATGTAAAGGCATACATGTATGACAGCGCAAGTGTCCCTAGGGGAAGGTAGTGCTTCAAATTGAAATAAATATATAAATTATAGGATATAAGGGCTGTAGAAATAAACTTTAATTATAAAGTGTTTTAAAATATCGTTTATAACATATTCATAATGTTCAGATAAAAGTTTGTGGTTGTAATTTAAATGTTGTATTTTGCAACTTCCAAGGGCCGGTCAGTGGAAGAATGATATAAACCGCCGATTTTTTACAGCCACGAATTGGGATCAAATCCGGTCATTGGGTATTTTTAAAAATGTTCCAATGGCCTGGTTTCTTGAAACTTCACCAGTTAGAGCAAGTAACCTAACGTGGCTCTCTCTAGCACAATTGTAAGTGAATATTTCTACCTGTTTTCTTCATATGTAGACATGTAGTGCATTTAGATTAACAGCAGTTGTATACTGCCCACCATGATGATCATGGTATACTTGGGATTAGTTCCACCAACACAACTTCCTATGAGCGACCATTTCTGTATATTCAAAAGTAACAACAACAAAACAACAAAAAAGCCTTTATTCAGGGTCACTGACCCTATACAGGATTCACCAGAGGTATACATAAGAACAAAGCAGTGAGACAAAGGAAATAGCGATATATACAGAAGAAAAGGAAAAAAAAAAACAAGAAAGAGAAAGAGGGAAGCAAGAAAAACAACACAAAAAGAGTAGCAGTTAGAAAGTGAGGAGTGAGTGTCACTTGGCCTTCTTCTGAGATATGGACTTGTGGAAACCATAAAACGCCGTAGCAATGTACTTATTCTGGGTCATATTGTCAATTATTGATGGAAGTGAAGCACAGAGTTGCCCAGTTTTGAGCATAAGGGTTCTTCTTTCTTCTTTCAGAGCATAGCAATCAAAAATATAGTGAGTGATTTCATTTTTTAGTTTTGAATTACAGGAGGTACAAATCGGGTCCTCACCGCAGAGCATCTTGGTGTGGTTTTCTCTAAAAAATTTCCATCTGCTATTTGCTTTTGAATATATGTAGACAGTTTATCTAAGTTATGCAGCTGTATGTATATTCAAAAGTAATATGATCTGAAGTAAACCTTTATGTGCCTCTTCGTATCAAATACAAAACATTAATTTATTTTTATTATTATTATTTAATAAAGGACAAATTTATCCACATAATAAGTGAACTTTCCCAGCGATTATGCCAATTTAAATACCAGATCGTGCGCTATAACTTGTATGGCCATTCTACTTATATTTTACTAGACGAATGACCCGGGCAACGCCCGGGGTTTACCCGATTAAATGCTTTTATTCAAATACTATTCGTTACAATTATAAATTGGCGCCGTGGATGTCATTCTTGTATAATATATAAATGAGTTTTAAAAATTGTAAAAAAAAAAATGCATCGGCCGGGAATCGAACCCGGGGCGCCCGCGTGGCAGGCGAGCATTCTACCACTGAACCAAAAGCAAACGGTGACAGAATTAAGAACGCATGTGACGCTGATAACTGTATATATTAATAACTAGACGGGTGACCCGGGCTTCGCCCCGGGATTGACCCGTGTGCATATCTACCCGAGTGATATATATTTAGATAAGATTTTTTAAATAATTGTTTGTTATTAGCATTATCCATTTGTTTGCATCAGCATAATTTAATCTAATCTTTGATAGAGGGCGCTGTTCGTGAGCTAAGTAGAATAATTTGAATATATAGTTTTAATAATTGATTTATATATATTTTAAAATAGCCTATCGTCTTCCCCGTATTTTTTTTTTACTTATGTATGTAAATTTTGGTTTGAATTAGTGAACTACTGCGAATTTGTATACCGGACATACAAACAAACAAACATACAAACATTGATTTTTATATATATAGTCTTATGAGTTATTGTATCCCAAAGACTACTATGAGTTATTGTATTTGTTCATTCACCAGATTGTTCAGTAGAAACCATCGGAACTATTCTACTTATATAAGTCTTCGCTTCAAGGTTTAGTCTTGGTGTTAAAGTAAACTATGGAAAGCTACTTTTGTATATTTGTAGGAATTTCACAAATAGTTTTTCCTTGTACACAGCTCTTCCGCTTTAAAAACAAGAAAACAAATTAAAAACCCTGTTTAGGTTTTGTAAGGAAACAATACACATGAGGATGGGAACATTCAACACTGTTTTTCTGCATTAGTGAAAGGAATAGGAAAAGTGAATTAGAATTGAATGCTTTCATCTTCAGCATACAGCGTGTTTGTGTATTGTTATCTGCTGTATTCGGCTAGATGGCTGAAAATCTTATTTCAATTATTACAGTTTAAAAAATACTAAATACTTATAGTTATATATACAAATAGTTACTATCAAATATTAAGAGATATCAATGCATCGTTATGCTTTAGTACTGGAATAGCAGTAATTTTATTTATATATTTATAACAATGAAATTATATGCTCATACTAAACTCAAACGTTATTTTTCTCATCAGTTTTCATCTTTCTATTATTTCTTTACTTTTTTCTTTATTATGTAAGCTTGTTGTTGTTAATGTCCACATCAAGTATAGTTTAACTTTTGGTGACTATATGGACAAATATTCTTTCATTTGATCTGTTAGTGATCATCTCTCGCAGTTCATCTTGTGACATTCTGGTAGCTTTCTTGACCCCTTCTGGCCAGCTCATTGCAGGTCTTCCTCTCTTCTCCTTCAATTTTTTTTTCTAAACCATTTGCTCTTATTATATGTCAGAAGTAGTTCAGTCTTTGTTTTCATATTTTGGATTCTAGGGATCTAGCAGGATTTATGATTGAAATATTTGTCCCCCCTTCTGAGTGGTGTCGCTGGAGACCCGCTGGCGATTCTCCACCAAACTCTGAAGCGGTGGCAGAGGCACCATATTCATTGTACATAGTGTTATGCATATATATATATATTGGCCCTGCTGGGCCTTTTTTTTTATGGGGGGGGGGGGGGGACTCAAAAATCATACACTTTGGTGGGCTCTGGCACATTTGTAAGTGCAAAGTCGAGCTGCTTTTCACATGTGTAGAAATGTGGTGCGCTTACAGTAAAAAGCAGTCGCTAACTACCCACCATGATTATCATGGCCTGTACAACGTGTACTAGGGATAAGCAAAAAAATAATACACTTTGGTTAGTAGCCCGTAAAACCATATTTTCTCTTTTAAATAGTGCAGACTGTGCACTTAGGAAATGTATTGACAAGATGTCAATAAAATTATTTTAATTGAGAAATTGTCTATCTCATGGTACTCTCTCCGAGTTGTTTTCTCCATGTCAACATTTGAAGAACTTCGATTACTTTTCTTTATTATTTTCTGGGAGATTAGAATGTGTTTAACCAGATTCTTAGATAACACATCCTCACATGACTTCTCTAGAACGTCCATCACAATGACAATGACTTCACATTATCAAATAAAAAGATAAGAAATATGGTGTATTATATTCGTTTTTGATTTTTTATGGAATTTCCTTTTGTAGAATTCAGATTTCAAGTATTCTTAAATTAATATTTCCAAATTTTTTTTTCCAAATCCATATTCTTACTTTCCATAGGATCATTCAAATAATAATCTGTATATATTTATCATGTGTATATAATCTTTCTCCATTTTTACCCCTTTGTATATTTCCCACTTTCATAGGTTTCTCCGCCTTGTAACCCCAAGGAGAATCCTCTGTAAGACCTGTGTGTCTTAATAAAGGTTTTTGTGTGTGTGTGTGTATTCTTAAATTAAGACTTAAAGAAATATTGGATTATTTAGAGAAATAAATGAGGATAATCTAATTAATTTCATTATTATAAATTAAGAAAAAAAGACATCTCTCCTTATCGTGCAACTGAAGAGATGGAGATGCCTTTTTATTAATTTACTAGCGGACGTACCCGGCTTCGCCCGGGGTTTTACCCGAGTAAAGGTTTGTCTAACGAACATTTGTTAAAACAATTATCTATAAACTTATTTAAAAAAATAATAGATATATTTTGATAATTTGAAACTCGTAAATTTGAATCTCTCGATAAAGTGAACATTTTTTCCCGGTCCCTGTGTGCCGTGTCATCCTGAATTTTGTCTTTCCTAATTTTCTACATTACAAAATCATCGTTTTATCTAGTGAACATTTTTTCCCGGTCCTTTGAAAAATACTCGATAAGTTGAATAAAATCAATATTAATTGGTTCCCTCGGTAATTGGAAGTTAAAGGAATAGTATCTTCGTCTTGGAATTGTATCATTATTCTTGTCTCAAATAAATTGCCGTGTCATCCTGAGATAATCTTACTTTTGATAAATAACACACACACACAAAAGCCTTTATTAAGACACACAGGTCTTACAGAGGATTCTCCTTGGGGTTACAAAACGGAGAAAGTGGGAAATAAAAATGGTGAAAGAATATATACATATGGTAAATATATACATATTATAAGAAAGAATAAAGAAATAAGAAGAATTTTAAAAATAAATAAATAAAATAAAAAATTTTTTGGAAATATGGATGGTATATACAGGAAACATTATATAAAACAATCAAGCTAATAGACTTTTGATAAATAATCTTTAAGATAATAAACTTAGTGATAATAAAACTTATAGATAAAAAACTTGTTATCATCGTCGCTGCTTGCGAGTTAAATCTGCAAATAACTCTAAGGATATTCAAGATATTCAAGAAATTATTTTTCAAAAACCTTCCCGGGGATATACCTAATAATATCCCAAAATTTCACGGCGATTGGATGTATGGTTTTTGAATCTATAGAGTACAGACAGACAGACATTCAATTATATATATATATAGATTCACCTTATCCCTGTACAATTTTACACATTTGTACTATTTTTTCACATTATTATAAATGTTCGACCAATAACACATAGCTTTGCTATGACAAAAGATACTTTAAAAAAAAGTATGATAATATATATATAGTATTTTCCATTTATCAATTAAAAAAATAATGATACTTTTGCATTTTTTTTTATTTCCACAGTCTTGGAACATTGGTTCTCTATGAAGTCCACGTGAGACTCTGATCACACTACGCAACAGAAAATATCAAAGACATTCTCTATTTCGTGGTTCTGTTTTTTTTTTTTTCTCATTATCCCATTGTATAATTATACAAGGTCATGGAGGCTAAATTCATAGATCAAATTCACAATCTTGGTAGGGTTGGAATACAGGTCCTGTCTTGAGGCTTCCATACATTCCAAGAGGTGGTCTGGTGAGGCCTCTTTGGTCCTGCAGATGGCGTATTGTGGGAAAGTCTTTATACCATCCTGATAGAAAAGAGGTCTTGCATGGCCAGTTTTGAGCCTGGAAATACAGGTTGCTGCCTGTCGGTTCATCCCACATTCCTGAATAGCTCCAAGCTTTTGGTTCAGATACCAATGATGGGATGTTGACTCCTGTATTTTTGCTTGATGGTTATGGCGAGGTTGGGAATCTCTCTCTCCAAGATTGACTTCTATAGGTAATATTGGAGTATATACCAGGGAATGATCACAAATATACAACAACAGCAAAAAGCTTTATAAAGACCTTTCAGTCTTCATTCTCCGAGTAGAAATGTAAGGTACATGCAGGAATAACAGTGATAATACCAGTAATAAGCATTTTTATTTTATTTTTTTTAAAGCTAATGACATAAAGGTAAAATATTGGAGGAAAAGAAATTTCTTATACCTGGATTTAACACCTAGTCTATGCGAGTGAAAAAAAATGCTCCCAAATATTTGACGGTTTCTATATCTAGGATATAAGTAACTGTGATAATTCCTATTTACCTCATTTTGGTTTCATTGAAGTTGATAAATAGGAACCCCTATATAGAGTAAGTTATAGTGAAAGTCTATAAACCACTAAATGATTTAAACAGTAATATTGTAATCTATAGGTAATTCTACAGTCCTAATGTCCATAGTTCACTTAAATACCATTTCTGAGATTCCACCCTTCAGTGTAGCATATAAAATCAGAATCGTCCAATACAGTATTAAAGTGGTCTGGAAGATTAAAGTGGCGAAACCCCTGGGAAGGTTCACCACTAATGAATCAAGCCCTCCCAATATTTTCCATCGCAGTAAGGACAGTAGAAGTTTGTTTTGTGAATAAAAGGGCCATTTGTGTTTAAATGCATTCGTTTTTATATATAAAACAACAAGGAAACTCTTTATTAAGACATTTGAGTCTTATACAGATTCTCCGAGTACAAATGTTGGGTACATGCAACAACAACAAAACTCTTTATTAAGACATTTGAGTCTTATACAGATTCTCCGAGTACAAATGTTGGGTACATGCAACAACAACAAAACTCTTTATTAAGACATTTGAGTCTTATACAGATTCTCCGAGTACAAATGTTGGGTACATGCAACAACAACAAAACTCTTTATTAAGACATTTGAGTCTTATACAGCTTCTCCGAGTACAAATGTTGGGTACATGCAACAACAACAAACAACAACAAAAAGCTTTATTAAGACATTTCAGTCTTATACAGCTTCTCCGAGTACAAATGTTGGGTACATGCAACAACAACAAACAACAACAAAAAGCCTTTATTTAGGGTCACTGACTCTATACAGGATTCACCAGAGGTATGCATAAGAACAAAGCAGTGACACAAAGGAAACAACGATATAGACAGAAGAAAAAGAAAAAAAAATAAGAAAGAGAAAGAGGGAAGCAAGAAAAACAACACAAAAAGAGTAGCAGTAAGAAAGTGAGGAGTGAGTGTCACTTGGCCTTCTTCTAAGATATGGACTTGTGGAAACCATAAAACGCCGTAGCAATATACTTATTCTGGGTCATATTGTCAATTATTGATGGAAGTGAAGCACATAGTTGCCCAGTTTTGAGCATAAGGGTTCTTCTTTCTTCTTTCAGAGCAGAGCAATCAAAAATATAGTGAGATGTAGGGTACATGCAGGAGTAACAGTAAAAATATAGTAATAAGCATTTTTTTAAAGCTAATCACATAAAGGTAATATGAATTATATATACAGGAAAACTTAATTAAGACAATCAAGCTAATAGATTAATCTGGGTAAATCCGAGGAAAAGGACTCTATAAAGTTTTCTATTTATCAACTTTAATGAAACAAAAATTAGGTAAATAGAAATTATTATTAGCTACTCATATCCCAGATATAGAAACCCATCAAATATTTGAGAGCAATTTTTTTTTTCACTCGCAGAGACTCTTTGTTAAATCCAGGTATAAGAAATTTATTTTCCTCCAAATATACCCAGATTATTACAACAACAACAAAAAAGCCTTTATTTAGGGTCACTGACCCTATACAGGATTCACCAGAGGTATGCATAAGCACAAAGCAGTGAGACAAAGGAAATAACGATATATACAGAGTAAAAAGAGAAAGAAAAAAAATAATAAGAAGAAAGAGGGGAGCAAGAAATCAACACAAAAAGAGTAGCAGTAAGAAAGTGAGGAGTGAGTATCACTTGGCCTTCTTCTGAGATATGGACTTGTGGAAACCATAAAACGCCGTAGCAATATACTTATTCTGGGTCATATTGTCAATTATTGAAGGAAGTGAAGCACAGAGACCCAGATTATTATATTTATTAGTTTGATTGTCTTAATTAAGTGAACTGAGGGGAGTGTCCTCCTCCTTGGTCGGAGGTGAACTCTCTTTAAGGTGGAGAAGCCCTTAGGCTGAAGTTGTAACTATGTAATATATGTTTGACATCATCTATCTTTCATCTATTTCTTTAATCTAACTAATTGCTAACTGAAGGTCAATAAAGGTTTTGAAATTGACTATGGTTGTGAACTCTAGAGCAAAATAGCGTTAAAAATTGTTCTAACCTTCACGTATCCACTTTTAGAACTCCATCTTAATATACTCAATTAAAATATAAATAAAAACGATCGAAAAAAAAAAGAAGATAATAATTAATTAGTTGAGAGTAGAACGATCAAAAGTCCATTATACGTGCCATCAACATCTGCGAATACTTCCAGAAAGAATGCCCCAACAAAGGTCGATAATTAAGTTTGTAGCCTTGAACGTCTATTATCCAACAGCGACGGAAGAAGACAAAGCTTCGATAATTAAAACCAGAAGACATCGACCATTAATCTGCTGCCCCTGTTTTCTCTATCGGCTGCTGCTATCTTTAGGCCATTCTACCACGCCTACTCTTTTATTCTCATTTTGTTTTTTTCACCTTCGTCTGCAATGTTATTTAGGTAAACGGTGTCTTAAGTAAGACATGATCCATTTCTAGAGCGTACCGTTTATTGTGTAAACGTCTTATTTTCCTGGTGGTTCTTTTGTTTCTTTAAATTGATCTCAGTGGGAATATCTAATATTATGCAATTATAGCTTTATATGTACATTTTCCCATATAACTTTGTGTAAATTATAATTTCTTTCTCCCTCTTTTGTCCAATTATTTATTGTATCTCTCAGAAGAGATTCTGTATATAAGACTAAAGGTTTTTAAAATGTATTGATTGATATCAAATAATTTCATCTACTTCAATTTGGAATAAATTAAACATATATAAGCTGTTATAGCCGCTGATGGCGGGTTGATTGAATGATGTCGTGCTTTAGGTATGTGTTCATCTATATTAAACTTTAATCTACTTATATATTTGCCTTATTCTGTCTGTTTGTCTGTTTGAAGCTCACGGATGGGATTTTTCATAACCATCGGTGGTTCAGTGGTAGAATGCTCGCCTGCCACGCGGGCGGCCCGGGTTCGATTCCCGGCCGATGCATTTTTTTTTTTTTTTTACAATTTTTAAAACTCATTTATGACATCCACGGCGCCAATTTATAATTGTAACGAATAGTATTTGAATAAAAGCATTTAATCGGGTAAAACCCGGGCGTTGCCCGGGTCATTCGTATATAATAATTGTATAAACGAATGCAAGACAAAATCACCGCGAATGTTTCTTTTTTTTAAGGCAATTTCTTTTTAAGCCAATTATCGTTATTTATCGTTAATTTTTGTTTCGATTTTATTGAAAAAAAAAACGATATGGTGCCTTTAAAAAATGATCTTTATTACTATGCAGTTTTCTATTTAGTCAATATACCTAAGTTCATGTTGCAAATGTAATTATCTCTATCGATTTAGTAGGTGAAATGCAAAAAAAAAAAAATCGACATGATGAAATCTTTATGAAAATTCACATTTTTATTTTTATATTTTCAAGACACACACAGTTTGGGGCGGGACGTTTCACAAGAGAGACATCCACGGCGCCAATTTATAATTGTAACGAATAGTATTTTAATTAAAACATTTTAAAAACACACAGTTTGGAACGGGACGTTTCACAAGAGTGACATCCATGGCGCCAATTTATAATTGTAACGAATAGTATTTGAATTAAAACGTTTTTAAAATATATACGCACTCGGGTAAAACCCGGGCGTTGCCCGGGCCATTCGTCTAGTATGTTATAAATGCACACACACACACACACAAAAGCCTTTATTAAGACACACAGGTCTTACAGAGGATTCTCCTTGGGGTTACAAAACGGAGAAACCTATGAAAGTGGGAAATAAAAAATGGAGAAAGATTATATACATTTGGTAAATATATACAGATTATAAGAAAGAATAAAAAGGGCAACTCTGTGCTTCACTTCCATCAATAATTGACAATATGACCCAGAATAAGTATATTGCTACGGCGTTTTATGGTTTCCACAAGTCCATATCTCAGAAGAAGGCCAAGTGATACTCACTCCTCACTTTCTTACTGCTACTCTTTTTGTGTTGATTTCTTGCTTCCCTCTTTCTTATTATTATTATTATTTTTTTCCTTTTCTTGTTTTTTTTTTTTTTTTTCTTTCTCTTTTTACTCTGTATATATCGCTATTTCCGTTGTCTCACTGCTTTGTTCTTATGCATACCTCTGGTGAATCCTGTATAGGGTCAGTGACCCTAAATAAAGGCTTTTTTTGTTGTTGTTGTTGTTGAAAGAATAAAAAATAAGAAGAATAAAAAAAATCAAAAAAAGAGAAAAAAAAAAAATTTTTTTTGGAAATATGGATGGGAGAAGTGGAGAGCGAAAAGAGGAAAGAAAACAGGTATTTACATAGGTATGTTATAAATGCTCTATTTTTCCTTTGTTCATTCATTTACCATGACATAATTTTGTTCTCAAATAGCTGTACTCTTCCCCCCCCCCCCCCCCCCCCCTATCTCTTTCTTAAAAAAAAACTGTGAACGTAGTAAATAGGTTATCTACTTGTGTAGTTGTTTATATATTTTCTTTTTTGTTAAGTCCAGTGTTTTCTACCCTTTCCTATAACTTACGTAAACCTCTTTATAAATTACTGTATACACTGCGTGACATTGAAAATGGAACACCAAGAAATAGTGGCCAGAAAGTGATGGAACTCGGCAGACAGAGAGAGACAGGGACGAACAATAAGTGATCTTTATTTCAAAATGATAGTCAGTTTTTCTCCTGTAGAAGGGCTTTCATGAGCCATACAATGTGTTTTTCTCCTGTAGAAGGGCTTTCATGAGCCATACAATGTGTTTTCGTGTTTTTTTTCTCCTGTAGAAGGGCTTTCATGAGCCATACAATGTGTTTTTGTGTTTTTCTCCTGTAGAAGGGCTTTCATGAGCCATACAATGTGTTTTCGTGTTTTTCTCCTGTAGAAGGGCTATCATGAGCCATACAATGTATTTTCGTGTTTTTCTCCTGTAGAAGGGCTTTCATAAGCCATACAATGTGTTTTCGTGTTTTTCTCCTGTAGAAGGGCTATCATGAGCCATACAATGTGTTTTCGTGTTTTTCTCCTGTAGAAGGGCTTTCATGATCTATACAAATGTGTTTTCGTGTTTCTTTTTTCCTGTAGAAGGGCTTTCATGAGCCATACAATGTGTTTTCTTGTTTTTCTCCTGTAGAAGGGCTTTCATGAGTCATACAATGTGTTTTCGTGTTTTTCTCCTGTAGAAGGGCTTTCATGAGCCATACAATGTGTTTTCGTGTTTTTCTCCTGTATAAGGGCTTTCATGAGCCATACAATGTGTTTTCGTGTTTTTTTTCTCCTGGGGAAGGGCTATCATGAGCCATACAATGTATTTTCGTGTTTTTCTCCTGTAGAAGGGCTTTCATAAGCCATACAATGTGTTTTCGTGTTTTTCTCCTGTAGAAGGGCTATCATGAGCCATACAATGTGTTTTCGTGTTTTTCTCCTGTAGAAGGGCTTTCATGATCTATACAAATGTGTTTTCGTGTTTCTTTTTTCCTGTAGAAGGGCTTTCATGAGCCATACAATGTGTTTTCTTGTTTTTCTCCTGTAGAAGGGCTTTCATGAGACATACAAAGTTTTCTTGTTTTTCTCTTGTAGAAGGGCTTCCATGAGCCATACAATGTGTTTTTCTCCTGTAGAAGGGCTTTCATGAGCCATACAATGTGTTTTCTCCTGTAGAAGGGCTTTCATGAGCCATACAATGTGTTTTTTCTCCTGTAGAAGGGCTTTCATGAGCCATACAATGTGTTTTTCTCCTGTAGAAGGGCTTTCATGAGCCATACAATGTGTTTTTCTCCTGTAGAAGGGCTTTCATGAGCCATACAATGTGTTTTTCTCCTGTAGAAGGGCTTTCATGAGCCATACAATGTGTTTTTCTCCTGTAGAAGGGCTTTCATGAGCCATACAATGTGTTTTTCTCCTGTAGAAGGGCTTTCATGAGTCATACAATGTGTTTTTCTCCTGTAGAAGGGCTTCCGTGCCCGAAAGCTAGAGATTTGTGAATAAAAAAACCGATCCCTGGAGGCCTGTAATTTTCACCTTGACATTGATACAATAGTTTATTTTATCGAATATATTTTACAATCAAGATTTGTGGATCACGAAGTTGCTCATTTTCCTAATAAGCCCAATTTTGAAATTGAAGTGTAGCAACACAGAACAAAGTTAAATGAACATGACATCCACCTAAATCATACACAACTCAACAATTCGAATCCATCTGTTAATAATAATCTATAATCTAAATTATACTTTTTCATGTACTAAATTAATGTAATCTAATCTATTTGCAGATAATCCAAAATAGAATAACCAAATTTAATACATCCTAAAGTTAACTTCAACCAAATTAATCGAATTTACACATACACACAAAGTCTTTATTAAGACACCAGACATATTCTCCTTTCTCATTGCCGGCTTGCAATGATATCCCCACGATGATCAATCACCATTATGCAGTGGAGAAAAAAATGATGACTCTAAGTTATTTTTCCTGATTGCTGCATTTTAAAAGTAATACAGAGACAGAACAACCATTTAAATCAATCTAAAATTTATAGTAACCCATATATATATTACTTCATATTTTATTCATTCATATTTATTTAATTAAAAAGGCATATATTGGATAAAAAATTGATCCATTGATCAATTTGATTCATTATTTGCCTTTTTAATTTAACATTTATTTATCGATTGCTTTATTTTCAAAAAATATATTTATATTAAAAAAAGGCTCTTTATTAAGACCTTATATACAAATCTTATACAGATTCTCCGGGTAGAAGAAGAGGTTTATACAGAAATAAAAATAATGTGGTATATATTTATATACATTTTGAAAATAGAGCACACATTAAAATGTTATAATATCTTGATAAAGGTTGGCGTTCAGCCAACTGAAATATTGGTAAAATAAATGATATTTTGATTCAATATATGCCTTTTTAATTGAAAATTTATATACATATACAGTTGAACTTGAATAATTCGATGCCCAAGGGACCAAAATTCACATTCAAATTATCCAAAATTTCGAAATACAAACGGAAATTCTATTTATAGGAAATTCTAGGGACCAACATAAATATTCGAATTAAAGAGGTTTTCGAATTATCCAAGTTCTACAGTATATGATTGAATAAATCATTGATTAGTATATCGAGGGATTGTTCTATGAATACGTTAAATTAGCAGAAAACACATCGAGCTTGTAAAGAACCAATCTCGAGAACTCACAAATGCAAGAAATGGCAAAAAAGAAAATTTGTTGTTTTCTGAAAACCAACACATTCTTATCAGTTTCAGATAATCAAGTTGACATCTCTCATGTGACCCAAGGTTTCCAGGAATTTTGAGGAAAAAGGGGAAGTTAACCCTATGTTTGTTTATCTGAGTGACAGCTTATAAAAGCTCAACGCGCAAAATTTTCACTTCTACTTCTACAAGTCAGAGGTGAGGCTACTTTTCCCTTTTTTTTTTTTGCTGTTTTCGAGTTTGAAAGGTAATTTGGAAAAGTGTATATATGCATCTTAAATTTTCAGTATATTTTTGGGACAATTTTTTGCTCTTTTAAAAGTTTTTTTCTTCCTTTTTTAGAGTTTGAAAAGCAATTTTGTGTAAAAGCGCATTTGCATCTATATTTTGGGATTTTCATAATTTTGAGAGATTTTTTTCTTAAAATGCCTATATAAAAGTGTCTTTTATAACAAATTACCCATTCTTCAATACAATTATTTTTCATTGTAGTCTGTCATCATTTATAAAATAGTGAATTATTTAGATATCTTATTTTTGAGGTCTAAATTCGTTTAAATTATTTTAAAAGTATTTTTAAAACAAAATTTTGGGCTAATATAAATTAACGTTGTAAATTTTAGTTATTATAGATTCGTTAAATATTAAAACACTTATTTGGAAAATTAGTAGATAGTTACAACAACAACAACAACAAAAAAGCCTTTATTTAGGGTCACTGACCCTATACAGGATTCACCAGAGGTATGCATAAGAACAAAGCAGTGAGACAACGGAAATAGCGATATATACAGAGTAAAAAGAGAAAGAAAAAAAAAAAACAAGAAAAGGAAAAAAAAAAATAATAATAAAAAATAATAATAAGAAAGAGGGAAGCAAGAAATCAACACAAGAGTAGCAGTAAGAAAGTGAGGAGTGAGTATCACTTGGCCTTCTTCTGAGATATGGACTTGTGGAAACCATAAAACGCCGTAGCAATATACTTATTCTGGGTCATATTGTCAATTATTGATGGAAGTGAAGCACAGAGTTGCCCAGTTTTGAGCATAAGGGTTCTTCTTTCTTCTTTCAGAGCAGAGCAATCAAAAATATAGTGAGTGATTTCATTTT
This sequence comes from Cordylochernes scorpioides, assembly GCA_030710605.1. Taxonomy (NCBI): domain Eukaryota; kingdom Metazoa; phylum Arthropoda; class Arachnida; order Pseudoscorpiones; family Chernetidae; genus Cordylochernes; species Cordylochernes scorpioides. The sequence continues at coordinate 28,571,498 of CP092881.1, read as the reverse complement.
GTAGTTTTGAATTACAGAAGGTACAAGTCGGGTCCTCACCGCAGAGCATCTTGGTGTGGTTTTCTCTAAAAAAACTTGAAAGTATTCTAACTTGTGCGAGTAGTCTTACAACCGGGAAAGGAAAATCCCCTAAAAGGTATCCCTCCGTCATGAAAGATATGTGAATGTCTTTGTAGTGAGAGTATAGCTTAGATTTATCCATTCTTGTAAGGTCGTTTTGTATAGATTGGTCTGCCGCTGTTTTTAAGAGCCCTGTAATCGCGCTCCTCAGCGTTTCAGGGTCATCACAGGAAACAAGTGCAGGGGATCCATTATCGTTAAGCAGATTAGTGAGCTTTTTAATGAAACCGATGGGTGTGCCCGAAGCATTAGAGAGTTCCCGTGTTCTATTAAAACATATACGTGGCAATCTGTCACTGCTCATATTCAACACCCGCAGCCAATACTTCAGGGTTAATTTTAAGGCTGTTACACTCAATGAGATACGACCGGTTTCTAATCTGATTAGGTAACCTGGAGTGTATCTGGGCATTAGTAGATAGTTATAAATACGCTTTTGTTCCTCTCTGAAATATATATTTATATTTTTTTGTAGATTGTTGGTTATAGGGAAATGGAGTTATAATAATATAATTATTTAACTTTAATACATACAAAAAACCTTATTGATTGAACTGATTTGCTAGGCTTATATCATTTATGGGTATAAATATAAATTCAGTCTTGAATTTTTTTTTTAAACTTTAAAATATTGGTTCATATTTTCATGTTTGAAATTATCGTTTGAACGGAACGTTTGAAATAATTTTTCGTTTTTATTTGTTCAGCAGATTTCTATATTATCGATATAAGTTATCAGTTTCATTAATGTATCCATTCCTTAGTATTACAATACTACATTTTGGTTTTTGGTGATGCATTTGATTGAGTTGAAATATTGGTTCATTTCTACTTGGCATCTTTTCCAACTCTCAAATGTTTCGTTTGAAGAGATATTGAACAAGATTTTGCAGAAATTTGGAAAATGTAGGATAAGCAACTTTTTTTACAATTCCAATTTATTGTTAACTCTTTTATGTTTTTCACCAAGTTTTTCTATATTATTGGTATGAAACCATCAGTTCATCATCCATGTTTCTATTCCTTGTAAATGTATTCTTCATATTACAATACTGCATTTGTGAATGAATAAGGGAATTGACTTATTTTCATATGCAAATTTCCAAATTTTTGACCTGTTTTCAATTTCTTTGCCTATGATATCAGCGGTGAAATTATTTATCATTTTAAACCTTTATTATTAATATAGCTATTTATTTAGCTATAAATATCCATTTAGGCATTCTATTTTTTTTCTTTTAGTGTTTCAAAATTTAGCTTTTTTTTTTGGACTCTGATAAAATATTCACTTATAATTTTTTTCTTTAGAAAACCGCGTAGTTTGGAAGCTGTTTTATCTTATTTTAATATTTAAAAAAAAATTACTTCACTCTTCAATGATATGATAAAATGTTCTGCGTAAACAACAATTCGTCTAATTCCTTATCAAGTTTAATTTATTTTTCTCGCACATATCATAAAAATATATTCAGCGGAATATTGGATAGATTTGTAAATTATTGTTGACTCCCGGTTTATTGGACCCAGTTGAATCTGGGTAGTTTTAATTAAAAAATTGAATTATTTAATAATTTTCTATATAATTTTAAAATTCACTATGGATTTCTTACCTCTTCTAAGCCAGTACATTACTTGTTGACATGCCCACAGGTTGATTTATTTTAACAAATATGGTAAAAGTTTATAAACACCACCTTTTTGAAACAAATTTTGGACAATATAATTTTTAATTTGTTTGCGTAAATCTACGTAAATTTTTGTCTATTATATGTCTATAATTTCGCTATTTGTTTTTACATTTTTGTGACAAAACTAACAAATAAGATAGCAATATATGATCTGTATGTCCAGAATGAAGGCTGCTATTTTATTGCTGGTGATAGCTGTAGCCGCACTGTGCCAGGCCAAGCCCCACGGCGACCACTACTGGGAACAGTACAAGGTAAAACAAGGTGTGCAGCGCCATGATTGGCCCCTGTTAACTGGTATTGTGTTCAGGCCAAACACAACAAAGTGTACAGCGGGCTGGAAGATGTGGAGCGGAAGACCATTTTTGAAGAAAATCTTGCGAAGATTGTCCATCACAACATTGAATATGAACTTGGGATTCAGAGCTACTGGATGGGGGTTAACAAATTTTCTGATATGGTAGGTTTAGCTTTTATTTAAAATGTCTGGACACTTTGCTGTCACTGCTCAAATGTTTTATATTTGTGCTGATTTTGTTCTAAATGTTTTCTGAAATTCCAGACACCAGAGGAGCTAGCATCCAAGAAAGGCCTTATGCGATCCCTTAAATCAACCACGGGACCTCTTTTCAAATCAACTCCTGGCGTAAAACTTCCAGATTCTGTGGATTGGCGCTTAAAGGGAGCAGTAACTCCTGTGAAAGACCAAGCACAATGTGGAAGTTGTTGGGCCTACTCCGCAACTGGATCTCTGGAGGGTCAATGGTATCTTAAAACCGGGAAGCTGGTGTCCCTTAGCGAGCAGAACTTGGTAGATTGCTCTGAGTCCGAGGGTAATAATGGCTGCGGAGGTGGTTTGATGACCCAAGCTTACGAATATGTGATGAAAAACAAAGGTATCGACACTGAAGAGTCTTATCCATATGAAGCTAAGGTAAGTTTTACTGTTTCACATTCTCTGTAGGTATTTATTCTATGAGTTTTGTTTTCAGGATGGCAAGTGTCGCTATAACAATGCCACCATTGGAGCTACTTGTAGTAGCTATGTGGAACTTGCTGAAGGCGATGAGGAAGCACTGAAAGAAGCTGTGGCAACCAAAGGTCCAATTTCCATTGGCGTTAATGCTAATGATTTACAGACCTATTCTGGAGGAATCTTGGATGATCCTGATTGTGACGCGGATTTAGATCACGGAGTTCTGGCTGTGGGATATGGCAGCGAAAATGGCAAGGACTACTGGCTGATCAAAAACAGGTGTGTAGCTCTGTCTTAGCTTCAGGTAATGACGTCATGTTTACCATTTTTGTGTGTACAGTTGGGGCGCTGATTGGGGAGAAAAGGGATATGTCAGGATTTCCCGAAACAAGAACAACCAATGTGGAGTCGCTTCCATGGCCAGTTATCCCGTTGTCTGAAAACTTTGGAATTGAAATAAACGTTTTTCTAACGTATTAAAGCCTAATTTCACTTCACCTTCACTTCATTACACCGAATTTTATTAGGTTCAGTATTTTATGTAATTTTTACCTATTTATGAATTGTAATATAATTGTTTCATTTTTCAATATGATCCTTATGATATATTATAGAGATGAAGAATGTTTGATCCGGGGGGGGAAGGATAAAATGTTTGGGCAAAATAAATAACGAAAAAGTAGAATTAATTATAATTTATATGCAAGATAGTTGTAATTTAATATATCTTTTTTTTTTAAATAAGTTTATAGAGAATTGTTTTAACAAATCTTCGTTAGACAAACCTTTACTCGGGTAAAACCCGGGCGAAGCCGGGTACATCCGCTAGTTAATGATATATAACAGATATTTTGAAATATTTATTTAATTTTGGAAGAGAGCGTTTTCTCCTTGTACAAGTTGAAAATATGAAATAAAATATACTATAACATTGTCTTAGACGACCTTTCTCAAATGGCCAATTAGTCGAGTTAAAGACAGACAATTATGTAATAGAAGAATTAACAAATTAGAAACACGATACAAATATAGCGTGTGTTTTGTAATTAATAAATGAGCTCATATTTCATCCTGAAAATATATTAAAAAACTGAAAATTTCATTTTTCGATGCTATTATTGTATTCGGTTGTTCGGCGGTACAATTTCTAAAATTACTACTATAGGGAATAATAACGCAGGGGCTCTGAGCATTTTTCGATGTAATAAAAAAAAAAAAAACTAATATGATTCTTTATAGCGTGCCATTTCTTATAAGATATACTAACTGTATATAAATTAAATTTGAATTATAGCAAACTAACCTAATTTGAATCATACTATAAAATACAATATTGTTATAACTCTATGTTGTTACTTGAAATAAAAAAAAAAACTTTTTGATACCTTAAAAGTAATAGATATATATATATTTTCAAATTATCATTACTCCTTCTTAATACAACTATCTTTCATATAAATTATGTTTTATTCTACTATATATATATATATATAAGGAATAATATCACATTAATTAGGTTTATTTATCTGCTATTATAAATATTTTCAAAGGAAAACATTTTTTTTACCTCTTCTTTTGTTTTCTTCTTCTTATAATTGGACTTAGAACAAATAATAACTAAGCTTTTAAAAAAAATTCTGTCTACACTAATAGAAACTAATAAATTCAATATTCTGAGACACCAATACCATACCTTTATTTCTGTATTTTCCCCAATTTTACATTGTTTGATCCTTTAAATTGATTCAATAATTTTAGTTTAGATTTTTTTCTCTCTCTCCTTATAGCATACATATCAATTATCTGTGCTTGTTCAATCTTTATAAAGGGAGGTATAGAGAATGAACAATCAATCTAATTGATATGAAGCACCAAAACTTATATTCCTTTACTTCCTTATTTAGCAGAAATAATAGGTATTGGTCAACATATATAATACTTATATTGAAAAAAGTACAAATAGGATTATGTATAGAATATACGGGACCATTAGGACTGATCCATGTAGATTGGTGATGTGAGTTATTACGGGACAGCATTTTTACCATCTTCAGACAAGGGATTTATTTCTTTGTCTGATGAGGCTTGACTTTTCTGTTTATGGGTATATCGTTTCGTTCGTTATATTTTTTATTTTTTCTTTTATATAGTGCCAATGACGTGGCACTTACTTCGATGAAAACAACCTGAAAGCCATATATTTTGCGCCTGTTATGAACTAAATCATTGCTTTTGGGTTACAGTTTGAAATTATCTGTCAATTACTGTACACACATCTGGAAAGAATTACTGTTCTTGGAACTCTTAGACCATATCTCTTAATGCAGTGTTGGGCAGTAATCCATTCAAAGTAATACATTACCTTGTAATTACGAAGAAAATGTAATCATTATTGCATTTTGCCCAACTATGTATTAATGTTTAGAAAGAAGACAGCACCGTTTTAAAAACCATGAATTACTTTATTTTAAGGATACAAATTTAATTTCGAGAAAGATTTGAGCGTAGGAAAGATAATTTGTCAAGAGTGTCATCATGCAAACTAGAACGTATCTTATTGCATAGGTATCCAGAGGAGGAGAAGACTCTTTCCGATTCCACAGACGTTGGAGGAATTGTCAGCAAGTATTGATACACACTCTCTAAATGGGGTCCTCGTTTGCCTGACTGAGCAGCAATATTAGGTTCGTGGTTAATCATAGTTGAGTAGGATGCGGAGTCTGGTGTAGGTATTGCAATTGAAGTTGAAGAGGCAGCCTCAATAGCTTCTTGCAATCGGCGCTCAATTGGAAGATGGTCATTTGATTGTGATGGCTCATGGCGTTCTTGTAAACTCCGAAGAAGTTGCGAATTATCTTTATATATTATATTTCTTTCTCCATCTGAAGCTCTCGAACGACCTTCTCACGAAATGTGTCCGCATAACGACACACTTTAATCTCAATGGTCTCTGCGGAGAGAGGAATTTCATTTCCAAGAGCATTGAGGCACTTGCGTAGATCCATAGATGTGACAAAAACGGAGAATGGCAATCCGTCGAGAGCTATCATTCTAGCTAGCACAGCATCAGTCGATCGATCGATGGAAACAGATGATAAATGATCGAGAATTGATATCTTGGTTTTTTTTTTTTTTTGCAGGGGTCTGTGTATCAACTTCGTCTTTAACTTTTATCTTCGAAGTTTCGATTCCGTGGACCGCTTTCTGGTGTACATGCAGCCCTTTTGTAGACCCACCGACGCATTTCAAAATCCTTTTGCACGCTATACACTGTGCATTTTGGCCAGATCCGTCTCGTAGGTAATAGCATCAGATTCCTTCTGATTTAAAAGGAATAAACTTCGCCATCACAATCAAGAAGTGATAAGCTTACCAAAAATGTCCGACGCATTTTCTATTGAGAAATAACAAGGTCCGATAATATTGTTTTAGAGACTTTGTTTTATGTTCGTATAAGTTGGAAACTATTTTAGGCTGATGCTTGATAGTGACGAAGCATTTAATGAAATGACATTAAATAAATTTAATTTAAATTAAATGACAAAAAAGCTAGCAAGGGTTTCACAAAATGAACAGCAGAGCAGTGCGTTCATGATGACCCAGGCATACAGAGTACAGGATAAAGAGTATAAACATAGATTAAAAAATATATATATATAAAACAATTTGGAGCTCAGATAAGAGGTTAGTGGCGGGTCCATGTTACACGCAGGTCCGCCACAAAAATAAAGGGATGCCGCTACTATCTAAGAAGCCACTATTTGCATGTCAACAAAAACTGGGCCCCCTCCATGTATACTGCTGCATACTCTCATTCTAGAGGCTGCCATTTTGGAAAGATCTTGCAGAATAACCCTTCGTTATTAGTGCATGAAAATAATTTCAAATCTCTCAGAAAAAAAAAAATGCAAGAAATGCAGCTGTATAAACAAAACGTCAAAAGTGTGCTATCTCATCATCTGTTTGATTACCAAAATGCTAGACAAGAAAAATATATTTTTGCGCTGGTTTTCATGCACAAACCGGTAATCCCGGGATTTTTCGAGCAGAATCCCGTGATTTCGGGATCATTATTTGGCTCCGGGATCCCGGGATTGGAGGCCCTAGTTGACGCACACTGTTGACTTATTTGAATTTAATCATATATCCTTGTAGTTCTAATAGTTTACTATTCTCTTGTATCTCTAATATCATATTATTTTCCTGCAGTCTTATTATTTAGAATGTATAAACACAATTTGGATTATAGTTTGAACCTACCAACATCAGACAAAGGAGCTACTTCTTTGTCTTTTGACGTTAGCTTGCCTGTTCCCAAGTTGATACACATTGTTAATTGGTTTGGATAGGGTAGTATTTTCTTGTAGTTGTAATAATTTATTAACTATATTTCTAATATTTTATTATTTTATTCCAGTCCTAATATTTAAAAAGAAAAAAACACAATTTGAATTATAATCTGGCCCGACAGGATCGTTAGGACTGATCCATATAGATTGGTGATTTGATTTATTACGGTACAGTTTTGTTGCCATCTTCAGACAAGAGATTTAGTTCTTTGACTGATGAGACTGACTATTCTGTTTCAGTGTTGACGCACACTGCTTACTTATTTGTATTGATTCATATATTCTTGTAGTTCTAATAATGTACTATTCTCTTGCACTTCTAATTTCTTATTATTTTCCTGCAGTCCTAATATTCAGAGTGAATTAACACAATTTGGATTATAGTCTGAACCTACCAACATCAGACAAAGGATCTATTTCTCTGTTTTTTGATGTTCGATTTCCTGTTCCCTTGTCGACGCACATTGTTAATTTGTGTGGATAGGGACATATTATCTTGTATTTATAATAATCTATTAACTGTAATCCTTAATATCTTATTATTATCTTGCAGTCCTATTATCTAAAAATAATAAACACAATTTGAATTATAGTTTGAAACTAAGGGAAAAGTATGTCTCAATCTGATTAGTTTTTGGGATCTGAATACATTATAGTTACCATTATCAGACAAAGGATCCGCCCTAAGCCTATTGAAGAATACTTTTCTTTTTCTTTCTTATCACACACTGTTGATCTATTTGGAATGAGTCATATTATCTAATAGTTCTACTAATTTATTATCACCCTCTTGTATTTCTAAAAAAAAATCTTTTTCTTCTCACCTGTTCTAATATGTAGAGTGAAAAGGCACAGCTAGATTATATAAATAGTAATTACAGTAAAGGTAGACTTGATCCTATATGTTTTGTTTCTGTCTGTTTCGAATCTACTGAAATTGCCATATTTAGACAAACGATTCAATCCCTGGTCTGTCGACACTAACTTCTTTGTTTCATTATTGACGCAAACATCTGATTTGAGTGGTTCGAGACGTATTAACTTATAGTTCTAATAATTTATTATTTTTTCATAGTTTAAAAAATCTTGGAGAGAAAAAGTACATCTTGGATTATAGTTTTGAGCTACGTAAATGTAAGTTTAGGTACGATTAGGTTGATAGTTTTTGTTGTTTCAAAGACAGGTTAATTGACTTCATCAGACAAAGGATTCAGTCCTTTGTTCTAATAACTTTAACTTTCCTGTTTCCATATTGACACACACAATTTTTAATTTGATTGTTTTTAAAAAAATATCCTTTTCCTATAATTCTAATATCTTATTTTCTTCCAGTTTTAAATTCTAAATAGAAGAAGCACATTTTAAATTTATTTTGAAACTACGGAAAATGAAACTTGATCCGTTTCATTAGTTGATTTGTGTTGTATCTGCAGCTTAGCTTTTACCGCATTTCCATTCCAATCAAAATTTTATTTCTATTTGGTCGAAGAGGTATGGTTTAGCAGTCCTGAAGATGCGGCCGAAACAGCTGCTCAGGATTTCATCTGAAGAGGCCCGCCTGAGTACCATCCTCTTTCCATTTGGTCTAACCTTTAAGGTTTTCATTTGGTCTAACCGTTATGGTTTTCATTCCTCCTAATTGGTTCATTAAATTAATATACAGTGGTACCTCGACATACGAGCGCCCCAACATACGAGTTTTTCGAGATACGAGCCGACGAGCAAGTGATTTTTGCTTTGAGTTACGAGCGAAATTCGAGATACGAGTTCGGTTCGGTAGTGTTGAAGATATTAATCTGTGATTTTAAATGTTTCTTTTTGACCAGTACTTTTGTTTTGTTTTTGCTTTTCCTAAAATGTTTCTTTCTTCTTCTTCATTATTATTTGTTCTATATGCAAAGCTTTGTTTTTTGAGACTTGAATAAACAAATTCAAGTTTATTATATTTTTGTGTGCTTTTAAAGTTAAAACACAACAGGTAGTAACACGCAGTCGCGCCATCACGATCAGTTAGCAGCGTGCTTCCGCTGTGATAAGTTGTGTTTTGTGTTCGCGTTTTGTGTTGCGTTTACATTTACAGTTATAGTTCATTTATTTTTATAATCATGGATCGGAAAGAAGTTTGTAAAAAGTCAAGTGCTAAGAAAAAGATGATGAGTATTGAATTAAAACGTGAAATTATAGAAAAACATGAGCAAGGTGTTCGAGTTGTTGACTTGTCAAGGCAGTATGGCCGTAGTAGGTCCATGATATGTTCTGTGCTTAAACGGAAGGAGTCGATAAAGAGTGTAACGCCGGCTAAGGGCCTTGAAAGCGAGAAAAATGTAGCGAAAAAGGCAAAGACCAGTGAGGATATCTAATTTATTTCTTTACATTCTCTTTTTTGTTTTTGTGCAATAAATATTTGATATTTATAAATACGTTTTTATTATTTAAAACCACGTAACAAAAATAACTGGGGTGACATTTTGGAGGTTGGAACGGATTAATGGTAGTTCAATTGTTTTGTATGGGGAAATTTGCTTCGAGATACGAGTAATTCAAGATACGAGCAAGGTTGCGGAACGAATTAAACTCGTATGTCGAGGTACCACTGTACTATCTTATATCGTGTCCTCCAGTTTTACACTAGATTGTTTTTAAAATAAACTAAAAAAAATATTCACAAAAAATAAAATCTTCACAAAAAAAAAAAAATCTATCTTCTTACATCAAGAGAGAAAATAGAGAGAAAATAAAAAAACTTTTCTTTCACTAATTATCTTAATTTTATATTTGGAAAATTATTTTTCTGTCATGGTTCTTCTGTCTTTGCTCTTTTCTATAAAATTTCTCTTCACTTATTCCTTTTTTTACCCAGCCTATGACATTTAACCTCCGATGTTTTGCTGGTGTTACTTTTTTATTCTTTATATTACTATATGCTGACTACTTATTTATTACAAAAATAAAAACAAACCTCACATGTTTAAACTAAATAACAAATTTTATAAATCTTGAAATTCTCATAACGGTATTATTTGATACAGAATTAGATTGCTGTTCTGACTTAAAATTAAATTAAAAATCTGTATTTATTAATATTTTACTTTTCCCTATTTAAAAAAAAAATACTATATACAGTAAAACCCCTCTATAGTGAACCCCAATGGGACAGAGCTTTTGGTTCACTATAGCCACGGTTTGGCCATTTTTTTTTTTACTTTTCTAAATTTTTAGACCGTATAATTAAAAAACAGCCACACACACTGGAAAAGGCACCCAATTAATAATGGCCATTTTGTTTTGATTCCCTAAATTGACCTATTTCTTTACAGTAATGCTGAATTTCAAAAGAAGTCATTTGATAATAGGTTCTTCTTATCATTAGCATACATGTTTATATATGAACCTCTATGCATAATTTTAAAATTAAGCCAAATTCTCTAGGCAAAGCTTTATTAATTATATATTTGAAAGGTATAAGAGTATTTAAGAACATCTTTCTCAAATAATATAATACTAAATTTATTTGAAAAAATTTGTTGTTTGAAAGTGAAAAGTAAAATTTGAAAATCAGAATTGTCCTAAAATATCGTTATTTCCATCAAAGGAATAAAGCTCCGTGTATTCTGAATCAAATGAAGATGAATCAAAAGTATCTAATTCAGAAAAATCGGTCACGAAACCATGTTGATACGATAGCGCGATCGGTAAAATTGCGAATAAAAAACGTCAATTTACAAACACAAAATCGGTGCTAAAACGGCCGGCTTGGAGAGAATATCCGCGAACCCTGAATGAGTCATATACCTAACAAGAATTCCATTCTAAAAATAGAACTGTAGTGGTAGTTTTTAAGAATTTATAAGTCGATTTGTTTGTGGCCCGTGAGACACGGGGCACTCTTTTTTTTTTTTTTCTTCCAATTCCAGTTTCCTCATATTCTTCCGAGGTATAGATTGAATTTTTGTTTTTAACCTGTTATTCAAACCATTTCTGGCTTTAAAATTATTTGGAATTATTTTTTAGCCTAGGTTAAACCTGATATAGAACGCTTCTAAAAGTGCATGCTGCCACTGTTTTTTTTTAGAACGCCATTCTTTGTTTCTTTTCTTCATTTTGGAAGCCATTTGTATTTTTTTTTTTTATATATATAAATTGTAGAATGCAAAGATATTCTATTAAATAAAAGTATAATGTGTAAAATTTAAACAACATACAGCAAAAATAGAATGTAAATCAAAACAAACAATGCCGCTAATTTTTTTGTTTTGAAATCGCGATCCCTGAGCTGAAACATGATCAAAATTTTGTTGTTTTAATTTTTTTTTTGAATCGCAATTTTAAGTTCGTTATAAGCCTAGTATTTTTAATAGATTTTATCATTTTGGGACCGAAAATAGGTTCGTTATAGGGGTAGTTCGTTATTTTAAAAATCGCAAAGTTCGTTATAACGATGGTATTTTCAATGGAATGGAATTGGGAATCGGCGTGGGTTCGTTATAAGGGAAGGTTCGTTATATCCAGGGTTCGTATTAACGGGGTTTTACTGTATATATTATATATATATATATTATAATTATCATTTTAAAACAATAGTGCATACTGTGCACTTTTGCCTACATTGACAAGATGCCAATAAAATCATGTTAATTGTCAATTGTCTAAATTATATCACATCATATAATATATTAATCTAAAATAATAAAATTTAACTTATTTGCATAATACACAGATGGGCACCTGATAACACATCCCTCTTTTCGCAGAATCTTGACAACAATCAAGTCTCTACAGACCAGAATCTTGACAGCCTAGTTAATACATTTTCTAAACAAATACTAAACGCAATGCTTGCTGCAGATATGCGCATTAAGGTCAGACCTGGCCGCCCAAAATCGAAACCCTGGTATAGCAGGGAATGCTATTTAGCCAAAAAAGCTGCTAAGGCAAGCCTCACAACCTTTAAGGAAACGAACACTGACGTAGACCGCAATATTTATGTCTCAAATAGGAAAAGGTACACGACCTTAATAAACTTCAACAAGAAAAAATATCTTCAGGAAAAACAAGAACTTCTTAAAAATGCCCGTGACTCCGCAAACTTCTGGAAAACTATAGCTACCTTGAAAGACAAAAGCTATATACAAGGAAATATAACAATTTTAGAGTGGCAATGCTTTTACAACAAACTGCTCTCTGCTGAAACGACGATAGGAAGCGACCTATCTACTCTCTCACGAATTGATCCTGAACTCTACTGTGAAATCTCCATAACAGAAATAACTAGAGAAATCTCCAGTCTGGCAAATGAAAAAGCTTGTGGCGCTGACGAAATTCCGAATGAAGCATTAAAGACCCTACCTTTCGAACACCTTGTTACTCTAAAAAATATATTCAACAGAATCATTAATTCTGGTTCATATCCCTTAATATGGTCTAAATCTATCATCCATCCTATTTTTAAAAGCGGTGACCGGGATAATCCATCAAACTACCGCGGAATCGCCCTTATTAGTAATCTGTCAAAACTTTTCACATCAATACTAAAATCGCGATTACGCAACTGGATTGAAGGTAGATCAATTATTCCAGAAAACCAGGCCGGATTCAGAAAAGGCTACTCCTGTCAAGATCACATATTCACACTGTTGTCCTTGATACAGCTGACTCTCAGACGTAAAAGAAGAAAACTCTATGCTTTTTTTGTGGACCTAAAAAAGGCTTTTGACACTGTTCCCCACTCACTTCTGTGGTCAAAATTGGGTGAAATAGGTCTGGATTTCCGCTTTGTTAACCTTATCAGGAACTACTTCGAACAAATGACAACGACGGTGAGATGGAATGGACTATTTACTGAACCCATCAAAATCCGATCGGGAGTGTTACAAGGAGAACCCTTATCACCCTATCTATTTATACTCTTTGTAACTGATTTAATCAACATTTTTAATGACTCTACTCTACCAGGCATATACCTCCCTAATTTTGGAACGGTCCACCTTTTGATGTATGCCGACGACATAATTCTCATAGGAGAATCAAAAATCAATCTACAAATAAAAATCAACATGTTGAAAAAATACTTCGAAACAAATCATCTAACCCTGAACGAATCAAAATCCAAGATAATGGTTTTCCGAAATGGTGGCCGCCCTGCAAAATCGGACAAATGGTTCTGGGGAGACCAACTGTTGACAGTGACATCGAAATATCTCTATCTTGGCTATCCCCTCACAACAACAATCTCGTTTAGTCAAGTGGCTTCATACTTTAAAGGCAAAGCGCTTGCAGCTACCGGCGAAGTATGGAAAATTATGGAGAAATCCAGGTTGAATTCATTTGGTTCATCAATGAAACTATTAGACTCGATTATCCTGTCAACTCTGCTGTATTCTGCTCCAATTTGGGCAAACGAAAAGTACAAAATCTTGGACCAAATTCAGAATAACTATCTCCGACGACTATTGAACTTGCCGAGTAACACACCAGGCTACATACTACGCATGGAAACCGGACGCTTCTCACTAGGAGTCACAGCAACCAAACTAATTCTAAAGTTCTGGTTAAGAATATTAAAAATGGAAAAATCCAGATTGCCCGCAATCTGTCTAGCCCAATTATGGGAAACGTCCACTCTGACGAATGCCTTTATAGGTTTTACAGAAAATTTAATGAATATCCTAAACTCAACTGGATTCATGTGGTTAAAGAATTGTTCAGACCCCAATATTCTACAGAAAGCAATACCTCAAATTATCAGAATCACTATAGAACAGTCTATCCAAACCGACCAATCAAGAATAACCAATTCGAAGCTACACACACACTACAAATATTTACATAAAACATTCGCAGCAGAGAACTATCTACTAAGTGAACTCCCACTGCCGGCTAAACGCCTCATTGCGCAATTGAGAATTCTATTTGTTTTATATCGAGAAGACCATATAAAATATCTAAGGACAGAAGACTTGTATTGCCAACTATGCAAAAATAGAACCGAAAATGAATTAGAACATTATATATTTGAATGCATGCCTCTTGACACGGAAAGAAAAATACTCTTCTCTAAGATAGGCCATACACACTTCACATTATATTCTTTATTATCCAACTTTATAGACAATAGTTCAGTAGCTCTAAATCTATATAACTTCCATAAAAATGCTGTAAAAAAGAAAGACTTAACCGAACATTCAAACATACCAAAAATTTCTGTTTGATGAGAAAGACAGAACCAACATCCAATTATTTGTTTAGGCAGATACGATAAGTTAACAATGATAAAACGGTGTTTACCTTACAACCCTGAACACGAGGATTTCCTGGGAAATCTCTTAAAGATTTCTTAAAAAATACATGGCCCACCTGTGCTGTGTGAGAGCTTAAATGGTCTTGTTCCATATGTAAATACCTGTTTTCTTTCCTCTTTTCGCTCTCCACTTCTCCCATCCATATTTCCAAAATTTTTTTTTTTTTCTCTTTTTCTGATTTTTTTATTCTTCTTATTTTTTATTCTTTCTTATAATCTGTATATATTTACCAAATGTATATAATCTTTCTCCATTTTTTATTTCCCACTTTCATAGGTTTCTCCGTTTTGTAACCCCAAGGAGAATCCTCTGTAAGACCTGTGTGTCTTAATAAAGGCTTTTGTGTGTGTGTGTGTGTGTGTGCATAATACAAAATAGAATAACCGTTTTTAATGCATCTAAAGCTAACTTAACCCAATTAATCAGATTTATAGTAACCCATTACTTCATATTCAATCATATATATTTATATATAAAGGCTTGAATATATCATTGATTATTATATCGAGGGATTATTCTATGAATACGTTGAATTCGCAGAAAACACATCGAGCTTGTAAAGAACCTATCTCGAGAACTCGCAAATTCAAGAAATGGCAAAAAAGAAAAATTGTTGTTTTCTGAAAACCAACACATTCTTCTCAGTGTCAGGTAATCAGGTTGACATCTCTCATGTGACCCAAGGTTTTCAGGAATTTTGAGGAAAAAGGGGAAGTTAACCCTATGTTTGTTTATCTGAGTGACAGCTTATAAAAGCTCAACGCGCAAAATTTTCACTTCTACTTCTACAAGTCAGAGGTGAGTCTAATGATCCCTTTTTTCTGCTTTAGAGTTTGAAAGGTATTTTGTAAAAGTTTGCATACATTTCACATTTTCAATAAATGTTAATTTTTGGGGTATATTTTCCTGTTTCAATAGTTTAAAATTTAAAAGTAATTTTTAAAAGTGTAAATGCATCTTATATTTTACGTAAATATTTTTTGTGATCTTTATTTTTAAAATGTTCAAAAATATATTCAGAGTGTATTATGTTTTATAAGAAGTACCTACATTCTTTTTTCAAATGATTATTATTTTTTGTTTGGCATAATATGGGCAACTCTGTGCTTCACTTCCATCAATAATTGACAATATGACCCAGAATAAGTATATTGCTACGGCGTTTTATGGTTTCCACAAGTCCATATCTCAGAAGAAGGCCAAGTGATACTCACTCCTCACTTTCTTACTGCTACTCTTTTTGTGTTGATTTCTTGCTTCCCTCTTTCTTATTATTATTATTTTTTTTCCTTTTCTTGTTTTTTTTTTCTTTCTCTTTTTACTCTGTATATATCGTTATTTCCTTTGTCTCACTGCTTTGTTCTTATGCATACCTCTGGTGAATCCTGTATAGGGTCAGTGACCCTAAATAAAGGCTTTTTTGTTGTTGTTTGGTATAATATGTTTATAAATGTTTCTGTTTAAAAATCTAAATCGATGCAATTATCCCTAGCCGGAATATCGCGTTTTGTGTGAAAAAAGTTTTTGGGGATGAAAAATGTTTAGGTGTAAACAAAAATTCGTATAGTTCCTTATTTTTGCTTTTTTTTTTCTTTTTCCTATTTATTTTTCTCGCCCATAATATAAAAATATATTTAAGAAAGTGTGGCCAATATTGGAATATTGCGTATATTTGAAAATGATATCATTTAATAATTTTCCAAATAATTTTAATATTCACTATGGGATTCTATAACGTGGGTTACCTTCTATATTCCAGTACATTAGTAGTTGAACGCCCACAGGTTGACAATTATCGGAAAAAGTCATAGACACATTCAAGTTTTGAAACAGATTTTAGATTATTTTATTATATAATTTATTATCGCATTGAATAACTATACAAGGTTATTGAGACTAAATTCATAGATCAAATTTACAATCTTGGTAGGGTTGGAATACAGGTCCTGTCTTGAGTTTCCCATACATTCCAAGAGGTGGTCTAGTGAGGCCTCTTTGGTCCTGCATCTTGTTCCATGGCCAGTTTTGAGCCTGCAAATACAGGTTTCTGCCTGTCGGTTCATCTGACATTCCAGAATAGCTCCAGGCTATTGGTTCAGGTACCAATGTGGTACCATGTGTTTGAAAGAGTCGAAATCAAGGTCTGAATTAGGTATTGCTGCTGATTTTGCATCTGCTGTGTCATTGCCTTTCAGTCCTATGTGGGATGGAATCCATTGGAAGGTGATGACATTTTAGATCTGTTGTTCTGTGATCTTGTTTTACAGCTTGTATAGGTGACAGCAAGTCTGTAAATAAATATATTTTAGACAATACAATTGATTACATTTATAATTTCTAGATATATTCAATTGATGCTTTATATTAATAAACGTAAATTTATAAGTTTTTAAATAAATTTATATAATTGCGTTGTTTTTATTTTATTTTTAGATTTTTGGGACAAAAATAGCAAACACTTATATTAATATATGATATCTGTATGTCCAGAATGAAGGCTGCTATTTTATTGCTGGTGATAGCTGTTGCCACACTGTGCCAGGCCAAGCCCCACGGCGACCACTACTGGGAAGAGTACAAGGTAAAACAAGATGTGCAGCGCCATGATTGGCTCCTGCTAACTGGTATTGTGTTCAGGCCATACACAAGAAAGTGTACAGCGGGCTGGAAGATGTGGAGCGGAAGACCATTTTTGAACAAAATCTTGCAAAGATTGTCCATCACAATATTGAATATGATCTTGGGATGCAGTACTATTGGATGGGAGTTAACAAATTTACTGATATGGTAGGTTGATGCTTTTATTTAAAATGTCTGGACACTTTGTTGTCTCTATTTAAATGTTTTATATTTGTGCTGATTTTGTTCTAAATGTTTTCTGATATTCCAGAGACCAGAGGAGCTACCACGCAAGGGACCTATCTTAGTAATGAAAGCTGGCAAATTATGGCGGATTTATTGAAAATGATGGTCTCTACTTCAATGAAAATAAATATTTTTGTTCATTATTTAACGTGTATTGATATCTTATTTATGGCAATGAACTTTTGGTATATATATAATATTTTATATATTTATAAGGTTTATAATATTTAAGGAAAGTTATAGAAAATTTCGATATCGAATTGAGAGTATAATGTCAGTATAGAAAGCTATTACTGAACAAAAAAGTAGAATTAAATATAATTTATATGAAAGATAGTTGTAAATTAATGAAGATTGAAAACAAATTATAAAATATTACTATTTGGGTATCAAAAGGTTTTAATTTTTTGTTACAATATAGGGTTATAACAGTTTTTACCTCGGCAGTTACGCGTCATTTAAGCTGAACATAGAAAAAAAAAAGGAAGAATTGAAAATATTAGGGTAGGAAAAAGAGCAAAGACAGAACCATGTAATCTTTTTATCAAACAATTCAAAGTTAATTTTTAAATGTAATTTTTTTTTTTGCTGAACATAATTTTTAGTGTAAAATGGAGTCAATTTTTTTGTCTTGTTTTAATGGAAACCATAATGGTTCGAGCAGGATGGAAAGAGATTGGTACCGGGCCGGGATTTGTCAAAGATAAACCCGGCGGGAGTTTCATCCCTCCATTCCATCTTACTCACCTACAAATCTCTTCGACCAATGAATATATGGATTAAAATAAAAGAAAGAGTGGAAAAAAAGATTTTAAAATTTATAAAATTTTGCTTTTGTTGTGGGTGGTTGGAATTATGACACTGTGTGTGTATGTTAGTTTTTATATGTGTGTGCTGTATGTGTTTTTGTGTGTGTGTGTGGGGTATTGGGTAAAGTTTTCAACTAGCAATAATCGCGCCTCGGAAGTTCCTCACTGGCTACGATATCGCCTCTGCGCAAAGCTGTGTGTGTGTTTATGTGTATTTTCTAAAGAGTATTGAATAACGTTTGTGTATATTGTGTGTGTGACTTTTCTTCATTGTAATCACAAGGGTTTCTTAAAAGGAGCAACCATGTGTGAATAATACTCCATGTGTACTCTTAAACATTAGTATATATGTCCAATGACAAGTTTCAAGCAGTTCAAATTACAATCAACATAAACAACAATACACAAGGTGTATATTTATAATAAAACCTATCAATATGTGTCTTTTTTTAAATTTAAATTATGAGTACATTTAAAAACCCACATGCATTTATCAAGTCTATTATAATATTACTACATTGGTCGATCGAACAAAATCAATAATAGCATTGTTATCCAAATTTGATCTTTCAACAATTACCTTTAGATCTATTCATAAATAACTATTACTTTGGGCTAATTGATTAAGAAGTATATTTCTTTCATTTAATAATCATGCCTTTTAGGACCAAATAATTTAAATTAAAGAAAACCAAAAAGTTCAAAATTTTTCGTTAGCAAAGGAGAAGAGAGAGAGAGAGAGAGAGAGAGAAAAAAAAAGGGGGGGGGGGATATTTTAAACTAGCACTGATCAACGAAAAAGTAAATTGGATTATAGACCTGAATTATAAGGTAGTATGAATAAATCAAATTAAAATATTTGTGTGCGACTCTTTAGCGCTAGTGCCGATAAACTAAAAAAAAGGCGAAAGATCTAAATACTTTAATTGGTTGATAAAAAGATTGTAATTAAATTCATATCAAATTCAAATCATATTCATATAATAAAATATAACTTATTTGCAGATAATACAAAATAGAATAACCAATTTTAATGCATCTGAAGCTAACTTAACCCAAATTTATAGTAACCCATTACTTCATATTTAATCATATATATTTATATATAAAGGCTTGAATATATCATTGATTATTATATCGAGGGATTGTTCTATGAATACGTTAAATTTGTAGAAAACACATCGACTTTGTAAAGAACCAATCTCGAGAACTCGCAAATGTAAAAAATGGCAAAAAAAGAAAAATTGCTATTTTCTGAAAACCAACACATTCTTATCAATTTCAGATAATCAGGTTGATATTTCTCATGTGACCCAAGGTTTCCAGGAATTTTGAGAAAAAGGGGAAGATAACCCTTTGTTTGTTTATCTGAGTGGCAGCTTATAAAAGCTCAACGCGCAAAATTTTCATTTTTTTGGGGCTAGAAGACCTTACCATAAATGCCAATTAGCCCGGAATTCAAGAATTCATTTTCATTTCTATACTTCTACAAGTAAGAGGTGAGTCTACTGTTCCTTTTTTTTCTATTTGAGTTTGAAGGTATTTGACATCAGAATTTAAAACGCTTATGGAGATATGTAGGCGGCGTTATATTTTCGTTATTGTTGTCTCCTGTAGAAGGGCACACAAGCCCGAAAGCTTGAGAAGATCAAAATAAAGATACATATCTCCATAAGCGTTTTAAATTCTGATGTCAAATATCCATAGGAGATTTAAATCGATTCATTTGAAGGTATTTGTAAAAGTTAACATAAATTTTTCATTTTCAGTAAGTGTTAATTTTTAAAAGTTTTTCTGCTTTAGAATTTGTACGGTATTTTGTAAAAGTTCACATACATTTCACATTTACAATAAATGTTAATTTTTGGGTGATTTTTTGCTGTGCTTCGTGTGTTTTTAATAAAGGTCACAGTGTATCAAATATTTTAAAGAGTTATTGATTATACCGATATACATGCAAAAAGGTACAACTTATTTAAGAGTTTAAAAGTAATTTTTAAAAGTGTACATGCATTTTATATTTTCCGTAAATATTTTTTTTGTGAGCTTTATTCTTAAAATATATTCAGAGTGTATTATGTTTTATAATGAAGTACTAATTCTTTTTTCAAGTGTGTTGGCTTTTGTATACTGTTTACTGTATTTTTTAGTGTAGTCTCTTTCTGTTATCATTTATATAAAATAGTAAATTTCGACATGTTATTTTTGAGGTCTAAATTCGTTTATATATAGTTTTATGCTAAAAAATTGTTGAAATATAATTTGGACCTATATTTAAGTTATTTTAGATCCTAGAGTATTAATAAACTTATTTGAAAAAAATTGTAGATGGGTATGAATACACTGGGCAAATCCCTTTATTTATAAATGCACTTTTGAGAAAGTCTTTTTTGTACGATTAACCTATTTATTTGGCTATGGATATCTAGGCATATCTTGGACTCTGATAGAATATCCATTTAGAATTTTTAATAAATTTTCAAAAAAAAAAATCCAAATGTTTTTCATTTTGAAAGATATATATATTTATAGAGATTTCCCTGACCACAGTACAGAAATAGTGTCTTCTCTGTTCACATCATTAAAAATGTCTTCTACATCGCCGCATTCTTCAACTCATTTGTAAATAGCCTATTTTGCATATAGCCTAAAGATTATAATCTTGTCTTTGTTGATTTTATGCAAATGAAATATATAATATTATTTCGCGTTCAAGGTTCAACGTTTAGAAAACCGCGTGGTTTTAAAATATGTTTTTATCGTTATAATAATAAAAAAAAAATCGACTTCCCTATTCAAATTGTTATAAAAAAGTTTTCGTGTTCATAAAATTTTCAGGCGTAAACAACAATTCGTATATTTCTTTATATTAAATTTATTTTTCTCGTCCATAATATTAAAATATATTTATATTTGAGAAAGTGTGGCCTATATTGCGTAGATTTGAATTATTGGATTCGGATTTAGTAAGGTCGTCTTTATTAAAAATTAATTATAATTTAATAATTTTAATATTCACTATTGGATTCTATAACTTAGTTACTTTCTCTACCCCAGTACATTAGTACGTGTACAGGTTGACAAATATGGTAAAAGTTCATAAACCCCTAGGTTTTTTTTTTATTATCCCAATGTATAACTATACAAAGTTATGGAGACTAAATTCATAGTTAGAATTTAAATTCTTGGTAGGGTTGGATTATAAGTCCTGTCTTGAGGCTTCCATGCATTCCAAGAGGTGGTCTAGTGAGAGGCCTTTTTGGTCCTGCACATGGTGCATTGTGGGAAAGTCTTTACACCATCCTGTATGACCAGTTTTGAGCCTGGAAATGCAGGTTGCTGCCTGTCGGTTCATCCCACATTCCAGAATAGCTCCAGGCTATTGGTTCAGGTACCAATGATGGATTGTAGACTTTTTGTATGTATTTGAAAGAGCCGATTTCAAGGTCTGAGTTAGGTATTGCGGCTGATTTTGCAATTGCATCTGCTGTGTCGTTGCCTTTCAGTCCTAAGTGGGATGGAATCAATTGGAAGGTGATTTGTGTGTCCTTGTGAAGCTTGTCTAAATTCAGAGCAATTTTCCTGGGGGACATTTTTTATCTGTTGTTTTACGGCTTGTGTAGTCTGTCAGCAAGGCTGACATAAACGAAACTTTGTAAAATTTAAAAATAAATTTATATAATTGCGTTGTTTTTATTTTTGCGACAAAAATAACTTATATTAATATATGATCTGTATGCACAGAATGAAGGCTGCTATTTTATTGCTGGTGATAGCTGTTGCCGCACTGTGCCAGGCCAAGCCCCACGGCGACCATCACTGGGAACAGTACAAGGTAAAACAAGGTGTGCAGCGCCATGATTGGCCCCTGTTAACTGGTATTGTGTTCAGGCCAAACACAACAAAGTGTACAGCGGACTGGAAGATGTGGAGCGGAAGACCATTTTTGAAGAAAATCTTGCGAAGATTGTCCATCACAACATTGAATATCAACTTGGGATTCAGAGCTACTGGATGGGAGTTAACAAATTTTCTGATATGGTAGGTTGATGCTTTTATTTAAAATGTCTGCACACTTTGTTGTCTCTATTTAAATGTTTTATATTTGTGCTGATTTTGTTCTAAATGTTTTTTTTTCTGAAATTCCAGAAACCAGAGGAGCTAGCATCCAAGAAAGGCCTTATGCGATCCCTTAAATCAACCACGGGACCTCTCTTCAAATCAACTCCTGGCGCCAAACTTCCAGATTCTATGGATTGGCGCTCAAAGGGAGCAGTGACTCCTGTGAAGGACCAAGCAGATTGTGGAAGTTGTTGGGCCTACTCCGCAACTGGATCTCTGGAGGGTCAATGGTATCTTAAAACCGGGAAGCTGGTGTCCCTTAGCGAGCAGAACCTGGTAGATTGCTCCGAGTCCGAGGGCAATGATGGCTGCGATGGTGGTTTGATGACCCAAGCTTACGATTATGTGATTAAAAACAAAGGTATCGACACTGAAGAATCTTATCCATATGAAGCTGATGTAAGTTTTACTGTTTCACATTCTATGTAAGTATGTTTATTAAGTATTTGTTTTCAGGATGGCGAGTGTCGCTATAACAATGCTACCATTGGAGCTACTTGCAGTAGCTATGTGGAAATTGCTGAAGGCGATGAGGAAGCACTGAAAGAAGCTGTGGCAACCAAAGGTCCAGTTTCCGTTGGCGTTAATGCTAATGATTTACAGACCTATTCTGGAGGAATCTTGGATGATCCTGATTGTACCGCGGAATTAGATCACGGAGTTCTGGCTGTGGGATATGGCAGCGAAAATGGCAAGGACTACTGGCTGATCAAGAACAGGTGTGTAGCTCTGTCTTAGCTTCAGGTAATGACGTAATGTTTACCATTCTTGTGTTTCCAGTTGGGGCGCTGATTGGGGAGAAAAGGGATATGTCAGGATGTCCCGGAACAAGAACAACCAGTGTGGAGTTGCTTCCATGGCCAGTTATCCCGTTGTCTGACAACTTAGGAATTGAAATAAACGTTTTTCTAACGTATTAAAGCCTAATATCAATTCACCTTCACTTCATTACACCGAATTTTATTTGGTTCAGTATTTTATGTAATTTTTCCCTTTTTATGAATTGTAATATAATTGTTTCATATAATCTATTTTTCAATATGATCCTTATGCTATATTATAGAGCTAAAGAATGTGTGATCCGATTTCTATAACCTTTTATAATATTTTGGGGGAAAAAAAGGGTAAAATGTTTCGGCAAAATAAATATGCGAAATTGAATGGGAAATAAATAAGTCTTCAATCTTCAAGAGATTTCAGCCTTGAGGACAAGACTCGATTGGAACGACTACATGTGACGGATTTTGAGAGCCTACGGTTTCTGGTGATGGACAACCCACAGCAATCTACGCGTGAAATTTTAGCCAGACTTGAATCATCCAAAGATACTATCAATCGAACTCTGTACTGTTGTGATATGTTAAATAACATATGTTACGTATTATATTTATTATCTATTATTGACTATGCAAAATCATGCCATTTGTCAATTGTTTTAAAAAAACTTATGTAAATTATTTCCTTTTTATCTCTTATCTTGTATAAAAGGAGATTACTAGATTAAATAAACTTTCAGTTCAACTTGCAAGCCGGAGCGAGTCTTGTTCAGATAACACTTAACCATTACAACATGGTGCAGCCGACAAATAATTCCGGATTATGACAAGAAAAGTATCGAATTAAGTAACACTGAGTAGAATGGAAGGAATCAAGCCGCCGGCAGAATTTGTCCCATACAGCAACGAGAAAGGAGACCTGGAGAGAGTCGTTTGAAATTTTTGCAATAGCGGTAAATTTAGAAAGCATATTGCTGGTGAGAAAACAGTGATGATATACAAGACATTTCCCATAAGTGTGAAAATGATACTTACCCAAGTTTAAAGGAAATGATTGATATGTTAACGAACCATTTTAAGTCCTTCAAAAATACGATTCAAAGGAGAAATGCATTTTTTACCTGTGTACAAAAAGAAAGGCAGGGAATCATGGAATTTGTCACAGAATTAAAGCATCTGGCACAAGAATGTGAATTCGAGAATTTAACAGAATCTCTCATAAGGGATCGTCTTATAATTGAAAAAAAAGTTGTTAGAAGATCCACAGTTGACACTACCGAAGGCAATTTCGATGGCAATGATCTCCGAGTCAACATGCTCACAAGTAGCATCGTTTATTGAGCAAACAATGATTGAAAAACGTAATTGGGTGAAAGATAGAATTCGAATGGAAAATTCAGAAGCAGGACCAAGGGTTATAAACCCGAGAAAAGAAAGAATAATAGAACCATGTAAGTGGTGTGGACAACGACACAATTATGGAAAGTGCCCAGCGCATGGGAAGAAGTGTAATGCATGCGGGAAAACCAATCATTTCGCAGTAGTTTGCCGAACAAAACGTATCAGAAATCTCTTAGCGGAAAGTGAAGCTGAAGAATCCTGTGACGATATAAATCTAAATGAAGTTGTTGTAAAGACTGTTGGGTTGGACAAGTGGTCCGCGGTGATAATCATTAATGGCAAGAAGACCACGGTACATTTGGACACTGGCGCACAGATCAATGTGCTTCCTCATAAAGTAATAAACCAATGGCCATCAAGACCAGAAATCAGACCAACGTCATTAAAGGCGTTCGCATATGGAAATACAGAATTGCCTATCGTCGGCAAATGCAATGTGCTATGCCAATATGGTGAAAAGAAAGGAATGTTTGAATTTATCGTAGCCGATGTGGAGGCGCAGACACTTATCACGGGCGATACTTGCGAGAAGCTTGAAATATTGAGGCGAATTAATCATATAAACACGGATGAAATGAAATTGTGTACTGAAACTCAAAAAATCCTCGAACAATACCACGAAGTGTTTCAAGGAGTAGGATTAATCAACTCGGAATGTAAGATTTACACAAAGCCTGAATATTCGCCTGTGCAAGCCCCTCCCAGGCGCATCCCAACAAACCATGGAGCCGAAGTTCAGTCTGAATTGGAAAAAATGGTGAAGCAAGGAATCGTTACAAAAATATATCATGAAACAGAGTGGTCTCATCCTATGGTCGTTGTAAAAAAAATCTGGTCAAATCAGAATATGCCTGGATCCTCGTAAATTAAATGAGGCCCTTGTGGGAAGACACTTCCAGACTCCGGCTCCAGCTGAACTATTGCACGAGATACCCAAATCTAAGTATTATACCGTGTTAGGCGTGAAATCAGCCATCAATATTGGCATATTCCGGTTGCAAAGATATGCAGAGATCTGTTAGTGATGACCACGCCATTTGGTAAATTCAGATATAATCGATTGCCATTTGGTTTGAAAATATCTGCACAAATTTTTGTTGAGAAAATGACGAATATCTTTAGGGATAGCTTTCAAAATATTACATATGTAGACGATTTGCTGATATATGCGGATACCATTCAAGAGCACAATAAAAAATTAAAGGGAATGTCCATCGACATTGCTGAAAAAGTAAAAAATTGTGAAATTTTTCAAAAATATCAGAAATCGAAAATACGGCAGCCGTTAAAACTTTTCCCAGTTCCAGTTTATCCATGGCAGACAGTATCATTGGACATATTTTATATTCAAAAAAAGCCCCATTTGTTAGTGGTCGACAGATATAGTGGCTACCCGGAGGTATTTGCATTAAACCCACCTACGGCGATTAATGTAAAAAATAAATTGAGAGAAACATTTGCACGATTCGGGATTCCGGAAACCATGATGTCCGACAATGGACCACCGTTTCGCTCAGAAATTATGACTGACTTCTATATAAAATGGGGTATAAAGCAGCTATTTTCAAGTCCACACCTTCATAGATCTAATGGTCTGGCCGAAAGAAACATTCAAACAATAAAAAATCAATTAATTAAATGTAGAGATGAAGGGTCCGACCCATATCTGGCTATTCTGGCATATAGGAATACACCAAAGAACGACCTACCTTCACCGGCACAGCTATGTTTATCGAGGAGCCTCCGATGTCAAATCCCCAGAATTACACCGCTGTATAGACCTTATCAAACTAATTGGAGAAGTATAGAGAATGTCAAAAGAAAAAGACAGAGCTCAATGAAAGAACATTATGACAGAAACAGTAAAAGCTATCCCAAGGTCAATGTAGGAGAGGATGCATGGTGTCAAATGCATCCAAAAGAGACATGGACACCGGTGAATATTTCAGCGCAGGCTAATTCTCCTCAGAGCTTTGAAGTCGTAACACCATCAGGAAATAAGTTAATAAGAAATCAACAATTCATTAGGCCGAAAGATGGAGTCAACGAAAAAAAGGCAGTTATCTTTATAACCAATTCCCGGCTCCCCAGAAGCTCAACATCTATATTACGACAGTCCAACGATGGGAGAGTCATCCACAACCCAGATACAGCGGTCAAGTGAAGAGACCAATATTAACCAGAGGGAAAACGCGACTGCATTCGCTGGGATTTCACCAGAACCATCCGGAAGGCCCCGGTTTTCAAGGTTCGGAAGAGAATTAAGAAAACCACAAAGATTTTGTTTTTAAGCAGAGGGGAGGCATGTCAACGGCCTTTTGATTTGCCTGATCTGATTATTGATGGTTGTCCGGATTCGTGACATTCTTTAATTGTTGTATTGTTGTAGCAGAGGGGAAACATGTTGTGATATGTTAAATAACATATGTTACGTATTATATTTATTATCTATTATTGACTATGCAAAATCATGCCATTTGTCAATTGTTTTAAACTTATGTAAATTATTTCCTTTTATCTCTATCTTGTATAAAAGGAGATTACTAGATTAAATAAACTTTCAGTTCAACTTGTAAGCCGGAGCGAGTCTTGTTCAGATAACACTTAACCATTACAACATGTACTTTGTTAGTAAACGCCCAAGATCCCTACGACCTGAATATAGTCTAATCCCACTTCGATATTCGCAAACGATTTTTATAAATTACGCAAGATTTTAGGTTTGGAAGCAGATTGTAACTTCGTAACCACATGAAAAAATGTGTACCCTCTGATCAAAAGGCTAAACAGGATTGCTTTACCATAATGTGACGTTATCTGTATGGTGGGACATCGATGTACACTAAATACTTGGTCGTGCAGTTAATGCCAATCTTTACTCAGAACAACTCAGCCGAGTATATGAAGCTTTGAAAACTCAATACCCTGCTTTGATCAACTGAAAGAGAGATTTTGATCAACTCCTGCAACACGAAAACGCTCCAGCTCATCGAACTATGTTAACAATGAATAGAATAAAGGATTTGGAAGTTATTGGAACGATACCCTACCCTGCTTATAGCCCGGAAATTGCGCCATCTGATAATGCATTATTTCGGTCCATGGCTACATGGGGAAGACAATTTTAAACATTCCGAGACGTCGAAATTGCCTGTCGGGACATATTCAAGTTCAAACCCCGAGAAAGGTTTCGTCAGAAAATTGAAAAGTGACAAAAGAATGGCTGACTGTTATTGAAAATGACGGTCTTTACCTCAATGTATACATATTTTTTTGTTTATTATTTAACGTATTAAAATCTTATTTTATGGGAATTAACTTTTGGTATACAAGGTGTGTCCAATATTTAATGAGACCGGGTCATACCCGTAAACCCATGTCTCGTCTCCAGTCATTACTTTTCCCTTCCAATTAGGGATTTCTTCCACCATTTCAAGCATTTTTTTTGGCAACTTCAACGCGATTCTCCTTTTTTTGGATTGTGAGCATTTTAAGGACAAATTTTGAAGGTGTCTTCTTTAACTGCAAGTCTTCTTTAATTATCGATTACATTTTCACATGTGTAGACATGTGGTGCGCTTACAGTAAAAAGCAGTCGCTAACTACCCACCATGATTATCATGGCCTGTACCACGTGTACTAGGGATAAGCAAAAAATAAAAAAAATAAAAAAAAAATTCTGTAAAGCCTATAAAGGTATTCGTTAGAGTGGACGTTTCCCATAATTGGGTTAGACAGATTGCGGGCAATCTGGATTTTTTCATTTTTTATATTCTTAACCAGAACTTTAGAATTAGTTTAGTTGCTGTGACTACTAGTGAGAAGCGTCCGGTTTCCATGCGTAATATGTAGCCTGGTGTGTTACTCGGCAAGTTCAATAGTCGTCGGAGATAGTTATTCTGAATTTGGTCCAAGATTTTGTTCTTTTCGTTCGCCCAAATTGGAGCAGAATACAGCAGAGTTGACAGGATAATCGAGTCTAATAGTTTCATTGATGAACCAAATGAATTCAACCTGGATTTCTCCATAATTTTCCATACTTCGCCGGTAGCTGCAAGCGCTTTGCCTTTAAAGTATGAAGCCACTTGACTAAACGAGATTGTTGTTGTGAGGGGATAGCCAAGATAGAGATATTTCGATGTCAGTCAACAGTTGGCCTCCCCAGAACCATTTGTCCGATTTTGCAGGACGGCCACCATTTCCTTGTATTTTGATTCGTTCAGGGTTAGATGATTTGTTTCGAAGTATTTTTTGAACATGTTAATTTTTATTTGTAGATTGATCTTTGATTCTCCTTTGAGAATTATGTCGTCGGCATACATCAAAAGGTGGACCGTTCCAAAATTAGGGAGGTATATGCCTGGTAGAGTAGAATCATTAAAAATGTTGATTAAATCAGTTACAAAGAGTATAAATAGATAGGGTGATAAGGGTTCTCCTTGTAACACTCCCGATCGGATTTGGATGGGTTCAGTAAATAGTCCGTTCCATCTCACCGTCGTTGTCATTTGTTCGAAGTAGCTCCTAATAAGGTTAACAAAGCGGGAATCCAGACCTAATTCACCCAATTTTGACCACAGAAGTGAGTGGGGAACAGTGTCAAAAGCCTTTTTTAGGTCCACAAAAAAGCATAAAGTTTTCTTCTTTTATGTCTAAGAGTCAGCTGTATCAAGTACAACACTGTGAATATGTGATCTTGACAGGAGTAGCCTTTTCTGAATCCGGCCTGGTTCTCTGGGATAATTGATCTACCTTCAATCCAGTTGCGTAATCGCGATTTTAGTATTGATGTGAAAAGTTTTGACAGATTACTAATAAGGGCATAAATGTGTATTTATAACCATGAAATTTTCATTTTCTGCTATTGGTACATTTCTTAGTTTTGTTTCCCTCATAAACATTCTATCTTGAATATATGCTTCAGCAACTTAATCATTCCCTTCATTATACATTTTTGCTCCATCCTTATTGAAAAAACTGAATTTCCTTTGTTGACTAATTCGTATACTGACAAGAAATTATTTCTTAAATTTGGTACATGTAAGATATCACACACACAAAAGCCTTTATTAAGACACACAGGTCTTACAGAGGATTCTCCTTGGGGTTACAAAACGGAGAAAGTGGGAAATAAAAATGGTGAAAGAATATATACATATGGTAAATATATACATGTAAGATATCTTTGATGGGAATATTTTCTTGACCTTCACTTGTGCATGTAGTAAGTCTCATATCTCCTTTGGCTATGGCTTGGGTAGTTTTGCCCTTCTCAGCTAGATTGATTTCACTTTCATAATCTATCACATTTTCCATCAAAGTTATGTTTGGGGTTAAATGTGCGGTACATCCTGAATCTATACACCATATTTGCCTATCATTTCTCCTATCTGGTGAATCTTCAAATTCTTTTACATGTTTCAAATGCTTGCTCATTAATTCCTCTTTTCACAGTATCCACTAGGTTATTTGAATGTTCCCTACTGCATTTGTGATTTCTATAACCAGGAGTCCCTTTCTTTTGATATCCTTGTTTCTGTTTATCTCGAAACCAGCAATCATTAGCTAGATGTCCCTTTTTATTACAAACAAAACATCTTTTTGGCTTAAATTTTTCCCATGGGGAACTTTATACGTTTTTGAATTAAATGTAAATAGGTTTAAAATTTTCAATACTTGTTAAATGTGTTATTTTCAATTCAAAAGTTTTCTATAATTAATTTATGGGAGATCGGTATAAAGTGCTTCTACATCAAACAAAACTAGTATGTGGTAATTGTATATAATAAGGTTAAGTAATTAATTTATAAATTTCGGTATTAAAACAGCCCACAATCAGTAGCAAGTCTTTCCATTGTCAATTTATAAAATACCAAAATTTATATATGAATCACTTAACACTAAAATAAACAATAATCACATCTTTATCACAATACATCTAGTCGAAATTTTTTCACATTTGTAGACATGTGGTGTACTTACAGTAAAGGCAGTCCGCCTATCTCTACCCACCATGATTATCAAGGCCTGTACCAGGTGTACTAAGGATAAGCAAAAAAAAAAAGACATTCATATCTTTAAGAAATATTCATATTTCTTCAAACATTCTATTACATTTTTAAGACATAAATAATTTCCATTTCATCATAGAATCTGGCATAATATATATGATAAAGTTAACATTTAAAAATATATGAAACAATTACTTTAGAATTCACAAAAAAAAAAATACATAAAATACTAAACCTAATAAAATTCGGTGTAGTGAAGTGAAGGTGAAGTGACATTAGTCTTTCATACATTAGAAAAACGTTTATTTAAATTCCTAATTGGTCAAACAACGGGATAACTGGCCATGGAAGCGATTCCACACTGGTTGTTCTTGTTCCGGGACATCCTGATATATCCCTTTTCTCCCCAATCAGCGCCCCAACTGGAAACACAAGAATGGTGAACATTACGTCATTACCTGAAGCTAAGACAGAGCTACACACCTGTTCTTGATCAGCCAGTAGTCCTTGCCATTTTCGCTGCCATATCCCACAGCCAGAACTCCGTGATCTAATTCTGAGCTACAGCCAGGTTTATCTAAGATTCCTCCAGAATAGGTCTGTAAATAATCAGCATTGATGCCAATGGAAACTGGACCTTTGGTTGCCACAGCTTCTTTCAGTGCTTCCTCATCGCCTTCAGCAAGTTCCACATAGCTACTGCAAGTAGCTCCAATGGAGGCATTGTTATAGCGACACTTTAGAGTCTGAAAACAAAAATATATATATAAGAAATACTTATATAGAATAATGTGAAACTTACCAGAGCTTCATATGGATAAGACTCTTCAGTGTCGATACCTTTGTTTTTAATCAAATAATCGTAAGCTTTGGTCATCAAACCACCTCTGCAGCCATGATTGCCCTCGGGCCTAGAGCAATCTACCAGGTTCTGCTCGCTAAGGGACACCAGCTTCCCAGTTTTAAGATACCATTGACCCTCCAGAGATCCAGTTGCTGAGTAGGCCCAACAACTTCCACATTGTCTTTGGTCCTTCACAGGAGTCACTGCTCCCTTTGAACGCCAATCCATAGAATCTGGAAGTTTTACGCCAGGAGTTGATTTGAAGAGAGGTCCCGTGGTTGATTTAAGGGATCGCATAAGTCCTTTCTTGGATGCTAGCTCCTCTGGTCTCTGGAATTTCAGAAAACACTTAGAACAAAATCAGCACAAATAAAAAACATTTGAATAGAGACAGCAAAGTGTCCCAGACATTTTAAATAAAAGCTAAACCTACCATATCAGAAAATTTGTTAACTCCCATCCAGTAGCTCTGAATCCCAAGTTCATATTCAATGTTGTGATGGACAATCTTCGCAAGATTTTGTTCAAAAATGGTCTTCCGCTTCACATCTTCCAGTCCGCTGTACACTTTGTTGTGTTTGGCCTGAACACAATACCAGTTAACAGGGGCCAATCATGGCGCTGCACATCTTGTTTTACCTTGTACTGTTCCCAGTGGTGGTCGCCGTGGGGCTTGGCCTGGCACAGTGCGGCAACAGCTATCACCAGCAATAAAATAGCAGCCTTCATTCTGGACATACAGATCATATATTGCTATATCTTTTGCTAAAAACAAATAGCGAAATTATATAGACAAAAAGTTACGTTTATTAACAAAGTATTGATTTTACACATAGAAATTAAAAATTATATTGTACAAAATTTGTTTCAAAAAGGTGGTGTTTAAAAACTTTTACCATATTTGTTAAAATAGATCAACCTGTGGGCATGTCAACAAGTAATGTACTGGCTTAGAAGAGGTAAGAAATCCATAGTGAATATTAAAATTATATAGAAAATTATGAAATGAATCAATTTTTTAATTAAGACTACCTAGATTTAACTGGGTCCAATAAACCGGGAGTCAACAATAATTTACAAATCTACGCAATATTCCGCTGAATATATTTTTATGATATGTGCGAGAAAAATAAATTGACTTTGGGATAAGGAACTAAACGAATTGTTGTCGACGCCTGAACATTTTATCATCTCATTGAAGAGTGAAGTAGATTTGTTATTATTATTATAACGATAAAACCTTTCAAACCACGCGGTTTTCTAAAGATTGAACTCTAGTATAGTAGAAGTATATTTTATATATTTCATTTGCATAAAACGGACTAAGGCAAGATTTTAAATTTAAGGGTATATGCAAAATAGGCTATTTACAAATTAGCTAAATAGAAGAATGCGGCCTTGTAGAAAACAACACATATCTAACGATATATGTACACACAGAGGACGATTATGGTTCAAAACATTTTTATACTGTTCAAGAATTTTTTTTTTTCTGTTTAAATATACATTCTTCAAATTTGAAGAGCTAATTTTATTGAAAATTCAAATAAAAATAGTGAATATTTTATGAAAGTCCAAAAAAAAAAAAAAAAGCTAAATTTTGAAACACTAAAGGAAAAAAAATAGAATGCCTAAATGGATATTTAGAGCTAAATAAAAAGCACAATTAATAATAAAGGGTTAAAATGCTAAAAAATTTCACCGCTGGCAAAGAAATGAAAACAGGTCAAACAAAAATTTGGAAATTTGAGAATTTGCAAATGAAAATACACACATGCAGTATTGTAATATGAAGAAGACATTTACAGGGAATAGAAACATGGATGATGAACCGATAATATAGAAATCTGGTGAAGAACATAAAGAGCATACGATAAATTGGAATAGTAAAAAAAGTTGCTTATCCTACATTTTTCCAAATTTCTGCAAAGCCCTGTTCAATATCTCTTCAAACGAAACATTTGAAAAAGTTGTAAAATATGCCAAGTAGACATGAACCAATATTTCACCTCAACAAAATGCTTGACCAAGAACCAAACATGAGTACACCTAAACAACCATTCTAACTTTCCTTATTCATTCACAATTGCAGTATTGTAATACGAAGAATGACTTTTGAAAGGAATAGAAACATGGATGAAACTTTCATATCGACAATATAGATATCTGCTGAAAAAATAAAAACGAAAAATTATAACCAGTAAAAAAAAAAAAGTTGCGTATCGTCCATTTTGAAATTTTCTGCAGATATATATTTATACCCCTAAATGATAAAAGCCTAGCAAATCAGTTAAATCAATACCAACAAATATAAAAATAACTAAAATTTACAACGTTTATTTATATTAGCCCAAAAATAAGATATCTAAATAATTCACTATTTTATAAATGATGACAGACTACAATGAAAAATAATTGTATTGAAACCAACATTTAAAAAAGAATGGGTAATTTGTTATAAAAACACCCCAAAATTTATATAGGAATTTTAAGAAAAAAATCTCCCAAAATTATAAAAATATAGATGCATGTGCGCTTTTACACAAAATTACTTTTTAAACAGAAAAAAAAATGTTTCTAAAGAGCATGTACACTTTTCAAAAGAAACAAAAAAGAACAAAATATCCTAAAAAAATTAACATTTACTGAGAATGTAAGATGCATATATGCAACTTTTACAAAATTACCTTTCAAACTCTTAAACAGCAAAAAAAAAAAATAATAATAATAATAAAACAGTAGAAAGAGAACAGTAAACTCACCTCTGACTTGTAGAAGTAGAAGTGAAAATTTTGCGCGTTGAGCTTTTATAAGCTATCACTCAGATAAACAAACAAAGGGTTAAATTCCTCTTTTTCCTCAAAATTCCTGAAAACCTTGGGTCACATGAGAGATATCAACTTGATTATCTGAAACTGATAAGAATGTGTTGGTTTTCAGAAAACAGCAATTTTTCTTTTTTGCCATTTCTTACATTTGCGAGTTCTCGAGATTGGTTCTTTACAAGGTCGATGTGTTTTCTGAAAATTTAACATATTCATAGAACAATCCCTCGATATACTAATCAATGATATATTCAATCATATACTGTAGAACTTGGATAATTCGAAAACCTCTTTAATTCGAATATTTATCTTGGTCCCTAGAGTTTCCTATAAATAGAATTTCCGTTTTTATTTCGAATTTTTGGATAATTTTAATGTTGTTTGGTCCCTTGGGCATCGAATTATACAAGTTAGACTGTATATGTATATAAATTTTTAATTAAAAAGACATATATTGAATCAAAATATCATTTATTCTACCAATATTTCAGTTGACTGAACGCCAACCTTTATCAATCATATATTTATTATATAAAGGCTTGAATATATCATTGATTAGTTATTATACGTTCTATGAATACGTTAAATTTTCAGAAAACATATCGACCTTGTAAAGAAACAATCTCGAGAACTCGCAAATGTAATAAATGGCAAAAAAGAAAAATTGCTGTTTTCTGAAAACCAACACATTGTTCTCAGTTTCAGATAATCAAGTTGACATCTCTCATGTGACCCAAGGTTTTCAGGAATTTTGAGGAAAAGGGGAAGTTAACCCTATGCTTGTTTATCAAAAAATTTTCACTTCTACTTCTACAAGTCAGAGGTGAGTCTAATGATCCCTTTTTTTTCTCTTTGAGTTTGAAGGGTACTTGCCACCTGACATCGCGTTTGGGCTCAAAAATCACAACATTTTGGTTAGTAGCCCGTAAAACCATATTTTCTCTACCACTTTGTATATTTCCCACTTTCATGGGTTTCTCCGCCTTGTAACCCCAAGGAGAATCCTCTGTAAGACCTGTGTGTCTTAATAAAGGTTTTTGTGTGTGTGTGTGAAAAATTTCTCCTTTTTCAGTAAGTGTTAATTTTTTAAAAGTTTTTCTGCTTTAGAGTTTGAAAGGTATTTTGTAAAAGTTTCCATACATTTCACATTTTTAATAAATGTTAAAATTTCTATAGTTTAAAATTTAAAAGTGCACATGCATCTTATATTTTCCGTAAATATTTTTTGTGATCTTTATTTTTGAAATGTTTAAAAAATATATTCAGAATGTATATTATGTTTTATAAGAAGTACCTCCATTCTTTTTTCAAGTGTTGGTATGTGTTTGAAAGAGTCGAAATCAGATCTGAGTTAGGTATTGCTGCTGATTTTGCATCTGCTGTGTCATTACCTTTCAGTCCTATGTGGGATGGAATCCATTGGAAGGTGATTTGTGTGTCCTTGTGAAGCTTGTCTAAATTCAGAGCAATTTTCCTGGAGACATTTTTTATCTGTTGTTTTACGGCTTGTGTAGCTGACAGCAAGTCTGTAAAGAAATTTTAGACAATATAATAGATTAAATTTATAATTTCTAGATATGGTCAATTGATGTTTTATGTTAATAAACGTAACTTTGTCTTTATTTTTAAAGAAATTTATATTGCGTTATTTTTTGCGACAAAAATAGCAAACACTTATATTAATATATGATTTGTGTGTCCAGAATGAAGGCTGCTATTTTATTGCTGGTGATAGCTGTTGCCGCACTGTGCCAGGCCAAGCCCCACGGCGACCACTACTGGGAACAGTACAAGGTAAAACAAGGTGTGCAGCGCCATGATTGGCCCCTGTTAACTGGTATTGTGTTCAGGCCAAACACAAAAAAGTCTATAGCGGGATGGAAGATGTGGAGCGGAAGACCATTTTTGAAGAAAATCTTGCGAAGATTGTCCATCACAACATTGAATATCAACTTGGGATTCAGAGCTACTGGATGGGAGTTAACAAATTTTCTGATATGGTAGGTTTAGCTTTTATTTAAAATGTCTGGACACTTTGCTGTCTCTATTTAAATATTTTATATTTGTGCTGATTTTGTTCTAAATGTTTTCTGAAATTCCAGATACCAGAGGAGCTAGCATCCAAGAAAGGCCTTATGCGATCCCTTAAATCAACCACAGGACCTCTCTTCAAATCAACTCCTGGCGTCAAACTTCCAGATTCTGTGGATTGGCGCTTAAAGGGAGCAGTGACTCCTGTGAAGGACCAAGCAGATTGTGGAAGTTGTTGGGCCTACACAGCAACTGGATCTCTGGAGGGTCAATGGTATCTTAAAACCGGGAAGTTGGTGTCCCTTAGCGAGCAGAACCTGGTAGATTGCTCTGAGTCCGAGGGCAATAATGGCTGCTCAGGTGGTTTGATGACCCGAGCTTACGAATATGTGATTAAAAACAAAGGTATCGACACTGAAGAGTCTTATCCATATGAAGCTAAGGTAAGTTTTACTGTTTCACATTCTATGTAGGTATTTATTCTATGAATTTTGTTTTCAGGATGGCAAGTGTTGCTATAACAATGCCTCCATTGGAGCTACTTGCAATAGCTATGTGAAAATTGCTGAAGGTGATGAGGAAGCACTGAAAGAAGCTGTGGCAATCAAAGGTCCAGTTTCCATTGCCATCAATGCTGATGATTTACAGACCTATTCTGGAGGAATCTTGGATGATCCTGATTGTACCGCGGAATTAGATCACGGAGTTCTGGCTGTGGGATATGGCAGCGAAAATGGCAAGGACTACTGGCTGATCAAGAACAGGTGTGTAGCTCTGTCTTAGCTTCAGGAAATGACGTAATGTTTACCATTCTTGTGTGTACAGTTGGGGCGCTGATTGGGGAGAAAAGGGATATGTCAGGATGTCCCGGAACAAGAACAACCAATGTGGAGTCGCTTCCGATGCCCTTTACCCCGTTGTCTGACCACTTAGGAATTGAAATAAACGTTTTTCTAACGTATAGAAGACTATCTCTGAAATTATTTTCACTACAAATTTTATTAGGTTTAGTAAAGTAATTAATTAATTAGTCATGTAATTTTTCGTTTTTATGAATTCTAATGTAAATGTTTCATATAATCATTTTTCAATATCATCTTTATGACATATATTATAGAGGTAAAGCATCGCTTCCCAGGCAGTTACCCCGTTGTCTGAATGCTCGGGAATTGAAATAAAAGTTTTTCTAATGAGTAAAACCTCTAACTAATTTGTTGTCTATCACTACACAATATTACTACTAATTACCATTTTATGTAACTCTGCCTTTGCCGGTCACAAGCCCAGATGAAAAAGAAGGAGGGGGAGCAGTAACAAGCTCACTAAAAAACCTGGGCTCAGCAGTACCGTGTAAGGGCTCCAGATCCAGGTATACAGGATAAACAGCGTTTGTACTCCATGTTAGGAGCGGCTGTTAAAGGCGTCTGTTCCTCGTGTCAGAGGCGACCATTTCTTTTGGAGCTAAATCGGCCTGCCACTGTTCCCTGTCTTAATGACAAAGGCAGACTCATTCTACTTCACCCAGTCATGATGGTTGTCAAACAGACACCATCATGGGTCAAAACTAGGGCCTAATCCCGGGATCCCGTTTCCCGGGACAAATAATGATCCCGGGGTTCTGCTCGAAAAATCCTGGGATTACTGATTTGTGCATGAAAACCAGCGCAAAAATATATTTTTCTTATCTAGCATTTTGGTAATCAAACAGATGATGAGATAGCACACTTTTGACGTTTTGTTTATACAGCTGCATTTCGGGTCTTTTTTTCTGAGAGATTTGAAATTATTTTCATGCACTAATAACGAAGGGTTATTCTGCAAGATCTTTCCAAAATGGCAGCCTCTAGAATGAGAGTATGCAGCAGTATACATGGAGGGAGCCCCAGTTTTTGTTGACATGCAAATAGTGGCTTCTTAGATAGTAGCGGCATCCCTTTATTTTTGTGGCGGACCTGTGTGTAACATGGACCCGCCACTAACCTCTTATCTGGACTCCAAATTGTTTTATATATATACTAACCGAATGACCCGGGCAACGCCCGGGTTTTACCCGATTAAATGCTTTTATTCAAATACTATTCGTTACAATTATAAATTGGCGCCGTGGATGTCATTCTTGTGAAACGTCCCGCTCCAAACTTTGTGTCTGAGAAGCAATATTTTTATAAAGAGATGATCTGGCTTTGTGTCTTCTGCTCGAATGAATGTTTTTCTGTTAGAATTTTGTTCCTGCATTCTGAAAATGAACTGGCTTCACCCGTGGTCTCTGCTTTTTGGAATTTTTCCGGATATAATTTTGTATCTGATAATCAAATATGATACAGCAATATTGTCATAATCATTTTCTGACTAAAAAAAAAAAAACAACTATTTTTGCCCAGAACCTGTCAATTTCTATTTTTCTCGGCTAAAAATGCGACCAATATCTCTTCCATATTTTTTCTATGTCCTGTTAAAACACGTTTTACATGTACATTAGGTCAGCTGATATTGCCTCCTATCTTCACCGCTAGAGGCGTTGCTTGCGAGCTCAAATTTGCAAATAACTCGAAGAATATTCGGGATAGAGACCTGAAATATTCAATATAAGTTTTTCCAGATTCTACTATACATACTGCTAAAATTTCAGTCATATTAGTTACGTATATTACGTAAAAGCATTCCATTCACAAAAGCAAACGATGACAGAATTGATGACTCTGATACTTGTATATTTTAATAATAATATAAATGAGTTATAAAAATTGTAAAAAAAAAAAATGCATCGGCCGGAAATTGAACCTGGGCCGCCCGTGTGGCAGGCGAGCATTCTACCACTGAACCACCGATGCTTATAAAAAATGGCCATATTTGAGTATTTATTCCATTCACAAAGGCAAACGGTGACATAATTGTTGATTGATGACTCTGATAACTGTATATTTTATTTTATTTTTAATCTATGCTTATACTCTCCATCCTTTACTCTGTATGCATGGGTCATCATGAACACACTGCTCTGCTGTTCATTTTGTGAAACCCTCGCTAGCTTTTATGTCATTTAATTTAAATTAAATTTAATGTCATTTCATTAAATGCTTCGTCACTATCAAGCATCAGCCTAAAGTAGTTTTCAACTTATACGAACATAAAACAAAGTCTCTAAAACAATATTATCGAACCTTGTTATTTCTCAATAGAAAACGCGTCAGACATTTTTGGTAAGCTTATCACTTCTTGATTGTGATGGCGAAGTTTATTCCTTTTAAATCAGAAGGAATCTGGTGCTATTACCTACTAGACGGATCTGGCCAAAATGCACAGCGTATAGCGTGCAAAAGGATTTTGAAATGCGTCGGTGGGTCAACAAAAGGGCTGCATGTACACCAGAAGGCGGTCCACGGAATCGAAACTTCGAAAAGAAAAGTTAAAGACGAAGTTGATGCACAGACCCCCGCAAAAAAGATCCCCAAGATATCAATTCTCGATCATTTTTCGTCTGTTTCCATAGATCGATCGACTGATGCTGTGCTAGCTAGAATGATAGCTCTCGACGGATTGCCATTCTCCGTTTACAAGGTAATGTATTACTTTGAATGGATTACTGCCCAACACTGCATTAAGAGATGTGGTCTAATAGTTCCAAGAACAGTAATTTTTTTCCAGATGTGTGTACAGTAATTAACAGATAATTTCAAACTGTAACCCAAAAGCAATGATTTAGTTCATAAGCAGGCGCAAAATATATGGCTTTCAGGTTGTTTTCATCGAAGTGCCACGTCATTGGCACTATATAAAAGAAAAAATTAAAAATATAACGAACGAAACGATATACCTCTTGGCGTAGAAAGACGGAAACGTTTTTCAATCCCGGGATATCCCGGGATCCCGGGATTGATAAAAAAAGCAATCCCTAATCCCGGGATTGAAAATATGTACCGGGATTGGAGGCCCTAGTCCTAACTTGATACCCTAATATAATTGAGTGGAGAAAAGAAAGAATACCATTTTATGTAAATTTTCTTTTTAATGTGTGTTTACTCGAAATGTCATTATATTGACAAACATAAGCAGTTTTATCTTATCTCAGATTTTAATGGGAAGAATGTTGTTTTTGTTCGCCAAGTAAACCGATCTCTCACGCATTCTAAATTAGACAAATGTGGCCATGTTTGCATATAAGAGTGAGCTACGTGAATGCGAGAGGCCAGTGTGGTGGATTATCGTATGGAGACGCTTAAAGTGTTCCTGTGTGACCCCGGTCCGATTCCTACCAACGCTATAATAAAATATAATTACTGATATTATTTTACAAATCGTGAGTTCTTATTTAAATTCTTTTTGGTGTTGTGTTTTTCTGTGTATTAAGTTACTTTTACTTTAGGAACTGGTATATTGCATTTTTTTTTTGTGTGATAACCCATAAAAGTCACAATGACAAAAATTGATTGATAAGAAAGCACTTAGTTAATAAGTCGTGAACTTTTAGCGGTTTTTCTTATATAAATATAACCTGTAATTACTATATAAAAATACTAGACGGGTGACCCGGGCTTCGCCCCGGGATTGACCCGTGTGCATATCTACCCGAGTGATATATATTTAGATAAGATTTTTTATATAATTGTTTGTTATTAGCATTATCTATTTTTGTTTGCATCAGCAGCACTTACCCCAGGAGATATTGACGAAGCAGTTATTCTCCTCACCACCTGTCTCCAAGAGGCCTGCGATGCATCTATGAAGAAGAAGTCCAAGTCACCAAGACCATCAAAACCTTGGTGGAACAAAGAACTTTCTAAGCTCCGCAATATTGTGGTGGCTCTCCGCCGCTGCTCCCAAAACACCTTCTTTCCCACCAGGAGCTTCTTCAAAGGCCTTTACAGAGCCTGCCACAATAAACTCAAAGCGGCTATAAGGCGAGCAAAGCGTCTATCCTGGATATCACTGTGCCAAGAGGTCTCCTCAGCCGCATGGAGCTCAATTCACCGCTATATCTCCAAAGGTCGGAGAGGCTCTTTAGGGCCACCTCTGCTCAAACACAAAGATGGTACCCCACTAACCTCAGAGGAAACCTGTCGAGAGGTACTTCAGAACTACTTTCCAACAGATTGGACAGTGCCAAGACCAACAGTGGACTGGCTCCCAACCTTCAACCAAGAACCGGCTTTCACAGCGGCGGAAATCTTCCGCGCGATCCGACGATGTGGATGGAGAAAGTCCCCAGGTCCCGACAGACTTGGAGTCAGGTGCATACTCCTCGGTGGACCAGCACTGCATGAACTCTTATCGCAAATCTTCACCAAATGCCTGCGCCTCGGACACTTCCCAACCCCTTGGAAAGCTGGACGACTGGTTCTCATCCCCAAACAAAACTCCACCTCATCCAACCCACTGGACAAATACCGTCCAATTACTATGATCAACACATTAGCCAAAGTTTTTGAACGATGCATTCTAGCGAGGCTGCAATGGCTAGCAGACCAGCATGGCTGGTTCTCGCCCATGCAATTTGGCTTCGTCCCTGGGCGTTCGGCAGAAGGAGCCCTTGACTCAATCAACAACTTTATCAACGACGGCCTGAAGCACTGGAGAAAGACAGTGGCAATAAGTTTGGACATTAGCCATGCCTTCGACACGGTTCAAAGACATACCATCATTCAAGGCCTCCGGGACCTCAATTGTCCCGAAGAGCTTATACAACTCTCTGCAAGCTCTCTCAGAGACAGGAAAGTGATCTAACAAGCCTGGGACTCCACTCTCACCGCGCACACAGTACTGGGTGTTGCACAAGGGGCACCACTAAGCCCCTTCTTTTTCAACATTGTAGCCAGGAAAGCTCTTTCCCTTCCAAAGCCCCAAAACTGCCAAATAATTTGCTTTGCAGACGACTTCACCTTGCTATTCAGAGCTTTCCGTAGATTACCAACAAAGGAGATTAACAAATTTCTTAAAACTTTCAGCTTGTGGGGTAAAGGGCATGGATTGACCTTTAATCTTAAGAAGACCCAGGCCTGCCTCTTTCATTGGAAATCCAAGCGCCCTAGTTACCAAAATATAAAATTCCTCGACCAGCCGATTTTAATCAACAACCATATAAAAATACTGGGCATAACTTTTGACACCACACGCACATTCGTTCGCCACTCGGACAACATTTTCAACAAATGCAAATGGATGCTTCCTCGATTAATTAGCACAATTAGGGAACAATATGGACTCACTTACAGCTCAGGCCTGAAAATAATCAAGATGGTAATTCTCCCTGCTCTGCTCTACGGCTCGGGTGTTTGGGGCAAGAGAGTGTTCGACACCAATGGCACCCGCAAACTACGTAGTCTCCACTATAAATTTGCTAAAATTCTTATTAGGGGGGGCCCCTGTACCCCCACAATTCCAGCTATCTCACTCACTGGCGGCCCTCCATTGGACATTTCAATCAAGGCACATCTGGCGTACAAGGAAGCAATAAAAAATGGCCCTTTTGAGACACGTCCAAGGCCTAGCGCAGTCCACTATCCACCCCTTAGAAAACTACTTCAGTTTTCAAAGTCGCTCCCAGAAAATGCAACCATCATATACACCGATGGATCGCGGTCCCTCAAAGGCGTAGGCGGCGCAGTTTTTCTGCCACCCCCCCTCCACTCCAATACAACTAAAACTCCATGATCTTTGCACCTCCTTCCAGGCAGAATTACTTGCTATCCTATATGCAACTAGAGCGATCCAGTTCATGCAAAGACAACCAACAGCAATCGCTTCTGATTGCCTTGCAGCTCTCCATGCCATTTGTAACCCAGAACTCCCAAAAACCTCACTCATAGCTGAGATAGTTCGCAATCTTAACCATTTAAACGTACAGCTCTGCTGGGTTAGAGGCCACAGCGGCATAGAAGGCAATGAGCATGCAGATAAATTAGCCAAGGCAGCAGCTGAATCAAACTTGCCCATATCCTACTCCACTCTATCCAAAAAGTTTGTTCGAGCCCGCAGCGAACAGTATTCACACCAACTCTGGAAGGAATTATATGTCACAGATCACTCCACAAGAAACCTCAGGAGAATAGCTGCATTCCCAAACACTCTCATGGCGATCCTGCCCAAAATAAAATTTTGTGGCACCACCTCAACAATCCTCACAGGTCATGGCTTTGTCAAAGCCGATGCTGCAAAATTATCTAGAGACGATCCTACCTGCCCACACTGCCACGAGGAAGACCAAACTGTCGACCACCTTCTCTTCAGATGTCCCGCCTACCACCTTCATAGGTTCCAAACAGCCACCCTCCTAGGAATAAATATATTTGCCCCTGAAGACCTGCAGAACATCCCCAAGCACAAGTCAGCCTGGCGACACCTGATAAACTGGATGTCTGCTGCCACCATTAGACGTGAAGTCTAAAGACCAACCCGGATAGTTGGCGACTTTAGTATGCTCCAGGAATCCGGGTTACCTAAATAAATAATAATAATGCATCAGCATAATTTAATCTAATCTTTGATAGAGGGCGCTGTTCGTGAGCTAAGTAGAATAACTTTAATATATAGTTTTAATAATTGATTTATATATATTTTAAAATAACCTATCGTCTTCCCCGTATTTTTTTTTACCTATGTATGGAAA
The DNA here is from genome assembly GCA_030710605.1 of Cordylochernes scorpioides. Lineage (NCBI taxonomy): Eukaryota > Metazoa > Arthropoda > Arachnida > Pseudoscorpiones > Chernetidae > Cordylochernes > Cordylochernes scorpioides. The sequence continues at coordinate 28,527,780 of CP092881.1, read as the reverse complement.
TTTTGGTTTGAATTAGTGAACTACTGCGAATTTGTATACCGGACATACAAACAAACAAACATACAAACATTGATTTTTATATATATATAAGAAGATATAAAATACTACTATATAAAATATATATACACTGCGTGACATTGAAAATGGAACACCAAGAAATAGTGGCCAGAAAGTGATGAAACTCGGCAGACAGAGAGAGACAGGGACGAACAATAAGTGATCTTTATTTCAAAATGATAGTCATAATACAGAGCGAGAACGGCGTCGGCTTAGTAGCAAGTAGGACCACCGCGGACGGCGATGCACGCAGCAACACGTCTAGGTAGAGAGTCAATCAGAGTACGGATGGCGTCCTGAGGGATGGCTCTCCATTCCCTCTCAACCATTTGCCACAGTTCGTCTTCTGAACGCGGCTGTGGCAAGGCATGCAAACGGCGTCCAATGATGTCCCAGACGTGCTCGATTGGTGAGAGATCAGGAGAGTACGGTGGCCAGGGAAGCATCTGTACATCTTGCAGAGCTTGTTGGCTAATGCGAGCAGTGTGCGGTCGGGCGTTATCCTGCTGATAAAGGGCATTGGGTACCCCCTGAAGGTAGGGGAGTGTCACCGGTCGCAGCACATCATCAACGTATCGTTGGGCCGTCATAGTGCCCTGAATACGAAGTAAAGGTGACCAGGAATCATACGCGATTGCGCCCCAAACCATGATTCCACGTTGTCGCACGGTGGGGCGTTCCACAATTGCTGCCGGATTGGACCTTTCTCCACGTTGACGCCACACGCGTACACGGCGACTATCACTGGACAAGCAGAAACGCGACTCATCTGAGAACACGACCCTGTGCCATTCCGTCATCCACGTCGATCTAGCCCGGCACCATTCCAAACGTTGGCGCCTATTTGGTGGGGTCAATGGCAGTCTTCTTTGCGGACGGAATGAGTGCAAGCCATTAGCAACCAATCGACGGGAAATGGTTCTGGTCGAGATGGAATGATCTAGGGTGTCTTGCACATGTTGCAGGATGGCGGTACAAGTGGCTTGTGGGGCCGCCACTGCTTGTCGAAGGATACGCCGATCCACACGTGCTGACGTTACTCTGGTTGCACCGACATTCCTATAAATTGCCACATTTCCTTGTTCCAACCATCTTCTCCACAGTCGGTGCACCGTGGACGCACCAAGGTGTGTATCAGCTGCGATTTGACGTATGGACCAACCTGCCCTTTTCAGTCCGATCACCATGCCCCTCGTAAAAGCGTCTGTCTGCTTGAACTGCCTCCGTTTACGATGACCTGGCATTCTCTGTTATTACACGTGTCTTTTGACACAAGAACAAAATTTCTACAATGATTTTCCTTGAAGAAATAACGACACGAATACTGTCCTTTCTGCAAGTTCCTTCCCTTATATCTTACTCCATGTGCGCACGAGTGCTGCGCATTTTACATCATTTGCATAACTCGGTTAGGCGCGTCTACCCTGAAATTTGCATAATTTTCTGGCCACTATTTCTTGGTGTTCCATTTTCAATGTCACGCAGTGTATATTGTTTAGGTGTGTTTAGTTCTGTAGGCTTTACAAGGAAATGCTCAAGAAAATATTTATATAAGCAAGTTGCCATAAATAATTGAGAAAATTTGTTTCATATGTAAATATGTTATATATTATCTCTCTACAGATAAAAAAAAAAAAAGATTTGTTTTTTCACACAAGCCAGCAACCAGAGAGGAGAATAAGACTGGTGTCTTATAAAGGCTGTGTGTGTACAAGTATCTTGTATACTTTTATTTATCCCAGAACGCCGAAATCTAATCTTTACATTAAAGCTGGATTATATTTTGTTCATCAATAATGAACCCTCTCAGCGATTTCGTCTTTTTGGTGTCTTGGTTACAATCCCCTTTCAACATTAAATATCACACACACACACACACACAAAAGCCTTTATTAAGACACACAGGTCTTACAGAGGATTCTCCTTGGGGTTACAAAACGGAGAAACCTATGAAAGTGGGAAATAAAAAAATGGAGAAAGATTATATACATTTGGTAAATATATACAGATTATAAGAAAGAATAAAAAAATAAGAAGAATAAAAAAAAATCAAAAAAAAAGAAAAAAAAATTTTTGGAAATATGGATGGGAGAAGTGGAGAGCGAAAAGAGGAAAGAAAACAGGTATTTACATATGGAACAAGGCAATTTAAGCTCTCACACAGCACAGGTGGGCCATGTATTTTTTAAGAAATCTTTAAGAGATTTCCCAGGAAAATCCGCGTGTTCAGGGTTGTAAGGTAAACACCGTTTTATCAGTGTGGGGGTTAACTTATCGTATCTGCCTAAACAAATAATTGGATGTTGGTTCTGTCTTTCTCATCAAACAGAAATTTTTGGTATGTTTGAATGTTCGGTTAAGTCTTTCTTTTTTACAGCATTTTTATGGAAGTTATATAGATTTAGAGCTACTGAACTATTGTCTATAAAGTTGGATAATAAAGAATATAATGTGAAGTGTGTATGGCCTATCTTAGAGAAGAGTATTTTTCTTTCCGTGTCAAGAGGCATGCATTCAAATATATAATGTTCTAATTCATTTTCGGTTCTATTTTTGCATAGTTGGCAATACAAGTCTTCTGTCCTTAGATATTTTATATGGTCTTCTCGATATAAAACAAATAGAATTCTCAATTGCGCAATGAGGCGTTTAGCCGGCAGTGGGAGTTCACTTAGTAGATAGTTCTCTGCTGCGAATTCAACATTAAATATCCAGATTAGAAATTCAAAACCAAAAGTCAGAATATAAACTATGTTCCTTCAATGTTACTTCCCCTTTTCTTACCACATGATCTGATTATAGATAATTGCTCACCATCAAAAAAAGTAATGGTTCCAAAGATTGGTTACTATGTTTCAGACTTATTTAAACATTTTTTAAAAATTATCCTATTGTATAACTATACAAGGTCATGGAGACTAAATTCATAGATCAAATTCACAATCTTGGTAGGGTGGTCTGGTGAGGCCTCTTTGGTCCTGCTGATGATACATTGTGGAAGAGGAGCGGTCTTGTATGGCCAGTTTTGAGCCTGGAAATACAGGTTGCTGCCTGTCGGCTCATGAAACATGGCCAACTCTACCATCGTAGGGCAGCTATATCAACAAATATGCACCTGAAGTAATCATGAACAAACTGAATAAATAGTTTAGTGTTTTTTTTTTTTTTCAGAGTAAAAATGTTCCGAATGTATGGTTTGTGAATATGTCACGTGAAAATTGAGCCTTTTATTATTGCAGTCGTTTCATAAACATCCTAAATTTACTATGGAATCTGAAAGCAATCAAATGCAGCCATGCCTGGCAAACTAAGAAGCGTCCACCTAGAGACCATGGTTTCGGGTTAGTGACCTTTAAAAGACAATTTAAACAATTTTAATCAATTGTTACAAAGGTGGAGAATATATATAATAAAAATAGTAAATAAAGAGTAGATAAAATGTAGGGGAATATATATAGTTGTGTATGTGTACAAATTTCTTCAGCAAAGAAGGCTTCCCCACCTTGAGAGAGTTCTCCTTAGTTCCACGTCGAGGAAGTACGTATAGATGCGCGTCTTGGCAGACGCCATTTATAGATGGTGTCTAGTTTTGACGGGAGAGGCGTCCTATGATTTTATAGATGATAGTTCGAGTTATAAAGATCAGATTAAAAAAATTACTTACAATACTAATAATCAACATAGGGCTAATTCAATTTACGGGTAGATTAATTTATATTTAACCAGTTATCATTTAATATTAAATGAATTATTCAATGACAATATATAAACTCCATTTTTATGTCAAGTTTTAGGGAAATCACTTCATCATCAAAATCACTTCATCAAGCAAAATTATAAAATGCATATCATATGAAATACTGTGAAAAATGAATGTTTTTTTAATATTGAGCTATTTACATTTATTCTCTTTATGTGTTCTCTATTTTTTTTTTTATTTAGTCTTAATTTATCAAGCAAAATTCTAAAATGTATATCATATGAAATAATGTGAAAAATGAATTTTTTTTTTTTTAATATTGAGCTATTTACATTTATTCTCTTTATGTGTTCTCTAATTTTCATTTATTTTTTCATATTTATTCTTAATTTATCAAGCAAAATTCTAAAATGTATAACACATGAGAAATTGTAAGAGTTGAATAGTTTTCAATATTGAGCTATTTACATGTTATTTATTCATGTGTTCTCTAACTCTGCCTTTATGCCGGTCCCAAGCCTGGATGTAAAAAGGAGGAGGGGGAGCAGTAACAAGCTCGCTAAAAAACCTGGGCTCAGCTGGCCCGGCTAATAGTACCCTGTACGGGCTCCTGATTCAGGGATACAGGATGAGCATCGTTTGTACTCCATGTTAGGAGCGGCTGTTCATGGCGTCTATTCCTCATGTCAGAAGCGGCCATTTCTTTTGGAGCTAAGTTGGCCTGCTACTGAGTAGTGCTCCCAGTCTTAATGACAAAGGCATCCTACTTCACCCAGTCATGATGGTTGTCAAGGGTCTCTACAAGTGGAAGATGAGAAAGAAGAAGGGAAGATGTGTTCTCTACTTTTGTGAATATATTTACAAAAACATTACTGATGGATGAAATTTGGCGAAAAAATATGTATATACATTTAAACCTGCCTTTAGCGCCCCTCTAAATAGCGCCTCCCTTTCTATAGCGCCAGATTTTAAATACGTAGTATACGATGCGATTTATATTAAAAGTGACCTGTCTATAGCACTCCCTCTCTATAGCACCCTATTTTGTTGAGTCCCAAGAGGGGGCACTATAGACAGGTTTAACTGAATATATATAAGGTTAAGAACAACAGATTTTGTTGGTTGGATTAATATATTTCTATATTATTTTGTGGTATTTATATATATGTCATACATAGTCTGGCCTATATTTGATTTTAATATTATTCAATTTTATGAAAAATATGTGTGTGCTTGTATGTGTGATTTTAATGTAGTTTTTGTGTGTGAAGTCAATATGTAACAGATTACAATCCTTTTATTACTGTTCACCAGAATATCGATCAATATTTCAGCAAGAATTCAAAATTTCTGAATGCCTTGAGGAATGCAAATGCGACAGTTTTTTACACGGCCTAGCAAGTGTAAGGTCGCCAATTATGACCACACTCTGGCCACTAATTACATATGCTCTCTATGCAAATTGCACGGGCTGCTAGACTGGGCTCATTAGGAAATTAGCATTGTTTCCGTGCTGCTTCAGGGTAGGCTGGTTCTCTAGGAAACCCTGCTTCTTAGATGCCGCTCTTGTCCTTGGTGTATTCACTAAGACGCGGATTGATATACATGATGAACATATTTCTGAAAATGTTACAATTAATATTTAATAGAGAATATAAGAAGAATATATATTGTATTTATATTGTTGCATCATGGCTAATGCATCGAAAACCAACGGTTTAGACCATCCTTCCACCGACCCCCAGTCTCTGAATAGCAATGATGATGATAAGAAAATGAACGTTTTAAGTTGAAGTATCATATTTACAACCAAAAAGCCTTTATTTAGGGTCACTGACCCTATACAGGATTCACCAGAGGTATGCATAAGAACAAAGCAGTGAGACAAAGGAAATAACGATATATACAGAGTAAGAAGAAAATGAAAAAAAAAAAACAAGAAAAGAAGAAAAAAAAAAAAAAGAAAGAGGGAAGCAAGAAATCAACACAAAAAGAGTAGCAGTAAGAAAGTGAGGAGTGAGTATCACTTGGCCTTCTTCTGAGATATGGACTTGTGGAAACCATAAAACGCCGTAGCAATATACTTATTCTGGGTCATATTGTCAATTATTGATGGAAGTGAAGCACAGAGTTGCCCAGTTTTGAGCATAAGGGTTCTTCTTTCTTCTTTCAGAGCAGGGCAATCAAAAATATAGTGAGTGATTTTATTTTTTAGTTTTGAATTACAGAAGGTACAAGTCGGGTCCTCACCGCAGAGCATCTTGGTGTGGTTTTCTCTAAAAAAACTTGAAAGTATTCTAACTTGTGCGAGTAGTCTTACAACCGGGAAAGGAAAATCTCCTAAAAGGTATCCCTCCGTCATGAAAGATATGTGAATGTCTTTGTAGTGAGAGTATAGCTTAGATTTATCCATTCTTGTAAGGTCGTTTTGTATAGATTGGTCTGCCGCTGTTTTTAGAAGTATCATATTTAACTTTGAGAAAATGTATATATAAGGTACCTTTTGCCAGGTTCTGTACACATAGATAAGCCTGATTCCTGAAGTGCAGCGCCATTATATTTAAACCCGTCTCTATACTAACGATATCTAAACTTGATTAGTGTCCTATTAGAAAACTTATATAAAGCTGATAAGCGCGAAGACATTTTGTCCTTGCCAAACTAATTTGAAGGAATTTGAGGCATTACTTATATGAAATCTGAAAACCTTTTGTACATTAAGTAGAACTCTGTGAAGTGTGTCTTAACCCTTCATACCATACATAAATATAGGGTATTCTTGGAGATGTACGAATTACACCGTACAACAATGATAGGCTACTGTCATCCCAATACCAGCTTGTCGTGTGTAGATACAGCATAGAAAATAACGGCTACACCATCAGAATACCAGCCGGGCCTTGTGTAGACACAACATAGAAAACAATGGGTGCACCATCTCAATTCCAGCCGGGTCGTGTGTAAACACAGCATCGGCACAACGGCTACACCATTCCAATACCAGTTTGTCGTGTGTAGATACAGCATAGAAAATAACGGCTACACCATCAGAATACCAGCCGGGCCTTGTGTAGATACAGCATAGAAAACAACGGCTGCACCATCTCAATTCCAGCCGGGTCGTGTGTAAACACAGCATAAACACAACGGCTACACCATTCCAATACCATCTTGTCGTGTGTAGATAAAGCATAGAAAACAATGGCTACAGCCATCCTAATACCAGCCATGGTGGTGTGTAGACACAGTACAGAAAAACAGTTACAGTCATCCCAATTCCAGCCGGGTCGTGTCTAGACACAGTAAAGTAAACAACGGCTACAGCATCCCAATACCAATCCGGGCCGTGTGTAGATACAAAAAAAAAAAAAAAAGAAAACAGCGATGATGGGTCACACTATCCCATTGCCATCCATGCTGGGGTATAGACACAGTACAGAAAACAGTGGTGTTGGGTCACACCATCCCAATACTGGCCATGCCGGTGTGTAGACACAGTACAGAAAACAGCGGTGTTGGGTCACACCATCCCAATACTGGCCATGCCGGTGTGTAGACACAGTACAGAAAACAGCGGTGTTGGGTCACACCATTTCAATACCGGCCTTAGAGACAACAACGTGAGCGACACCGGCGGTCGTGGAAACAAATGAGACCACCACACCACGCCTCCGCCTCTCAAGTCCGGAAGCCCGCGGCAGCTAATGAAGATGAATGCGGCCGTGGGCGGCAGGCAAGGAGCGTTGAACCGCCGTAAACATCCCTCCCTCCACACCGCACACAACCACCGTACAGAGACCAATCGACGGAGTAGAATCTATCCACAGAACTCACATTTTTTTTACAAACAAATTTCGATCTCAGATCCTGGAACTCTAACAGCTTGCATATATAATTGTATTAACATAAAAGTGAACAAATAGTTTTCATTTCTTATAGAAATAATTGTGCAAGCCATCATAAATGTAAGATTTATAACCTATAGCGTTCTCTGATTTATTCTCTAAGACAAAGACGTGGGTGCTATATTGAATCGATAATCTATGATTCCGCATATTGACTTTATGGAGTTGAACGTATGGATGGAAGGTTGTTGAGTTTAAGTTAAATTTATTTCTAAATGTTTATAATAACGTAGTGTCTCCCGAGGATATTAATGTAAAGGTGTTGAAGATGCCAATGGCATTCCCTTACTTCCCATTGGAACGCCTCCCCATTTTGCGTGTCATCCTTGCACATCCTTACCTCCTATTGGCGTCAGACAGAGAATGACATCCAGAGTATCTGTCGAGAGAAGGTTTGAGAAACTTAGAAGATATATTTACATAAAAAAACGCATTTGTGGATGTTTGTTCGTGTTCAAGTGTACATACATGTTTTATCCATATGTTTAAGTGCATAAGCGTAATAATATTGGCATATTTGCTTGTCTGCGTGTGTGATACGTACTCTTGAGAGTATTTAGGTACATAAACACTATCTTATACGCATGTACATTATCTTATGTACATGTTTGTTCATGTATCCATGATGAGAGGCCATATATGTGTAATGCGTGCTCCTGCGATTTTAAATTTTATTTCATGGTAATTGAAGAGAAAAATGTTGCATACTAAAACATAGTTAACCACTATTTATTCCGCACACGTTAATATTATTTATTCTGTCTTTGTACATATCTCTCTCGAATAATATTGATCCCTAAATGCATAATCTATCTAAGTATTATCAGTTCAAGTTCTGAATTTGCCAAAACTGGGTTAATGGCCTTGTTACCCACCAGAGTGTGTGTACTATATATTTAGGTCTTAAGCAAATTTACTGAGACATCAGTCAAAGACAATGCACATACACGCTAATTTAAGATATTATTTGGAAACTATAAGCAAAGAGAGTGCACAGTCATGTACAGTCGCGGAGGCTCCCCCAACAACAAATAATCTTCCACTCCGAGAATATAGAATGCAGAAACATTCATTATAGAACATACGTTAAATATAAGGCAATAACGCGCCATTTGTATTCAACAAATGAAGCCATTAAGCCTGAATTTTTCCTTACAAATTATAAACAAACTTCCTACTGTCCTTACTGCAACCAAAGAAAAAAAAAAGGCTCCTCAGTGGTGAACCCTCACAGCTCCTTCACCAGTTTAATCAACTATGCTGCTTTTTAGGGTTCAAATATTGTATTGGATGATTCGGCTTATATGTCCAACACTAGGGTGGATATAAAATGAAAGGATTTTAAAGCACGAATGTTTCTTTTATACATAATACAAACTTCTACTGCCCTTACTGCGATGAAAAAATGTATTGGGAGGGCTTGGCTCATCAGTGGTGAACCCTCCCAGCGGTTTCGCCAATTTAATCCACCAGATCGCTTCTCAGAGCTCTAATACTGTATTGGACGATTCTGCTTATATACGCAGCACTGAAGGGTGGAATCTCAGAAATGGTTTTCAAGAAAACTATGGACATAAGCTTATAGGACAGTAGAATTACATTCAAATATTTGCATCGAGCAATGCTCTTCCGCAAACAATAAATACAAGGTCAGTTAGTCATAAATGCCTGGATGGATGTTTTTAAATCAAAATTATAGATATAAACTTTGAGGACAGTAGAATTATATGAAAATATTCTCATCGAGCTATGCTCTTTGGCAAGCAATTCATACAAGGCCTTTTATACATTGTTCAACGACGTAGAAATTTGTTTTTTATTTGAAAAGAAAAAGGTGTGCTTAATGGTTTTATTTATTGACGATTGCTATAGCTTTTACCTCTATTTTGATGGGTAGCCGATTTCTTTTAAAATCTTTCCAGCATCTATGTTATCCATATATAATTGCTAGCTTTTATCTATATCACAAGGTGTGTCTATAATTCTAGAAATGTCTCTGTGTGAATTAAATAATACCAAGAAATAATAATTAATAACACGTGTTTTTGATCATATAGAAAAATGTTAATGCCCAACATTTCTGCAGTAAAAAAAAAATCAAAAGGCAACTATCGTATTTTATTTTTTACTAGGGTAAAACGCCAACTGAAATTAGCCAAACGATGCATCAAGTTTACCAGGACAATTGATTTTTTAAAAGAGCCATTTTTAGGTGGTACTGTGCATGTTTGGATGCAAGAAAAATCATTGAAGAAATGCCTATAGGTCACACACGAAGACAAAAAATATATATATATCACACCGAGAAACGATTGAATATAAGTCAAAGAAATAACCATTTTTGATTGAAGAATGAGTGAAAGAATGGTTTCAAAATAACTTAATTGCCAAAAATATATAATAATAATAATAAATACTATACACTACATTCTAGTACAAGATCCTGTTCAATAAAATAATCTCTTGTGTCAATATTAAGGTAAAAATATCAGGTCTCCAGGAATAGTTTCCTTTTTAAACACTTTAATTCCCAAATCTCTAGCTTTCGGCCTTCTACAGGAGAACAGACGTTACAATAAATCACCAATAAGACACAAAGAGTTACATAGGAAATTTGATTATATTTGAACTTTTGTCCTGTTGGCGATATCTTGTAGCATGGTTTCTCCTGTAGAATGCCAAAAGCTAGAGATTTGTGAATTAAAATGTTTTAAAAGAAAATTATCCCCGAAATCTGATATTTTCACCATAACAAGATCCTGTATTCCGACGAAAAGACGAGGCGAAAGGAATTTTGAGGATGCGCTGTGGGTCTTTCTGAACGGAATAACACCCTTGTTGTTGTTGTAGTGTCTAATGAAGAGCCTCTGATGTCTCCATGCATCTCAATCAAGCAGTCGTAATGTCCACTATCTTGGGTGTGTAAAGCTGCTGCTCTGTGTGATAATACTTTTATTTATCGAATAAGAAACGAAACATGAATTTACTCTTAAGAAAGCAAAAGAATGAGCATAGAATTGAATAGTTTTCAGAGGAGTTCATCCGCAAAGAAAATTTTACGAAAGAACAAATCAATGAGATCATGCTGATCATCTCTTCGATATAAAATATATAATTCGTTTTGTAGTTATTATTTTTTATTGTTTAAATGTGAACTTCCTTGATATACTTTTTTGTTTTATTGAATACTATTTTGAATGTAAGCTTTAATATATTCTTTTACACGCATAATAATAATATGTAACAAATAAATTTACTGGAAATGTATGTTTCTTTTCAATAATATCAAATATTATCTCTACAGACGTTACTGCAATGATGTTATTATTATTATTATTATATATTTTTTTGCATTTGTGTTAAAAACATTAATGTTTAGAACTAAAGATAAATGATCAGAATATAAGGGCAACATTCAATAGTTAAGTCATTAATGAATCCGTGTAATGCTGGGGAGAGAGAAATTCTTTATTTGGTGTTGGGCTCTGGAGTAGTGGTAGTGATGTTGCGGTCAAAACAGTGTTTATGACCGTCATCCGTGTCATCTCTTTGTCCAGTTCCTTCTGCTAATCCTGGGAAGCCATACATTCCAGTTCCAAGACCTCTGAATTGAAGTGCATAAAACATGGGCGTTGAGGTGTAATGCTGGGGAGGCTATTCATAATTCAACGACAGAAAAGCCCACGCTAGAAATAAAAGTAAAATTTCCATTTTTTTCGCTAAGAGATCTTCCATTCAAAAGGTATAATTCACTATTGAATTCGTTTCTGAAGGCCAAGACTGTTAACCATTTCTTTATACAAAGATGTTCTGGAACCATAATATGATGAGGAAGAAAAAACATGATTTCGGCATCCCAAAGACATCGTCTTGCTCCACTTTCTTGGGAAAAAGGGGGTTACAGTGATGCCACACCCCTTACTTCCCTGATTTGTCATCCCGTGACTTCTTGTTTGTAAGACAGAATTGAAGGAAAAACTTGTCTTTATTTAGACGAAATAGAGGAAAAGATAGGCAGCTGTCAGAAATTTTAAAATCCGTGTCCAAAGTGTTGGAGGATTATTTTTCCTTCCTTGTGGTGGCGTCTTGTCCAAAGACCTACAGCTGGTGTTCCCAGGTGGTCACCCTCCCAAGTACCCTCCCACATTGTTTAACTTCGGTCATCAGACGAGAACCGGTGTTTTCAATGTGGTATGCCCATAGGCATTCCTTCCTTGTAAAAATATAGAAAGAGAATGCATTTCAGTCACCGTTGCTTAATTTGAAAAGGGCATTTGATTAATACAACTTATTAAGATAATTTTCCACTTTATTTACTAAAAATTTTTACTTACTAAAAAAAAAAAAAATTAATGATATTGGTTTATGGCCAGAACTTTTGACACACGGTTTGGTTGGTTTACCTGTTCACTAGATCTTTATTTAAACATAAAAACATCAACACTACAGTATAATCTACACTTATATACAACAACAAAAAATCTTTATTAAGACCTTTCAGTCTTATACAGATTCTCTAAATATAAATGTAGGGTACATACAGGAGTAACAGTAATAGTACCAGTAATAAGCATTGTTATATGCAATTTTCAATATAATATTACACAAGCACGACACTAATTGCATTCTCTAACTCCTTGTTTAAAAAAATAAATCAGCTTACTGTTATGTAATTAAAGTAAGAAGGATGAATCCGTAAACAATTTAACTTTACATATTATGTATTATTAATAGCAATTATATGAAACAAATATTGGTATATATGTCTACATGAAAAAAAAAACAAAGAAACATTATATACATACAAGTTCCTTTTCAAACTCAGTCTCATCTATAGCCATTGTTACTCTGTAATATTCCAACACTTACAACGAAATTCTAAAAATAAAATCTTGATAATGTGAGATCGATAGAAACTTCTGTCTAAATTATTTGCTCTATAACCTACTAGGATAATCGATAAATAGCTCTTTATATAAAGACAAAAGATTGTTGGGAGAAACTTGTCTTTTATTCATATAAAAAGGGCGTACCTGGATCTATAAAGAAAAAAAAATCTCAAAATATTTCGAGAGATTGCTCCCTCTTTATCAATTAATTGCATAGTAAACTTTATTTACAAATTTTTGCTGCACAGCAACAATTATAGCTATATTAATGCAATGCGGCCTGTGATTGTAAAACGACACTTGAAGTTACACCGCATGAGTTTCTTTTAACGATAAATCAATTTTATTTTTTTTTTATTTCAAGGTGAAATATCGACTATTTCTAACCTTTTTGGATGAGGTATGAAAGGATGAATTATGAAGAGTAATGACGAACGGAAAAATAAAATAAAAACAATAAAATTTTAACAATGATAGCTTTTGAGGACTCGAGTTGCTACGGTGGCAACGAAACCCAGTACTCGAGACAACTACTTTGGAATGCCCACTTTATTATAGCGTTAGACAACAAGACAGTTACTAATGTTGAAGATCTGTATGAATTTGTAAATAGCAGTGTTAATTGTCAGAGATTTAGTCACTTTTGTGAATATATTTATGGCTATTTGTCTGACTTTATATCTCATTGTTTCCTTTTTATTTATTTTCTTGTATAGTGTTCTACATAAAGGTTTCTGTGTTTAACAATTGTAAATTGAGGCAATTATCCTAGCGGGGATATCGCGTTTTGTGTGTGTTAGTGTTGAAATAAAGAAATGAATTATTAATCAAGAAAAGATGTATTGGCAAGCTGCTACGGTCAGACCTGTTCGTCGATCGAATGGAAACATTCATTGAAGAAATATCCGAAGACCTAGAAAATCCTTCACCCCCGATATGTTATGTGAACAATGGACCGGGATCAAGGCAGATCGGGTCGCGGAGGTACGGTTCCTCGCGCCTGCCGTCGCCGAGTCCCGGTGGATAAAGCAAGAGAGCAAGTCATTTCCTGTGGCGGAGACTGGAGGACGAGACTGCCCGCTCCGACTACCCTTCCCTGTCGGACCTCGGAGGTCCCTCCGAGCCAGACGTCGCTCTCCTTCCACCTAAACTAACGGCAATGCCATCTCCGAGGGCCAACTGAAGCGTTTCCTGACGGAACGCTTCAGTAGTCGCTTTACACAGGTTCCAAGCTCGGATAAATCTACCGCCGACTTCCTTGCTGAAGTCACCTCCTTGGAGTTCGACGAGTGGGACCAGCTCTTTCTCACCAACATCTCCCGCGATAAGATTGCGACTGCCAAACTGTCTGCCAAAAAGCCGTGCCTCGGGATGGGATGAATTACCCTGCGAGTTTGTCAAGGCCTTTGAAGATTTATTTTCCGAAGTTCTTTGGCAAGTCTTCGAGGCTTCTCGGTTTTTCGAGACCGGCAAAGTCATCCTGCTGCCGAAGTCACATGGTGATTCGGATCTACAGGCCCTTGGGCCAATCAGCTTCCCAACGATTGAATACAGGAACCTTTGCGGCGTGCTCAAGGGTCGTCTACATCGACATCTGCCAGAGCTCGTGCCTGAGTGTCAGATCTACGTCATTCCGGGAGGGTCATCCTCCTGGAACATTGCGCGAGTGTCAGACAAAGTCGGCAACGAGGAATGATACGCGGCTGACTGTCCTCTCTCTGGACATGAAGTCGGCGTTCGACAGCTTGAACAGAAGCCATCTGTTTTCTGGCGGCATCGCTCTTCAGGAGCATGAGAGACGTGGGTTTTTTGACGCACGTCATGAGGAATCCCCGGACGGATTCTCCTGGAAATTTGAGTCGTTGTCTGTCCCGGGCTACACAATCGCTGCCCAGAATGCCGTCGCCTCCCAGACCTCCCACCTGATGGGGCTGCTGGAACGAGCTATCGCGAGGTGATCTGCCTTCACCCGCGGCCTGTCGCTGGTGGGTCGTGCCCGTGCCTCCACGGCTACGTTCCACCTGAAACCACCATCGGCCGGCTGCAGGCGCGGTTGGTGCGATTCGTGTGGGGAACAAGCCGAGACTCGTGGCTTCCAGAGGGCATCTTGGCGCGTCCAGTCCCCTAGGGTGGCGTCGGACTGGATTGCTTTGACTCGCTAGCCTGAAGGAGTTCAGGCCTCACTGCCCGGCACCGTCAACGGCTACTCATTGCTGGTCCGCAGCCGGGCATGGTTGACCCCACCAGCTTCTGACGTCTGGCACTCACAGAGTCTGCCTTTCTGACCTGCGTCGCAACTGCCCCTCGGGGCACGACCCAGATGCGCCCTACGGCTAACACTCTACGCCCTACCCCATCCTGCCTCGAGGCATGCCAACTGTACCGACTGTGGGTCCAGTGACGGATCGCTGACCCACAGATATTGGAGTTGCTGAGCCGTGTGACCCCTGCTTCGGGAGGTGCTCACCACCTGCAGGTCTGGCTTTTCGGCGTCGGTCTCCATCGCGAAGTAATGAAGACAACGGCAATAGCGAAGGCTACCATCTAAAAGTTCCATCTTGGTATTTGAGGTGGGCAATGCCAGCCACCACATCGATCTGCCCACTCTGCGGGAAAGAACTCTGGCGACCATTGTTACCGGAGTCTTTCCTGACGTAGAAGGCGTCAAAATTAAGAAAAAAAAAATTATATATTTATCAATTATTTTTAAAAATATATTTTCATATTTTACACTCATATATATCCTTATTTAAATATAATTTATTTACATTTGTTTTTTTTTTTTAACCATAATCATATATAAAAGATGTGTAATAAAAGTAGTTTCAATCTCAATCTTTCTCTCTCAGCTATCAAAATTTAGTTGACAATAGAGAGAGCACAAAGCTTGCCATACTTCAAACGAAAATAGCCATTTGTAAATTTAAAATTCAAATTTTCTCATTCTTTTATCAGGTAAAAGAGCTTGCCATCATTTGGGTTGATAATAGAGACAAGAAGATCTAAAAGAGGAAGGGAATATTCAAGAGATTCAGCAGCCACCGTCCCTGTCATTAATTCCCGATATATTTATAAGAGCAGACGAGATTTCCTGAAATTCCAGAGTGACCAGCCTCATCAATTATGGAATTACTGATGGCAAGCAGGTGGGGTGTCTTCTTCCTTTCGGAGCTTATCATCCAAGATGGAGGTGCCAAAGGATTGATAGAGCGGAAAAAATAAATTTCGCTATCCTTAGATGAAGTACTTTTGGATTAAAAAAACTGCCTAATACTTTTCTTTTTTTTTTCCTTCTTTTATCATTGGTCAAAATACCTTTAGTCACGAATAGATTATATTCTAACTTGATATTAAGCTGATTTGATTAGCAAATTTTTTCTCCGCTAGGAGGCGGCACGAATAGGCAGCACGCTACGTCGCTCTCGGTAAGTGAACTGTCTGACTAAAATATTTTCTCTATTTTTACTAAAGTGCAAATTCAATCTATCTGAAATGAAACCTACATATCCAATATATCTTACCACCATAATTTTATGTCTATTAGACAAGAATTCTGAGCCAAATTTACATACTTTCAAGCCGGATACACACGGCGGCAAAGAGATTTGCTTATCACGTGTGAATCTTTCACTCTCAAAATATTTCCGAAACTTTCACCTTATATGTGTAGTTTTAATGCTCTTAATATTAGCTGGCATTGAACAAAACCCAGGCCCCAAGATGTCCAAACAAACGACGTTGGAAACAAGCTTAGATAGGGATAAAGATATCAAAGATCTGATAAATGCACTCACCAAAAGGCTGGATAGCTGGGGTGAGAGGCTGGAATCCCGTCTTTCGGCAATCGACGATAGAGTAGAAAATATAAACCAAAGACTGCAACAACTAGAGGAATCTTCTGCCGTTACAAAGGTAGCACTCTCTCAAAACTCCAAAAAAATAAAAGACTTAGAAGACCAGCTTGAATACTTGGATGCAAAGAGCAGAGAAAGGAACCTCATTTTTTATGGAATAGAACAAGATAATAACGAGGACTGCCGAGAACGGATACGGAAGGTTATCGAAGAAAATATGCAAACAAAGGAGAAGATAAACATCACGCGATGCCACCGATTATCCAGAAAACCCGGTGCACCGATCCTGATTGAAGTCCCAGAACAAAACGATAGATCAACTCTATTTAAAGCTGCTTTCAATTTAAGAGGAACTAAGATATCACTATCGAAAGACTATAGCATGAAGACGAGAGAACAACGGCGCGTTTTGAATGTCAAAAGAAAAGAACTCGTCGAAAGAGGCACTCTAGCTAAGCTAAGGGACAACAAATTAATAATTAATGACATAGCATATAAGGTCTGTGATGGACAAATTGTAGATGCCAATGGACATTCATTGTAGCAAGCAGTTAGGAAACAATCACTTGTAAATAGTCAACCCAACGATACCTTTTCACTGACCTGCTGGAACGTTAACGGGCTGTATAGACTCAATTCAGTTTTTCCTCTTCTTTATAGTCACTTAGAGAGATACGAAATATTTGCTTTGACCGAAACCTGGTGTGACCATCACTTAAAAAACGGCCCCAGAGGATTCCACTTATTCGAATCACTGGCAACTAGAAGCTCCAAACTGGGAAGATGCTCGGGTGGAATAATAGTAGGAATTAAAAATAAACTAAAAACTATGTTGGAGAAAGTCGTTGTAGAGCATAATTGGATATCTATACCTTTCAAGCGTTGTTTCAACATACAAATTTGTTATATATTTACATATATTTCTCCAAACGAATCTCAACTGTCAAACTTCATTACTTTATCCAAACATGTCGAAGATAGGTTGGCTAACGGCTATGAAATAGTTCTAGCGGGTGACATAAACATCCGTACCGGCACCTATGGATACCTACACAACCCACTAGAACGTCCCTTACTTCTTTCACCTGAACGCAAATCTAGAGACCCAGTGCTTTCCAAACATTGGGAACAACTCATAAACTTCCTAGATAATAATCTACTGACAATAATTAATGGCAGAACTATAAGTGACAAAACTGGAAACTGCACATTTATCTCAAGTCGTGGCTCATCTGTTGTCGATTATTTTATTGTCTCATATTCCCTGCTGGAGCACGTTGTTGACCTCAAAGTAGATAATAACCCATACTCGGACCACCTTCCACTAACAATAAACATGTCTAACTTATCTAATCTCAAACGAACGAAAGAAACCGTCTATCCCTGCTTTGAAAGATACAGATGGGCACCTGATAACACATCCCTCTTTTCGCAGAATCTTGACAACAATCAAGTCTCTACAGACCAGAATCTTGACAGCCTAGTTAATACATTTTCTAAACAAATACTAAACGCAATGCTTGCTGCAGATATGCGCATTAAGGTCAGACCTGGCCGCCCAAAATCGAAACCCTGGTATAGCAGGGAATGCTATTTAGCCAAAAAATCTGCTAAGGCAAGCCTCACAACCTTTAAGGAAACGAACACTGACGTAGACCGCAATATTTATGTCTCAAATAGGAAAAGGTACACGACCTTAATAAACTTCAACAAGAAAAAATATCTTCAGGAAAAACAAGAACTTCTTAAAAATGCCCGTGACTCCGCAAACTTTTGGAAAACTATAGCTACCTTGAAAGACAAAAGCTATATACAAGGAAATATAACAATTTTAGAGTGGCAATGCTTTTACAACAAACTGCTCTCTGCTGAAACGACGATAGGAAGCGACCTATCTACTCTCTCACGAATTGATCCTGAACTCTACTGTGAAATCTCCATAACAGAAATAACTAGAGAAATCTCCAGTCTGGCAAATGAAAAAGCTTGTGGCGCTGACGAAATTCCGAATGAAGCATTAAAGACCCTACCTTTCGAACACCTTGTTACTCTAAAAAATATATTCAACAGAATCATTAATTCTGGTTCATATCCCTTAATATGGTCTAAATCTATCATCCATCCTATTTTTAAAAGCGGTGACCGGGATAATCCATCAAACTACCGCGGAATTGCCCTTATTAGTAATCTGTCAAAACTTTTCACATCAATACTAAAATCGCGATTACGCAACTGGATTGAAGGGAGATCAATTATTCCAGAAAACCAGGCCGGATTCAGAAAAGGCTACTCCTGTCAAGATCACATATTCACACTGTTGTCCTTGATACAGCTGACTCTCAGACGTAAAAGAAGAAAACTCTATGCTTTTTTTGTGGACCTAAAAAAGGCTTTTGACACTGTTCCCCACTCACTTCTGTGGTCAAAATTGGGTGAATTAGGTCTGGATTTCCGCTTTGTTAACCTTATCAGGAACTACTTCGAACAAATGACAACGACGGTGAGATGGAATGGACTATTTACTGAACCCATCAAAATCCGATCGGGAGTGTTACAAGGAGAACCCTTATCACCCTATCTATTTATACTCTTTGTAACTGATTTAATCAACATTTTTAATGACTCTACTCTACCAGGCATATACCTCCCTAATTTTGGAACGGTCCACCTTTTGATGTATGCTGACGACATAATTCTCATAGGAGAATCAAAAATCAATCTACAAATAAAAATCAACATGTTGAAAAAATACTTCGAAACAAATCATCTAACCCTGAACGAATCAAAATCCAAGATAATGGTTTTCCGAAATGGTGGCCGCCCTGCAAAATCGGACAAATGGTTCTGGGGAGACCAACTGTTGACAGTGACATCGAAATATCTCTATCTTGGCTATCCCCTCACAACAACAATCTCGTTTAGTCAAGTGGCTTCATACTTTAAAGGCAAAGCGCTTGCAGCTACCGGCGAAGTATGGAAAATTATGGAGAAATCCAGGTTGAATTCATTTGGTTCATCAATGAAACTATTAGACTCGATTATCCTGTCAACTCTGCTGTATTCTGCTCCAATTTGGGCAAACGAAAAGTACAAAATCTTGGACCAAATTCAGAATAACTATCTCCGACGACTATTGAACTTGCCGAGTAACACACCAGGCTACATACTACGCATGGAAACCGGACGCTTCTCACTAGGAGTCACAGCAACCAAACTAATTCTAAAGTTCTGGTTAAGAATATTAAAAATGGAAAAATCCAGATTGCCCGCAATCTGTCTAGCCCAATTATGGGAAACATCCACTATAACGAATACCTTTATAGGTTTTACTGAAAATTTAATGAATATCCTAAACTCAACTGGATTCATGTGGTTAAAGAATTGTTCAGACCCCAATATTCTACAGAAAGCAATACCTCAAATTATCAGAATCACTATAGAACAGTCTATCCAAACCGACCAATCTAGAATAACCAATTCGAAGCTACACACACACTACAAATATTTACATAAAACATTCGCAGCAGAGAACTATCTACTAAGTGAACTCCCACTGCCGGCTAAACGCCTCATTGCGCAATTGAGAATTCTATTTGTTTTATATCGAGAAGACCATATAAAATATCTAAGGACAGAAGACTTGTATTGCCAACTATGCAAAAATAGAACCGAAAATGAATTAGAACATTATATATTTGAATGCATGCCTCTTGACACGGAAAGAAAAATACTCTTCTCTAAGATAGGCCATACACACTTCACATTATATTCTTTATTATCCAACTTTATAGACAATAGTTCAGTAGCTCTAAATCTATATAACTTCCATAAAAATGCTGTAAAAAAGAAAGACTTAACCGAACATTCAAACATACCAAAAATTTCTGTTTGATGAGAAAGACAGAACCAACATCCAATTATTTGTTTAGGCAGATACGATAAGTTAACAATGATAAAACGGTGTTTACCTTACAACCCTGAACACGAGGATTTCCTGGGAAATCTCTTAAAGATTTCTTAAAAAATACATGGCCCACCTGTGCTGTGTGAGAGCTTAAACGGTCTTGTTCCATATGTAAATACCTGTTTTCTTTCCTCTTTTCGCTCTCCACTTCTCCCATCCATATTTCCAAAAAATTTTTTTTTTTTTTCTCTTTTTTTGATTTTTTTTTTTATTCTTCTTATTTTTTATTCTTTCTTATAATCTGTATATATTTACCAAATGTATATAATCTTTCTCCATTTTTTATTTCCCACTTTCATAGGTTTCTCCGTTTTGTAACCCCAAGGAGAATCCTCTGTAAGACCTGTGTGTCTTAATAAAGGCTTTTGTGTGTGTGTGTGTGTGTGTGTGTGTGTGATTAGCAAATTTGATTTAAAATGGTTATTCAACAGTGAACAATAAATATTTAATCAAATTTCTATATATTTTTTCCTTCTGAATATTGAAGTGATTGATTATTTTGCTTAAGATAAATTTGCATAAACTTTGAGAAGAGATTAATTAGGCCATCTGCTTATAAAATGGATGCATTTATGGCCTATTTTACATATTCTATTATGAATAAAGTAATATATCATGTTGCCATTTTTGCTATAAATAGTTTCGGAAAAAAAAAAAGCAGGATTTCTATGACTAAGTCCGATTGATGATTTTATTTTGTCTGTTTTCTATTTGTGAATAATTCTCATTTTCATAATAATCTTCCAAAAGGAACGTTTTGGAAATGTTATCTATATTAAATAATGATTTTCTTTTAATAATGGATTTAAACTGAGTGTCACCTGATTCTCTCTCTTTCTATTCATACTGTTGAATTCAATATGTGACCACATCCCTGCTGATATTTGGCTGAATATATGGCGTTTGTTTTTGCAAAGACTCTGTTTTTATTTGTTCCTTTGGGGTTTCTTAGTCTTTGATTTAGGTTCATCAGGTTGGTAATCCCACAATGCACCATCTTTAGGACCAAAGAGGCCTCATCATACCACCTCTTGGGATGCATGGGAGCCTCAAGACAGGACGTGTATTCCAACCCTTCCAAAATTGTGAATTTGATTTATGAATTTAGTCTCCATGAACTTGTATAATTATACAATGGAATAATAATTAAAAAAGAAAAGGTTGGTAAAATATATCTTAATGTCATAAATACAAATTTATGGGGTGACATGTTTATTTAATGTTGAATATATGTGAAATCACACCTCTTATATTTCGCTGAATATTTGGCATTTGTTTTGGTAAAGGCTCCGTTGTTCTTTCTTCCTTTGATTATATGGTTTATTATTCTCTTTCATTTTGGTTCATCAGGTTGGTAAAAAAATGTCTTAATATGCCATAGCTACAAAGTATATGGGATGATATGGTCATTGATTGTTGAATATGGCATTAAAGCATTAAGATCTATATGAGTTCTGGAGTCTTTAGGATATAGGTTTAAAAAATGCTTAGTGGAGAAATGATTAGGGTAACCATTGTTTGTTAAGATTTCTGTAGATATTAGCTCCATTTCCTTAAAATAGGGATATGTACAATGGGTGAAAATAGACCTGAATATTGTCTGTAATTCCACGGCGAATCTGTACAGGGCAAGACGCCCTAATAAAGTTGTTTTGTTTGTTGTTGAAAATAGACCTTGACAGGGTCTTGACTGCTTTAATTTTTTAATTGATTGGGATAAGGACGTAACATGCACGTAAGATAGAGTTATTCCTTTCTCATAATAGACAATTTAAACAGTTTTATTGATCCTTTTAATTAATTGTTACAGAAAATAAATTAAGAAAAAGGCATCTCCTTATCGTGCAACTGAGAGTTGATGATGGCTTGCGCCATCTATCGGAATAAATATCAACTATTCTCGTTGATTTTTTTATTATTCCAGAATTGGCCAAATACCCATTCTTGATTAATCAAGAAAAGCTAATTAATTTATGCACCTTATCCCAGTACAATATCACATTTGTACTATTTTTTCAGAAAATAAATTATGATAAAATAAAGATATAATAGACGGCTGTTCCGTATGTATGTGGAATTGTAAAATTTCGGACATCTCCAGGTAGCGGTGTTATATAGATATATTTAGATGCAGTATACAACGCGAATAAATAGATCAGTTTATTTGAAAAAGGGTGTATCTGAATATGTGAAAGATAAATTTGCATAAACTCCATGAGTGAATATGCAATAAGCAATCGCACAGTATTCACAATAGTGCATTAATGTTAGCTCAGATTTTTATTAATTTTTATTCGTTTTCTTTCTAAAGTGAATGGTATTCCAAGATGGTATTGATTGAGGGAGTCCAATATGAGATTTTATTACCTTTGTTTTTTAAATTATCACCCATTTGTATAATTATACAAGGTCACATGGAGACTAAATTCATAGATAAAATTCACAATCTTGGTAGGGTTGGAATACAGGTCCTGTCTTGAGGCTCCCTTGTATTCTAAGAAGTGTCTGGTAAGGCTTATTTGGTCCTGCAGATGGTACATTGTGGGAAGGTCTTTACACCATCCTGGAAGAGGACCGGTCTTGTATAACCAGTATTGTTATTGTTTGTATTCGTTAGTTTATATAGTCCTAAGTATTGATATTAAGATACTAGGTGTGATTCCTTTTTCTATTCACAACATTACTATTTCACAGATCCAGGTACGTACTTTTTCTTATAAATATTTAATGGATCGCCTTTTGACTCAAATAGATCAATGTTTCAGGATTGCTGTCATTATGAATTAGCAATGTTCTGGTACCACAGTACAGTACTCTTTCTTTTGTACACAGTTCTCTGTTCTCGTTATGATTTAAGAACTTCAATTGTGTCCTTAGAATGTTTGAACTCTTACATAATTTTTTTTTTTATCTTTTAATGCTGTTGTTGTTGTGTTCAATGAAGATCCTCAGATTTCCTTATGCATCTCTATCACAGCAGTCACAATGTCGTCTATCTTGGGTATTCACTGGAAAATGGGTGCCGTTGCCATGTTAGTCACCTTGGACCAGAAATTGGTCAAATATTCCAAGGGTCCAGAGGGGATTGCAGAAAGGTGTGGTGGACTTCTCTTTTCATATTAATGATAAATTAACAATATTAATGTTAATATTTGATGAAAATGTTTTTTTATTATTAATATTTTTTCTCTTTCTCCTTGTTAATATCTTATGAATATTATTTACGGTCTAAAAAAATATTGTAAATATGTATTGACAAATGTAGAGGTATGACAGCGCAGGTGTCCCTAAGGGGACATAGCGATTTAAATTGAAATAAATAAATAAAAAGTTCAGTGTATCCATAGAGGCAAGGAAGATATGAGAGTAAACAATATTGGATAAAAGAAGAAGAAGTAGGATGGCAATAGTTTCACAGAGTTCAGTTCAAAGTCCAGCTCGACGTGGCCTGATTGTTCTTCAACATCCCCAAATAATAAGTCTCAGTGCCCACAAAGAAGATCTGTTTTTCCTGTAAACCCCACCCAATATTAGGGCCGCTAGAACAAAAAGGATGCCTCCCCCTAAGACAATATTTAGACGTTTGTCTCTTAAACCAGGAAAATCTTATTTCCATTCTGTCGGCAGACGTCTTTGCCTCTGTTCCTATGGATTTATTGTTGACTTCAAACATACACTCATGTACAACCCATAAGGAAGTAGAAAGTCTTTAATGTCGCCGATAGTCTTTTTTTTTTTTTTTTTTTTTTTAAGAGAGAGAGGCAATTTTGTTCACCCTTGGTTATCTGGTGTGTCTTCAATAAAGCTCACTGTATATCAAATATCTTTCAGAGCTATTGCCTCAATCCCGATATACATGCTAAAAGGTACAACTACCCCTAGTTTTGTCAATGGGTGGATATGCAATAAGCAATCGTACAGTATCTCCAATAGTGCAATGATGTTAGCTCAGATTTTTATATATTTATTCGTTTTATTTTTATAAAGTGAATGTTATTCTAAGATGATATTGATTGGGGGAGTCCAATATGAGTTTTTATTGCCTTTGTTTGTTCTCGCAGTATATATATATAGTCCTTAGTCTTGATTTTGATATACTAGGCGTTGTTCCTTTTTTTATTCACGACATTACTATCTCAGCCACTATCAACGATCAATTTCGTTTTCAATTTTTGTAATATTTTAATTACAAATTACCTTTGTTTAATATTCGTTTTTAAGAGATAGGGAAAAATAGTGAAATTTAAAAAATAAAGTGTAATAATATAACAATTTCCAAATGTAAATGTGTAAATAGAGAGAGATTCAATATAAAAATCTTATATAAAAAAATATTTTATTAGTTATTTTTCTTCTTTCTTATCATATTAGGTTATCAAGCTTGTAGAGCTTGAGATGGTGTCTGCTTGAGATTAGTAGAGCTCATTAATGGATGAGCCAATACAGTCAATGATGTGTTTTGGGGTTCCAGGTTGAGAACCTCTTATAGTGATCAAAGACAGTCGAAGAGTCGTGTATTCGCACGAAAGAATGCTTGTGTTATTCAACCGAATAATAATAAATAAATTATTGTTATAATAGTTAGAGTAAACACACATGTGGGCGCCATCCATTTGTGAAAGATGTGAATTTACATCATTAGCAGCGCTGATATTAATGATAGTTTTACATTATTATCAATATATTAGATTATTTGGCTTATCACACACACATGGACGCATATATAAGACAAACTTGTCTTTTAGGAATTTCACACACACATGAACACATATATAAGACAAACTTGTCTTTTAGGAATTTCACACACACAATATTTCATATGAATACATATATTTCATACAATATTTCATATGAATTTAGTAAAGGAGAATTGTTGAATGCAATTATGCAAGTTTTTAAACGGAGCATACAAGTGTCTTCCACCTTTCTAATATCAAATTTGAAATCATTTGAAAATGTCTTCACGAAGGCTAAAGCTTTGGTGGTAAAGCATATCTCCCCACGTTGCTGATTGTTGGCAGTTGTAAATCAACAATCTAAGCTTTAATTTTGACTATGTTAATTTACTTTAGGTTAGCACAGCCTAATGAAGCCATCACTGCAAACATTCAAATTACTCTTAAAAAATGAGTAGAAACCAACTTAGTGTTGCTCACTCCACAGTGAAGTGGATACTAAGCAGATTATCAACCAGCAGGTTTTTCTATGCTCTCTCTCACACACACACACTCCATCTATGCTTCCTTCCTGTGATGAATCTGTATAAGACCGGTGGTCTTAATAAATCCATATGTATGTGTGTGTGTAAAATGTCTCCTTAAATACAGATAAAATGTGGGGAGAACAGTAAATATGCGTGGAACAAGAAAAGTTTATGTAAATATGTATATGCAGAATTATTATTAACGTAGATTATAAATTATGGGCAGTAGAGGAGCTTCTTGAGTAATTTGGCTTGTAAAGGTGAGTAAAAGATGTTCTCATTCGAACTAAACAAGAATTTACATATGGTAAGCCGTGAACATGATTTTCATCATGAGAAAACTCCCAAGTTTACACATAATACGAGTATATATGGAACGCCACACGATTTTGCGTGTCATCCTTGCGCAGGGGCCTTGTTAATATTTTCTGTATTGTTCCAATTTTAGTAGTTGTACCACCGAACAAGCGTGTACACAATATATAAAATACTGAATCGGTATTTAGTCTTTTATTTATTTATTCATGCTTATGAGGTGATACAGCAGCGTATAATGTTTAGTCTTTCATTTTTTGTAAAGGTGATTTTTATTTGAAACTAAACTTTTTCCACATGATGATCATCTTAAAAAAAAAAAAAAAAAACTTTAGCCATAGTATAAAGAAAAATATGTCAGTGTGTACATAGTGGCAAGGAAGATATGAGAGTAAACAATATTGGATAAAATAGGAAGAAGAAAGATGGCAATAGTTTCAGGGAGTTCAGTTCAAATTCCAGCTCGAAGTGGCCTCTCTAACCTGATCGCCTTTCAACATCCGACTAATAAGTCCAAGTTCCCACAAAGAAGATCTGTTTTTCCTGTAAACCCCACCCCAGATTAGGGCCGCTAGAACAAAAAGGATGCCTCCCCCCTAAGACAATATTTAGACGTTTGTCTTTTAAACCAGGAAAATGTTATTTCCATTCTGTCGGCAGAGTCTTTGCCTCTGTTCCTATGTATTTATTGTTGACTTCAAACATACACTCATGGACAACCCATAAGGAAGTAGAAAGTCTTTAATGTCGCCGATAGTCTTTTTTTTTTTTAAGAGACAGAGGCAATTTTGTTCACCCTTGGTTATCTGGTGTGTCTTCAATAAAGCTCACTGTGAATAACGACAGTGATAATCTTCTCGGTATTGTTTATGCGATAAAACAGAATAAGAGAAGAAAAGTTTCTTTATTAGACAAATTATAACGGTGCGAGCTTTCGGGTAAAAACCCCTTCTACAGGCGTGGTAGACGTGACACTATAACATAGGTAATGTGGCTAGAAAGAGAATATATACACATGATTATTTACATATTAGCGGAATATACTATGCAAATGGGGATTTTTCGTTTGTTATGACTATTGTAATTAAAGAGATAGTAGGCAAATAGGGCATTTGTATATTTGGAGTTTTGAGTCTATAGAGGAATATGTTAACATAAATTATTGGATATGTGATATTTCAAAGAATTTTAGGAAATGATGCTATTACTGTAAGGCCAGGAGAGCACGATAGGCATCAGGAAGATCTATTTTGCGGTTGATGCTATTATGTCTGTGAGATTCTATGGATTCGAGAACTAATCGCTGGTGCTGGTTATGAATGCGTCTGTAATGTATGGTGGGGTGGTTGGTGTTGAATGTATGGCCGGTATTGATCATAGAAGGGGTTTTTACCCGAAAGCTCGCACCGTTATAATTTGTCTAATAAAGAAACTTTTCTTCTCTTATTCTGTTTTATCGCATAAACAATACCGAGAAGATTATCACTGTCGTTATTCGCTAATGAATCTCTCTATGAATGAAATTAATAGGTACTTATGGCTAACTCACAAAAAATCACTACAGCTATCCCGATGGCGAAGTCACCTCCAATTCAACCGTCACTGCAAAAATGTCGGATTCATCCCTCCCTCTCTTAGGCTCAAGGACCCCGTTGATAACCCTTTCTCTAGGATCCTCTCTCTCTCATTAGGAAAACCCAACAACAATTGCTCAACGCCAGAATCAAGGGCTGTTTTTCGAACATAAGGTTCCTGACCAAGTCAATCAAAGGGCTACTCTTCCTAATAGCTCAAATGGTCCCTCCTGCAGAACTTGCAAACCATATTATCGGTATCACAAATTACATCAGGGCGCAAGAAAGGATCATATCACTCAGGCACCAGAGGAAACTACTCTTCTGGCAAAAGACATTTTCATACCCTCTCCTTTCCTCCTACAATCAGAAGCAGCAGTCGTCAAATGTGGTCAACTTGTCACACCGTACCCTATCTCCCTCAGAAATATCACTTTTAGAGAAGGGCCTCAAGTTCCGCATCCCCTCCAAGCCCAATATCCCTGAGGTCATCAGCTCCGTCGAATCTACCATCAAACAGTACAGCCTGCAAGACAAACATTCCGTGAGAACATTGGTTGCCAAGACTCTAACTAAACCTTATACCCCTCCTCCCAACTACCGTGCAGACCTAAGAACACTTCAAAGACTTAAGCAGAGTAAATCCATAGTCATCACCCGATCCGACAAGGGCTCAAACACCGTCATTATGAACCAAGAGGATTACCGAGCCAAGATGCACGATCTACTCGGAGATGATACCACCTTCTCCCTCATCTCAGACAAGGTTAGCCTCTCCCTAGTTAAAGTTTTCAGAACCTCCCTACTACAGTTGAAAAAATCTAAACATATTACCCCCGACGATTACAAGATATTTATTTCCAACCTTTCCAATAGCGCATACATCTACGGCCTGCCAAAAATCCATAAACCTGACGTACCACTCCGTCCGATTATCGCCTACCATCATTCACCCGCTTATCCATTGGCCAAATTCCTCTCTAACTACCTTTCCCCTCTGTTACAAAACCACAGGAATATATACTCCATACGAAGCACCCCCCACTTTATCAATGAGTTAACTGCCTTAAAACCCGCCCCACATTTTACAATGTGTTCCTTCGATGTAACCTCCCTCTACCTCAGTCTTCCCCACAATCTCATCATAGATAGTCTGGAGCGGTTCCTTGACTCACAGAGTGTAGATTCCCATACAGCTTCATCCATAGTACAACTTACCAAGCTCTGCTTGAGCATGAACTGTTTCACATTCCAAGAAAATCATTACAGACAAATTAAGGGCTCTCCAATGGGTAGCCCTCTTTCCTCTATTGTCGCAGAAGTCGCTATGTCCGAAATAGACAACTGGATCACCCGTACCCTCCCCATAGATATACAAATATGGCGCCGTTATATTGATGACGTCTTTTGCTTATGCAGACACGGCCAGGAGAGCACCATACTTGCAGCCCTCAATAGTTTTAACCCCAACATCTCCTTCACTTTGGAAATAGAATCAAACCAGGTCATCCCATTCCTAGACATCATAATAATACGTACCGCATCCTCATTCCACACCACAGTCTACTACAAAAAACAGTGTCCCCCCCAGTTATACCCATTTCAATTCACACTGCCCCATTTCCCACAAAATCAACATAGTAAAAACTCTCACCAAAAGAATCTATACCCACTGTTCGCTCGATATATTTAAAGAAATAGAGAAAAATCTCATCATATCGCACCTCTCCATAGCATCGTTTCCGCTTGAATTCATCAACAGACATTCATATACACCTGGCCCCCCCAACCACCCTAAAATTTACAGATCATTATGTTTCCTTCCCTACTCCCCCTCCTCAGCCGACATAGCCAGAAGCCTTAAAGCATACGGTATCCGCACCTTATATAAAAACTCCCCCAACCTGCTCACATCCCTCCGTCACCCATATACCAAATCGCATGCCCCCCCTGATCCCCTCCATTCGGTTGGCGCGGTCTACTCTGTTTCGTGTGAGCAATGCTCTGCCACATACGTTGGCGAGACAGGCAGATCCGTCGCCATCAGAATGTCTGAGCATTCTAGAAATATCTCCAACCAAGACACCAGGTCCCTCCTTTACCAGCACACACTCAATACCGGCCATACATTCAACACCAACCACCCCACCATACATTACAGACGCATTCATAACCAGCACCAGCGATTAGTTCTCGAATCCATAGAATCTCACAGACATAATAGCATCAACCGCAAAATAGATCTTCCTGATGCCTATCGTGCTCTCCTGGCCTTAGAGTAATAGCATCATTTCCTAAAATTCTTTGAAATATCACATATCCAGTAATTTATGTTAACATATTCCTCTATAGACTCAAAACTCCAAATATACAAATGCCCTATTTGCCTACTATCTCTTTAATTACAATAGTCATAACAAACGAAAAATCCCCATTTGCATAGCATATTCCGCTAATATGTAAATAATCATGTGTATATATTCTCTTTCTAGCCACGTTACCTATGTTATAGTGTCACGTCTACCACGCCTGTAGAAGGGGTTTTTACCCGAAAGCTCGCACCGTTATAATTTGTCTAATAAAGAAACTTTTCTTCTCTTATTCTGTTTTATCGCATAAAGCTCACTGTATATCAAATATCTTTCAAAGTTATTGTCTGAATCCCGATATACGTACATGCTAAAAGGTACAACTTCCCCAAGTTTTGTCCATGAGTGGATATGCAATAAGCAATAGTACAGTATTCACAATAGTGCATTGATGTTATCACAGATTTTTATATATTTATTCGTTTTCTTTTTATAAAGTGAATGCTATTCCAAGATTATATTAATTGAGGGAGTCGAATATGAGATTTTGTTACCTTTTTGTTTAAATTATTATCCATTTGTATAGTTATACAAGGTCATTAGACTAAATTCATATAAGACTCCTATACATTCCAAGAGATGGTCTGATGAGGCTTCTTTGATCCTGCCGATGGTACATTATGGGAAGGTCTTTACACCATCCTGGAAGAGGACCGGTCTTGTATGACCAGTATTGTTATTGTTTGTATTCGTTAGTTTATACGAGGTGTGTTCAAAAAGTATCGCGACTTTTGTGTTTTTTCAAAAATTATTTATTTATTCATGAATACCTATTTTGTCCCCTTAAAAGTAATCCCCATGAGATATTATACACTTGTGCCAACTGTTTTTCCAATCTTCGAAGCACTTCAAAAAATCATTAAAAAAAAAACTTTTTCAGCTCCTCCTTCGATGCCGTCTTTATCTCGTCAAGTGTAGCGTAACGTCGTCCTTTCATGGGCCTCTTCAGTTTAGGGAACAAGAAAAAGTCACAGGGGGCCAGATCTGGGGAATACGGTGGCTGCGGCATCTCTCTCTCCTCTCTCTCTCATTAGTATAGTCCTAAGTCTTGATATTGAGATGCTGGGTGATTCCTCTTTCTATTCACATTACTATCTCAGCCACTATCAATTTCAATATCCTTCTTCGTAATTACATGTTTGTATAATATTCGTTTTTAAGAGAAATATACGTAAATTAGTACAAATTTTTAGAAAAATTTGGTATAATGTAACAATTTATACACACAACTGTAAATAGGTAAACAGAGATTCAAGAAAAATCGTATATAAAACTGCCTCTAATAATGTAATAAAAGAAACTCGTCTTCCTTCACCATGTTTTTCGTCTAATAAAACTGCCTCTTATTAGCGATTTCATATCAATGATCAAAGACAGTCGAAGAACCGTGTATTCGCTCGAAAGCATGCTCGTTTTATTTAACTGAATAATAGTAAAAAAAGAAAGGTATATTATTATAATATTAGTTATAGTAAGCACACATAGAGATTTCACACACACACACGCACACACAAAAGCCTTTAGTAAGACACACAGGTCTTACAGAGGATTCTCCTTGGGGTTACAAGACGGAGAAACCTATGAAAGTGGGAAATAAAAAATGGAGAAAGATTATATACATATGGTAAATATATACAGATTATAAGAAAGATCACACATAGAGATTTTCTGATTGACGTTTATTAGAATATTTATTTATACTAACTTTTAATAAATTCACTATATAAATGCTTTGTTTTACATATAATAAACTCGTAGACAAAACCTGAAAAAGTCTCATATATTTGCAGTCGCCTGTTTATTATTTTTTTAAAGAAACAAAGGTAATTTTGTTTATACTTGGTTATTTTGTGTGTCTTCAATAAAGATCACCGTGTATCAAATATCTTTCAGAGTTACTGTATGAATCCTGCTATACATGTTAAGAAAAAGTTAAATCTAAGTTTTGTCGATGAGTGTATCTGTAAAAGATGTGAAATTTGCATTATTAGCAACGCTGATATTTCTGATAGTTTAAAATTAATATTAAACCATATGACTTATTACACAAACATAAACTTCTATTAAGATGTACTTTTGTATTATAGAAGATTCTTATTGTAAATTGAAAGACTGAGAAACTGTGGAGAATAGTTAATACACATGAAATAAAAAAAAAAAAGTTTATATACATATGTATATACAGAATTATTATTAATGAAGATTATATATATGGGCAGTAGGAGCTTCTTGAGTCATTTGGCTTATGAAAGGGAGTAAAAGATGTTTTCAATCGAACTAAACAAGAATTTACATATAGCGAACCGTGAACATGATTTCCCTTATTAGACAACTCCCAAGTATACGCAGTATATGAAATTGCTCTACTACAACGACCGTCTCCAACATAGTTTTTAGTTTATTTTTGATTCCTACTATTATTCCACTCGAGCATCTTCCCAGTTTGGAGCTTCTAGTTGCCAGTGATTCGAATAAGTGGAATCTTCTGGGGCCGTTTTTTAAGTGATGGTCACACCAGGTTTCGGTCAAAGCAAATATTTCGTATCTCTCTAAGTGACTATAAAGAAGAGGAAAAACTGAATTGAGTCTATCAGTATATGAAATTACGAATCGGTGTTCAGTCTTGCAATATTTATAGTAAAGGCGATTTTGCTGTGAAGCTAAGCCTGTCTTTCCCAACGACGATCATATTTTAAAAAAACTTCAGCCATAGTAGAAAGAAAGATATAAAGTTGAAATAATCTCAGATTGTATACAGTTTCTCTCTCACGAGGGTCCTCTGATATCGGTGCGTATTCCTCAAACATGTGAAGTAGATATTTGACTGCTTGATTTTAATTCAGAGTATTAAAATATAGTAACCAACCCGAGATGTATTCGCAGTACACTACAAGACATAGATAGGTAGATAAGTCCTATGTCTAATGAGATCTCTGGAGATCTGGGGCTGTAGGGGAGGCAAAACAAGAAGAGATATGACCAACAGAGTGGATAAGAAGCCATGAATTGTCTTGGATTAAAACATATATTTGAATATATAATATTTATAACAGGTTTGAAAAGACTGCAAAGAATGAGCGCACCTTCCGTTACTTCCTGGAGACAATTTCACAAGCCGAAATTGTATGTAAATAAGATTTTATGTATATAAGATGAATAACCTTAGTAGATTACGTGTGGTTGGTACTCAAGAAGACGACATAAATAAGCCAGATTAACAGCGGAGGAATTTGGAATAACGGAGGGACAGGAGTAATAGTCCAGAACACTACATAAGCAGGTTGGTGCAACAAGTGACATCGGCAACTGGCCAGATCCTCACCAGAACAGGTCGGTACACAAATATACACCAGTAGCTGGCCAGATCACCAGCAGAACAGGTCGGTACACCAAGTGACATTGGTAACTGGCCAGATCACCACCAGAGCAGGTCGGTACACCAAGTGACATCGGCAACTGGCCAGATCCTCACCAGAACAGGTCGGTACACCAAGTGACATCGGCAACTGGCCAGATCCTCACCAGAACAGGTCGGTACACAAATATACACCAGTAGCTGGCCAGATCACCAGCAGAACAGGTCGGTACACCAAGTGACATTGGTAACTGGCCAGATCACCACCAGAGCAGGTCGGTACACCAAGTGACATCGGCAACTGGCCAGATCCTCACCAGAACAGGTCGGTACACCAAGTGACATCGGCAACTGGCCAGATCCTCACCAGAACAGGTCGGTACACAAATATACACCAGTAGCTGGCCAGATCACCAGCAGAACAGGTCGGTACACCAAGTGACATTGGTAACTGGCCAGATCACCACCAGAGCAGGTCGGTACACCAAGTGACATCGGTAACTGGCCAGATCCCCACCAGAACAGGCCGGTACACAAAGAGACACCAGTAACTTGCCAGATTACCACCAGAACAGGTCGGTACACAAATAGACACCAGTAGCTGGCCAGATCACTACCAGAACAGGCCGGTACACAAAGAGACAACAGTAACTGGCCAGATCACCACCAGAACAGCTCGGTACACAAATAGACACCAGTAACTGGCCAGATCACCACCAGAACAGGCCGGTACACAAAGAGACACCAGTAACTGGCCAGATCACCACCAGAACAGCTCGGTACACAAAGAGACACCAGTAACTGGCCATATCACCACCAGAACAGGTCGGTACACAAAGAGACACCGGTAACTGGCCAGATCACCACCAGAACAGGTCGGTACACAAAGAGACACCGGTAACTGGCCAGATCACCACAAGAACAGGTCGGTACACAAAGAGACACCAATAACTGGCTAGATCACCACCAGAACAGGTCGGTACACAAAGAGACACCGGTAATTGACCAGATCACCACCAGAACAGGTCGGTACACCAAGTGACATTGGTAACTGGCCAGATCCCCACCAGAACAGGCCGTTACACAAAGAGACACCAGTAACTGGCCAGATCACCACCAGAACAGCTCGGTATACAAAGAGACACCAGTAACTGGCCATATCACCACCAGAACAGGTCGGTACACAAAGAGACACCGGTAACTGGCCAGATCACCACCAGAACAGGTTGGTACACAAAGAGACACCAGTAACTGGCCAGATCACAACCAGAACAGGTCGGTACACAAAGAGACACCAGGAACTGGCCAGATCACCACCAGAACAGGTCGGTACACAAAGAGACACCAGTAACTGGCCAGATCACTACCAGAACAGCTCGGTACACAAAGAGACACCAGTAACTGGCCAGATCACCACCAGAACAGGTCGGTACACAAAGAGACACCAGTAACTGGTCAGATCACCACCAGAACAGGTCGGTACACAAAGAGACAGCAGTAACTGGGCAGATCTGCACCAGAACAGGTCGGTACACAAAGAGACACCGGTAAATGACCAGATCACCACCAGAACAGGTCGGTACACAAAGAGACACCGGTAATTGACCAGATCACCACCAGAACAGGTCGGTACACAAAGAGACACCGGTAATTGACCAGATCACCACCAGAACAGGTCGGTACACAAAGAGACACCAGTGTCTGGCCAGATCACCACCAGAACAGGTCGGTACACAAAGAGACACCGGTAATTGACCAGATCACCACCAGAACAGGTCGGTACACAAAGAG
This sequence comes from Cordylochernes scorpioides, assembly GCA_030710605.1. Lineage (NCBI taxonomy): Eukaryota > Metazoa > Arthropoda > Arachnida > Pseudoscorpiones > Chernetidae > Cordylochernes > Cordylochernes scorpioides. The sequence goes on along the minus strand of CP092881.1, from coordinate 28,492,804 downwards.
ACACCAGTGTCTGGCCAGATCACCACCAGAACAGGTCGGTACACAAAGAGACACCAGTAACTGGCCAGATCACCACCAGAAGAGGTCGGTACACAAAAAGACAGCCGTAACTGGCCCGATCACCACCAGAACAGGTCGGTACACAAAGAGACACCAGTAACTGGCCAGATCACCACCAGAACAGGCCGGTACACAAAGAGACACCGGTAATTGGCCAGATCACCACCAGAACAGGCCGGTACACAAAGAGACACCGGTAACTGGCCAGATCACCACCAGAACAGGTCGGTACACAAAGAGACACCGGTAACTGGCCAGATCACCACCAGAACAGGTCGGTACACAAAGAGACACCAGTAACTGGCCAGATCACTACCAGAACAGGTCGGTACACAAATAGACACCGGTAACTGGCCAGATCACCACCAGAACAGGTCGGTACACAAATAGACACCGGTAACTGGCCAGATCACCACCAGAACAGGTCGGTACACAAATAGACACCGGTAACTGGCCAGATCACCACCAGAACAGGTCGGTACACAAATAGACACCGGTAACTGGCCAGATCACCACCAGAACAGGTCGGTACACAAATAGACACCGGTAACTGGCTAGATATTCAAGCAGGTTTCTAGACAAGGCGCCATCGTCCAGATGACCAGTAACTCTTGAGTGTTGTCCCAGCTGGATGCCTGGTGAATGGGGGAGGTGGAAGATAAACATGGGGCCTGCCAACTTCCTCACTACACGCTTATTCAATTGAACCCTTCCTTTCGCAACATAATTCTTTATTTACAAGTATACAAGTACTATTTGAGAGACTCTTAAATCCCACTTTCACTTTTTTCTTGAAAAAAAAAAAAAAAAGGGGGGGGGGGGGGGGGGGGGGCTGGTGGAAGCATAATATTTTAAAATTTATCATTTCATAATTTGTCGGTTTCGTCACTATTATTATAAATAATATTGTTTTACTCTATATTGAGCCTATGAACCCTATATGATTCTTAATTTTTGTCCATGAGTGTAAATATGTAAACTAAAGCATTTGTATCTATTTATTTGTTGAAAATCGCGCAATCCATTTTAAATACTTTAAATGATTAATGCCACTCATGCATCACGTGGATGTTTACAGGGTTAAATCCCCGAGGAAGATAGGCGAACAGCCTCATCGAAATATTGGAAGTTATAATAAATATTTTGATCCCAAATAAGTGTTAATCATTCAATTTATTTATTTAATATTTTGAAAATATTATAAATAAATTTTATTATAAATGTCAATTGGAAAGTTGATCTAGGGCCCTAGCCTCCTGAAACAGATCATTGTACTTGGCTGAGTCCATTCAAACCTTCGAGCTCCATTGCGTGGGCTTGGACGGCTCCAATTGTCCTAGATATTGTAAATAATCGAGATATTTGTTAGAAAACCTCCATACTCGAAACTTACATCACATTTTTATAAAGGCAAGACGTCTTCCGTGATTTTGTCGACCGTTGATAGTGACTCTCTGTGGCTTTCGCAATAAAGCGGGCAGAATCAAGCCATATGACACTTGGTGACAAATATTTACTCTGAGCGATGACCAGTCAGACCTTGCATGCAATAACAGCGTCGTGTTTCTCCAGGAGTCCTAGTTGCTCACAGTTAGTGTCCGGTTAACTGTGGGAGGAATGTTTTTCAAACCTCTGCATTTTGTGCATCTCAAAATATCCGTTCTTCTTTTTGTTTCGATGACTAGATCTGAGAGATTTTCTTAGCAGCAACTATTCAGAAGAAGAAAATGTAGATTACGATATGATTAGATAAAACATCTTTCTGCGCTCATTATATTGAGGTGAAAATTATTAAGAGAGTTCATCAGCGGTGAATCCTCCTAGCTCTTTCCCCAGCTTAATCTACAGTATATATATATATATATATAATATAAGTTGATACAACAGTTGAATTAGTTTTCCTGCTCATTAGTTGTTGTCGTGTACAATCAAGAGCCTCAGATATCTCCATGCATCTCTATTACAGTAGTCGCAATGTTCTCTATCTTGGTTGTGTGAAGCTGTTGTTCTGGGTCCATGTCAATTTTTTGCCAGGCTGCGGCCTTTGATGGAGATGAAAATAAGTGGGTAGATGTTAGTTCCACACCAGAACAATTGTTGTATGTCCTGCAGGTTCTTGTTCTATCTGGATGTATTGTCATTCCTTATAATGTTTAATTCTGAGTCTCGTGACTGTTTTTAGTATTCTTGTCTCAGCGTTTACGCCGCATTCATACCTACATAATATTTCTTTTTCTTCTTCTGTATATTCCCCACTTTCAAAGGCCTATCTCTCTTGTAATCTCGGGGAGAATCCTCTATAAGACCAGTGTGTCTTAATAAAGGCTTTTGTGTGTGTGTGTGTTTACGCCGCATATTTGAACTTTTATTACTGATTTTTTTATCAGTAATTCGGGAATAATAAATAGCACAAGGTTCAAATTCAAGCTAAATCTGAAGATAACTCATCTTGGTACTTTTCTCGATGCTCAAAGGAAAAGAATAAAAGGCTAAAGAAGCTGATAAGAAGCATGGATAGAAGCTGAAGAGGCTAAATAAGTTGATAAGAAGCCTGTTATAGAAACTGAAGAAGCTGAATATAGTGAAAAGGCTGAAGAAGTTGATAAAAACCCTGTTGTAGAAACTGAAGAAAGTTAAAAGGATAAAGAAGTTGATAAAAATCCTGTTGTAGAAATTGAAGAAAGTTAAAAGGATAAAGAAGTTGATAAAAATCCTGTTGTAGAAACTGAAGAAAGTTAAAAGGATAAAGAAGTTGATAAAAATCCTGTTGTAGAAACTGAAGAAAGTTAAAAGGATAAAGAAGTTGATAAAAAGCCCGTGGTAGAAACTGAAGTAAGTGAAAAGGCTAAAGTTAGCAAAAAGATTGGTGATTAGCATAATAGTTCAAGATTATTACTCTGATTGAAATAAGTTTATTTTTATGAATCTCATATTATCATAATAGAATAAAACTCATTATGTTAAATTCATCAGATCTTGTCGCGCATTACCTCCAGAATATCACCTGCCTATCTCTACTGTAAGTACTATAGTTAGATACAAAATTATTTAAATTTATCATATGTTTATTTCTCAATTTTTCCCTTTCTATCTTTTACTTTATTTCCATTAAATATCTTAAGCGGAAACATTAAAAATGAGAAACCTTGACTGGATGATTCATGTTACTGCTAGATAGCACAGGGTCAAATTAATGTACCAGGTAAACAGACCTTCCCGTGGTGTCCTGTGAGCAATCACTCAATATTGGGATAGAAATGATTACGAAAGGAAAAGCCTAAATACCGTCAACCAGCTCTCTAGTGAGTTGTAGAATTGGATATTGCTTCCTTGTGTTATAAATATTTGTAAAATGAATTCTTTTGATGACCACATGTGTGTGTTAGCCTCGGGGCTAATTGTTAATACATTAACTCGCCTAAGATATAGCTCGTTTAAGAAAGGGATTGCTTAAGACATGACTCATTAAGATATGGCTAGCTTAAGAAAGGGGTCGCTTAAGACGGCTTGCTTAAGATATGGTTCGCTTGAGAAAGGCATCGCTAAAGACATGGCCTGCTTTAAAAATGGTTCGCTTAAGGCATGACTTGCTTAAGATATGGTTAGATTGAGAAAAGAATCGCATAAGAAAGGCATCGCTAAAGACATGGCCCGCTTTAAATATGGCTCGCTTAAGACATGACTTGCTTAAGATATGGTTCGCTTGAGAAAGGAATCGCGTAAGAAAGAAATCGCATAATAAAGGGATCGCTAAAACATGGCACTCTGAAGACATCTCGCCTAACAATTGGCTCGGTTATGACCAGGAACACTTAAGAAAGGAATCGCTTAAGACCTGGTTCGCTTAAGAAAGGAATCGCTAAAGGCAGGGCTCGCTTAAGATATGGCTCGCTCAAGACATGTCTCGCTCAAGAAAAGGATCGCTTATGACATGGCCCGCTTAAGACCTGGCTCGCTTAAGATATGGTTCGCTTGAGAAATAAATCTCTCAAGAAAGAAATCGCATAAAAAAAGGATCGCTAAAGACATGGCTCGCTTAAGACAGTGACTACTTAAAGACACGGCCCTCTTAATTCAGATCCCGCTTAAAACACACAGGTTTTACTCTATAAAAACAGTATTTTTAAACGCGGAAAAGTTTGTTCTAATCAAAATTACACACACATCCATTAAATATTGTAAAATAGTCAAATCTAACATTTCCCACTGTTTTGTGTTTACAATACACTAAATGATTCACAGCATTACCTTCAGAATATTCATAATATATGAAGTGTATATATGTTAGGGAATAACGAAAAATATAAATAACCATTATCTAATTTTGCGAAAAAATAAGAAACTATAACGTTTCGTTCATTTTGGCTGAATAGGAGCCATTTTTTTTTATGATTAAAATTATTTATTTCTATGCTCTCTCTATTCACCGAAAAAAAGATCCTTTGTGTTCTTTAGCAATCGAGATCCATTGTTGAGGCCGACACAAAGAAGGTTCAGAAAAATTGGTCATTTAGTCAGAGGGTCTTTCAGCAGTTTGATTCTGTGGCCTTCGCTTGGCTGAGACGGCAATTATTGACCGTGACACTTACTCAAGCCACTCTAATAAATGGCAATTTGGTCGAAATTAATCTTATAGAAAAACGACAAGTTTTCGATCGAAACATGTCGAAAGTCCTTGAAACAACAACAAAAAAAAAGTATAGATGATTTGCTATTACACCCCATCATTACTAGAGCAAATTTTCAAAAAGAATTTGGTGTAGCTGCGACATTTGAGATTTGCGATTCGTCTACTCGGGGAAAACAGGGTGTCATTACTTTGTCACGTCTATCTTTCCGCCAGTATGAAGTTTAAAATGATGATACTAATGTATAACTATAGTAAAAATCATATTACTAAAGTAAACTTTCAATAAGACTTAGCAGTAACTGTGTCATTTGAGATTAGTCTTCTTGGGAAAAAACAGGGTGTCATTACTTTGACACGTCTATCTTTCCGCCATTCTGAAGATAAAGCTAATGATTATACTAATATACTATAGTAAAAATCATTACTAAAGTAAACTTTCAATAAAACTTTGGTGTAACTGTGTCTTTTGATATTTGTTTACTCGGTGGGAAACAGGGTGTCATTACTTTGTCACGACTATCTTTCTGCCAGTCTGAAGTTTAAGATGATGATGATACTAATGTATAACTATAGTAAAAATCATTACTATAGAACAAACTTTCAATAAGACTTTGATGTAACTGTTTCATTTGAGATTTGTTTACTCGGGGGAAAACAGGGCATTGTTCCCCTTGTCTTTACTGATGATAAAATGATGATAATACTAATGTATAGCTATAATAAAAATCATTTCTAAAGTAAAAACTCTCAATAAGATTTTGTGTAACTCTGTCATTTGAGATCAGTCTACTCGTGGGGAAAGAGGTATATCGTTTCGTTCGTTATATTTTTATTTTTTTCTTTTATATAGTGCCAATGACGTGGCACTTAGATGAAAACAACCTGAAAGCCATATATTTTGCGCCTGCTTATGAACTAAATCATTGCTTTTGGGTTAAAGTTTGAAATTATCTGTCAATTACTGTACACACATTTGGAAAAAAATACTGTTCTTGGAACTCTTAGACCACATCTCTTAATGCAGTGTTGGGCAGTAATCCATTCAAAGTAATACATTACCTTGTAATTACGATTACTTTGCAATGCATTACTTTGCAAAAAAAATAATTGCATTAGAATGTAAACATAATTACTCGTAATTCTATATATAATGATAGCAATTGTGATTAAAATTAATTGTAATTGTAATTATATAGCAAATGTAATCATGATTATTTGCAATTGTGATTATAGAAAATGTAATCATTATTGCATTTTGCCCAACTATGTATTAATGTTTAGAAAGAAGACAGCACCGTTTTAAAAACCATGAATTACTTTATTTTAAGGATAAAAATTCAATTTCGAGAAAGATTTGAGCGTAGGAAAGATAATTTGTCAAGAGTGTCATCATGCAAACTAGAACGTATCTTATTGCATAGGTATCCAGAGGAGGAGAAGACTCTTTCCGATTCCACAGACGGAGTAGGAATTGTCAGCAAGTATTGATACACACTCTCTAAATGGGGTCCTCGTTTGCCTGACTGAGCAGCAATATTAAGTTCGTGGTTAATCATAGTTGAGTAGGATGCGGAGTCTGGTGTAGGTATTGCAATTGAAGTTGAAGAGGCAGCCTCAATAGCTTCTTGCAATCGGCGCTCAATCGTAAGATGGTCATTCGATTGTGATGGCTCATGGCGTTCTTGTAAACTCCAAGGAAGTTGCGAATTATCAGCCTGAATTTTTTTTTTCTTACTTCGGCCATTTGTTACTGTAACGGTTTAAGACGCAAAAGCAATTTCACGCTAAAGTCTTTGACCATCTTTTTTTCTAACTGTGCTTGCGGATTGTGCAGATATTGGAGGACTAAAGATGTTTTATTGCATCGCTCTTCTAAAATTCTCTTTTGAAAAGATTTTGCAGATCTTTGCTGAGAGAATGATATTGTGCTTGCAGCTCCTCTAGAAGAAACTTTACTGTTGCTTCTGCAGTCAAAAGCGTAGCGTCACGTCTACAGATAGTCGCCACAACTGCCCGAAATGGTTTCAGTGCGGAAATTACTTGCGTCATGATAGCAAAATCTGCATCAGTTAGATGGACATTTGCATTCACATCTATTAGCGCCTTCTGAATCGCTGACTTCACACTGAGAAGTCTCTCCAACATGTTCGATAAACTATCTCAGCGCGTTCTGCAGTCGAGAATGAGACACATACTGGTGGAAATGCGATTATCTTGCCGCATGCAGTTCAGTAAGATCTCGTTCTTCAGCGGCGATCGTTTGAACAATTTCACAACCACACGAGATTTTTTCGTCGCTTCATTTATATTTTTCTTTGAAAATACTGGAAATTGTGGTTAAATTGCTTCAGGGAATGAGGGATGTGCTACCTCTAGGCTAACGTTAAATGGAGAAGTGTCCTCATTGTCATCCTCGCAAAGGTCAGATTCTGCTTCATTTACTGTTGCGGAAACGAATTCAGGAACAACCCTCTCTTTTTTCTTGTCATAAAGTACATCCATCACAGCCAGATGGAGACCATGCGCGTAGCAGAGCTGTTGCAGTGATTCAATAATGTGACCCAATTTTACCATCATTGCGCACCCATCAGTTGTAACACACACAATATCAGTTTCGAAATCGATTCCAAACTCCAAGAGCTTAGCACCAATGACATATTTGCATTGTTCAGAGGAAAATATTCCAGATATTCGAGTCAAGCCAAGATTCCACACCTTGGTACGGCTATGAATATTAATGTTCAGGTAACGCTTGCTTCTGATTGACGTCCATTCATCCAGCGAAAGGCAGAAAAGTTGCCCCTTTTCATTCTCCATCTGAAGCTCTCGAACGACCGTCACACGAAATGTGTCCGCATAACGATACACTTTAATCTTAATGGTCTCTGCGGAGAGAGGAATTTCATGTCCAAGAGCATTGAGGCACTTGCGTAGATCCTTAGATGTGACAAAAACGGATAATGGCAATCCGTCGAGAGCTATCATTCTAGCTAGCACAGCATCAGTCGATCGATCGATGGAAACAGACGAAAAATGATCGAGAATTGATATCTTGGGGGTCTTTTTTGCAGGGGTCTGTGTATCAACTTCCTTTTTAACTTTTCTCTTCGAAGTTTCGATTCCGTGGACCGCCTTCTGGTGTACATGCAGCCCTTTTGTTGACCCACCGACGCATTTAAAAATCCTTTTGCGCGCTATACACTGTGCATTTTGGCGAGATCCATCTCGTAGGTAATAGCACCAGATTCCTTCTGATATAAGAGGAATAAACTTCGCCATCACAATCAAGAAGTGATAAGCTTACCAAAAATGTCCGACGCGTTTTCTATTGAGAATAACAAAGTCCGATAATATTGTTTTAGAGACTTTGTTTTATGTTCGTATAAGTTGAAAATACTTTAGGCTGATGCTTGATAGTGACGAAGCATTTAATGAAATGACATTAAATAAATTTAATTTAAATTAAATGACAAAAAAACTAGCGAGGGTTTCACAAAATGAACAGCAGAGCAGTGCGTTCATGATGACCCATGCATACAGAGTACAGGATGGAGAGTATAAACATAGATTTAAAAAATATATAAAACAATTTGGAGCCCAGATAAGAGGTTAGTGGCGGGTCCATGTTACACGCAGATCCGCCACAAAAATAAAGGGATGCCGCTACTATCTAAGAAGCCACTATTTGCATGTCAACAAAAACTGGGGCCCCCTCCATGTATACTGCTGCATACTCTCATTCTAGAGGCTGCCATTTGGAAAGATCTTGCAGAATAACCCTTCGTTATTAGTGCATGAAAATAATTTCAAATCTCTCTCAAAAAAAAAAAAAAAAAGACCCGAAATGCAGCTGTATAAACAAAACGTCAAAAGTGTGCTATCTCATCATCTGTTTGATTACCAAAATGCTAGATAAGAAAAATATATTTTTGCGCTGGTTTTCATGCACAAATCAGTAATCCCGGGTAGTTGGCGACTTCTGTACGCTCCAGGAACCTGGGTTACTTAAATAAAAAATCAGTAATCCCGGGATTTTTCAAGCAGAATCCCACGATTTCGGGATAATTATTTGGCTCCGCGATCCCGGGATTGGAGGCCCTATTAGTGAGTTCATTTTATTCATTGTTTGAATTTACAAGATAGGATAGTATAAAGAGAGGAGCCGGATACTTAGCCATGATGAGGGATGACCTCTGGACAATCCACTGACTGATGACATGTGGTAAAGAGACATGTGGTGCGATGAGAAGATCACATGACCAAGACTTGTTGATGGAGAAGGATGGCAAGAGACAGTTGACGAAGTGGAGAATCCACTCTGGAATTACGGTCAAGTGGAGAATCCACTCTGAAATTACGGTCCGTCAAGGTAATCCAGGTAATAGAGAACTTAGTTGGTCTTGTTGCCTTGGGAATCATCGGTTAAAACTATAGTCTTCATATGCGGTTATTTCTTCAATGAAAACATTTGTAACGAACTTCGAAAACGAACAATTTAAAAGGATAAAAGTCCAATGAAAAAACATTGAAATGGAAATTTTAAATTAACGAAAACTGTCATTTTATAGTAGAATAATATGATCTCATGGTCTATATATGTATATAGAAAACTTATTTTATAGTGGTGGTGGTGTCAATGTATATAATCTTTCTCCATTTTTTATTTCCCACTTTCATAGGTTTCTCCGTTTTGTAACCCCAAGGAGAATCCTCTGTAAGACCTGTGTGTCTTAATAAAGGCTTTTGTGTGTGTGTGTGTGTGTAGTGGTGGTGGTGTCTTGTCCATGGAGAAGATCAGATCGGTCCTACCCAGAAGTCCAACCCCTCCTCTACGTGGCGGGCGGGAGAAGCAGCACAAGTAAGGGACTGCCCTGTAGGGCGAAGTAGTGTCGTGAGTTCCGAGCCGCTATGGTAACCGTGAACAGGGAACTCTGAAATGTGGCTGACTAACGGGGCAATGGCACCCTCCCTCCTTTCCATGGAACAACAAAATCAGTTATTTTGTAGTAGAAGGTTATATATATGATAGTTATAAAATCTCTCTCATGTAAAATGTATATGCCATAGATTGCACAGACAATGAATCTATTAGAGATGGACATTATTTTAAGGTGACAATATGAACCGTACAGGAATGAGTTTCTTTTAAGATTTTATTAAGTTTCTCTAGTTCGGGAACTTAAAGAACCTCTTCGAAAGGAAAATATAGAATAATTATAATACAATTGACTTTATGTATAAAAGAAACATTCGCGCTTTTAAATCATTTTATTTTATATGTATAGATGGCGCGTTATTGCTTTGTGACAATTGACTTTGTTTGAAATGAGGTATTCCTCGTGAAGACACACTTTGTGAGGGGGCCTAGTAACATACTAAAATATCGAGTCTTTGTAGTTATCTGTCTTTATAAACTGTAGTCATATTCGACTTTTTTTTTTTTTTTTGACAAAAAGAGGGTGTCTATAGTTTTATTTATTATTACTTCTTAGAAATTTTGGGATTTTTTCATGTGACCTTTACGATTGTCGTGCGAATTTTTTAATAACGAAAACGTTCTTTGACGCTTCATTGAAAAATCTTCATAACGGAACATTTCAATAAAAGCTATTTGCAACGAAAAATTTCAATGAAAGCTCTTTATAACGAAAAAGTTCAATGAAAATTCTCTATAATGAAAAAGTTCAATGAAAACTATAACGAAAAAGTTCAATGAAAATTCTCTATAATGAAAAAGTTCAATGAAAACTATAACGAAAAAGTTCAATGAAAATTCTCTATAATGAAAAAGTTCAATGAAAGCTCTTTACAACGAAATATTTCTTGGACACTTCAATGAAATTTTTTTCATAACGAAAAGTTTTAGAACCTTCACAATGAAAGCACTTTATAACAAAAAAATCTCGAAAACTAAAAAGTTCTTAGACCCTTCAATAAAAAAATCTTTATAAGGTAAAAGTTACTATAGCGAGACCACCATTTCAGGATACTTGGAGATTTCATCATGGAGTGTTTTGGACGTTGATCCTGTAACAACTCCTGAAGTCAACGACAGCCGTGGGTGAGGAATGGGGGCGTCTGTCAGCCTTGAAATGTGGTGGTCTCCTCCGCTCTGACATTCTTTGTGCCACATGTGACACTTCTCACCCGTCACATCTCTCTGAACATACTTTACATCTGTACATGCTTAGCATCTTTATAAATAACAACAATCTTTATTCTCTCACGAAATTAATCTTCAAACTTTTTTCTTCTGCAAAGAGGAAGGCCCTATATCAACAAATTAAATGTACCAACACACACTTCACCCTACGTATTGCTTTCAAAAATATCATCAAACAAATCTAAGGCAATAGCTTACTATTCAATTTTTAGATTAATATTATGTAAGGACCAGTCAACAAGTAAATGACTTTGAGACGAAGAGTAAAGCCAGTTCAATTTCTATGTAAATAACACAAGATGGTTATTACCTTACCCAATTGGGAGAATCTGTATGGGGCAAGTCCCTAATAAAGGCTTTTGTGTGTGTGTGTGTTTTCTTTTCTTCTTTTGTTAGACCATGCTTTTTACTGCATTTCATGTAATATTGTACATATAAAACCCCACTCATCCTGATCATTATTGTCTACACTCTGGAGAATCTATGTAAGACCAATGGGGTCTTAATAAAGGCTTTATGTGTGTATTCTCTCACGAAACTATTGCTAAGCCACATAAGAGAAGACAAAAATTTTCTAAGAGGCAATTAATAAAAACACTGTTAAACTAGAGGCACCCTCTTTTCGTAAAAAAAAAAAAAAAAGTCGAATATGGCTACAGCTTATAAAGGCAGAGAACTACAAAGACAGAAAACTCGAGATTTTAGGATGTTACTAGGCCTTCTCATAAGGTATGTCTACACGAGGAATATCTCATTTCAAACAAATTCAATTGTGAAATTTTGAAAAACTTTTATATAAAATTACAAAATATTTCCTCACAATGAGTTTCTTTTTATTCAAAATTGCTAGCTTTCAAGCGATAATCACTCTTCAAAGGGCTTTAAAAAAATATCGACCATTTCTAACACGCGCAGCGTGGATATTTACATTTGTTTGTATTTGTAAATATTTCTAACAAGAAATAGTCTATATTTTTTTAAAGCCCGTTGAAGAGCGATTATCACTTGAAAGCTAGCGTTTTTTAATAAAAAGAAACTCATTGTGAGGAAATATTTTGTGATTTTAAAAGTCAATTGAATTATAATTATTCTATGTTTATCTTGTGTTTTCATGTCGAAGACGGTCTTTAAGTTCCCTGTTAAAAAATAGGAAGGAGAATGCCGGGAAATTGTCTTTAAAGATAGAAAGTTTTATTAAGTTATGCTGTAATTTTACATAAAGTTAAAGCAGCTTGCTTTACATACTCCACTACGACAATGATAGAAATAATTTATATACATGGCGGTCAACTGGTCAAAAACAAATAAAAGAAGAGTAGAATGTTGAAATTGATTATTCCAACACCCTCCCTCAATTTCTACATTCCCAATCCAGCAACATGTTTATCATACAAGACTCTTGGCAGACCTTTAGTAAGGATGTCGGCAACATTTTCCTGGGTTGGTATGTGAACGACCTCGATAAGACCATCGCTGCAAATGCTTCTAATATAATGCCATTTGATGTCAATGTGTTTAGTTCTGGCATGATGGACTGGATTTCTCGCCAGCTGTTGAGCGCCCTGGTTATCAGTCTTTAAAACCGTAGGTTCATTCAATAATTCACCAAATCCCATCTCATCCAACAGCGTTCTAAGATAGACTGCCTCCTTTCCCGCTTCACAAAGTGCTATGTACTCTGATTCCGTGCTCGAAAGAGCGACAGTCTGCTGCTTCTTCGATTCCCAAGCTATTGGACCTCTTGCCAAGAAGAAAACAAGTCCCGTTTGAGACTTTCTATCCGCGAGGTTTCCACCCCAATCAGCATCGACACAACCATAAAGGGTCTCATTAGTTTTCTCGTAAGTTATTTTCAAACATAAAGTGCCCTTTAGATAGCGGAGGACTCGCTTGGCCGCATTCCAGTGCTGTCTCCTAGGATCATTGCTGAATTGTCCCAAAGCACTAACCGCATAGGCTATATCAGGCCTTGTCGACACTGAAAGATATATTAACGATCCAATCAGTGATTGGTATTCTTCCTTTTTTACTGGCTCATTCTCACCCTCTATAGATGAAATCTTTGTTAACTTGGAGTTCGAATCCATGGGTGTAGAAATCGGCTTGGCCTCCTTCATTCTATATTTCGCCAGAAGTTCTTCAATATATTTCTCTTGATCTATGGATATTGAGCCATCCTTTTCCGTTTGTATTCTTATACCCAAACAATAATTTATCTTTCCAAGATCTTTTATTTTGAATATCTTCTTCATACTTTCTTTAAAGGATATCAGCGTGTCTTTTCTTTCAGCTGCAATTATCAAATCATCAACATAGATTGCGACCAGAAGAACTCCTTCTTCTCTTTTAATGTAGACACAGTTATCAGTTTTCATCTGTTCTAGGCCCATTTCTTTTAATACTGAATCGAGCTTTGCATGCCAAGTCATTCCAGCCTGTTTCAGACCATATATAGCCTTCTTTAGTTTACATACCCTTCTTGGATATTTCTTTGACTCGAAATTTTCTGGTTGTGTCATGTAAATTTCTTCTTTGACATCACCATTCAAGAAGGCAGACTGAACATCCATTTGATGGACCAGCAAATCATATTCAACGGCCAAGGAGAAAACTGTTCTGATCGTACTGTGGCGTACAACTGGTGCAAAGGTTTCCTCATAATCAATACCGTATTTTTGGGAATAACCTTTTGCTACAAGTCGAGCCTTGTACCGTTCAAGAGAACCATCACTACTATACTTTCTCCTGAATACCCATTTGCTTCCAATTACGTTTTGGCCCTTAGGGGGATCAACCAGTTCCCAAGTTTTGTTTTCAATCAATGAATCAAACTCCTCCTTCATTGCTTTTCTCCAAAAATAAGAATATTTTCCAGACAGCGCTTCCTCTGCGTCTTTTGGATCTGGGGAGTACTTCACTTCTGAAAATTCTTGCGTGGATAAATTTGCCGTAGGATATTCCTTTCTTGGTCGGCCAGGTTTTCCCGTTCTAATATACCTTGGTCTTCCTCTTCCTCTCTGCGAGATGACTTCCATTGTTTCTGATGGTTCGCCTAAAAAATCCGAATCAGTTCCGGGCAAAGTGTTTTCATCATCCTGAAGACTTTCCTCCTCCAATGATGTATCTTCCTTTTTCTGTGGTATAGCTTCAATTTGCACCACGTCATTCCTTAAGGTAGAGTTTTCAGATTCGAGGAAACGTACATCTCGACTTTTTATCATCATGCCTGTTCCAGGCTTCCATAATCTGTACGCCTTTGATTCGGGAGAATAGCCAATCAGTCGGTATTCTTCACTGCGAGGAGCGAATTTTCCTCTTCTTGGACGGTTGTCAACAGCGAAACATTTACATCCAATAATTCTTAAATGAGAAACGGTTGGTTTTCTTCCTGTAAATATTTCATACGGAGTTCGACTTTCATTTGTTCTTGGGCATCTGTTTCTGATGTATGTAGATGTATGCACAAGTTCAGCCCAAAGTGGATCTGGGAGGTTCGCTTGAATTATGAAACATCTGGTCATTTCTACCAGAGTTCTGTTCGCTCTTTCAGCAACTCCATTTTGTTGCGGAGAATATTCAACTGAGAGCTGATGTCTAATTCCTTCCTCCATTAAATATTCTTTAAAATCTGAACTCAAATACTCTGCTGCATTGTCACTTCTAATTGCTTTAATTTTCTTGCCAGTTTGTTTCTCAGAAAATCTTTTAAATAGTTTAAATCCTTTGAAAATTTCACTTTTTCTTTTCATAACAAAAGTGAATATCATTCGTGAGAAATCGTCAATAAATGTTGCGAAGTACAATGCACCGCCATATGACTTTGTTCTCATCGGTCCACATATGTCAGAATGAATAAGTTGCAGTGGCTCGGTTGACTTTGTCAGAGAGATTTCTGGGAATGGTAATCGAGTCTGTTTACCCCTAATACAAGTTTCACAACTTGTTATACTTTTAAATTCACCCTTGGGTAATCCATTAACTAAATTTTCTCTCTGCAATTTCCTAAGGTCATCAAAATTAAGATGACCAAACCTATTATGCCAAATTTCACTGCTATTTTTGTCTATACACATTCTGGTAAATTGCGTTTTTGCATATTTAGTTTGACGCAGTATGTAAAGTCCGTTTCTTTTGTAAGCTTCTATGCAAATTTTCCTCAATGGATTCACAATTTCCGCTTTTCCTCTCATAAATTTTACAAAAAATGATTTTTCTGTGCAGGTGCTGACCGAAATCAAATTTCCCTTCAATCCTGGGACAAACAACACATTTTCTAATTTCAATAAAAATGGTTCACCATGTTCGAGAACTTCCAATTGTACCGTTCCTGTACCTAAAGCTTCTATGCTTTGGTCGTTCGCTAATTTTACGGGTATTGGCTCTGTTTCTCTTAAATCTGAAAATGCTGTTCTTAAGCAGCACATGTGTGCAGTTGCACCGCTATCCAGGCACCACTCGTTAACATCAAGAATATTTTTATCTCGAATTCCTAGAGAAGCAGCCATTCGCGTATTGTTTGTTCTAGAGTTCCTTTTTGACCAGCAGTCAGCCGCTTTGTGGCCTTTCTTGCCACAGTAATGGCAGTTAAATTTAAAATCCTTCCGAGTTGGTGGTTTAGTGGAATTGGTAGTTTTTCTTTCTGGATTTCCAAAAAATGCATTCTGTTCTCCAGACGAAGTTCCCTCCATTTCACGTTGTCTTTGATCTTCTTCTATGATCTTGACCTTTAAAGTTTCAAGTTTTGGGAGCTCATCTCTGGTTTCTATTGCAGTTCTGAATCCTTCGTACGATTCTGGAAGACTACACAACAAGAGTATAACTAAAAAATCTTCGGGTACTTGAGCCCCAATTTCACCTAGATTGTCCACTAATGAAGTAAATTTACTCGGGTAATCTTTCAAATCATCATTAGGCCTCATTTTCATCTGTATTAGCCTTTTGGTTAGGGAAACTCTCGTCGCAGGTCCTTTAGGTCGATAAACTTCTTCTATCTTTTTCCAGGCCTCCTCGGCAGTCTTGCAATTCTTAACATGAACTAGTTCTGATGGATTCAAGCTCAATACAATTGTAGCAAGAGCCTTCTGATCCTTATTTTGCCAATTAGTAAACTCTTGGTTACCAGGTTCAGGTTTGATATTGGCTTCATTCACATAAATCCACAGATCAGAGTGAACAAGAATCATTTGCATTTGAAGCCTCCATGTCTCAAAGTTTTGCTTATTCAACTTCTCAATTTGATATAGACTGGACATGCTTAATTCTTAATTTTCTTAGACAATCAGTTCTGGGCCCATAACCTGTTAAAAAATAGGAAGGAGAATGCCGGGAAATTGTCTTTAAAGATAGAAAGTTTTATTAAGTTATGCTGTAATTTTACATAAAGTTAAAGCAGCTTGCTTTACATACTCCACTACGACAATGATAGAAATAATTTATATACATGGCGGTCAACTGGTCAAAAACAAATAAAAGAAGAGTAGAATGTTGAAATTGATTATTCCAACATTCCCAAACTAGAGAAACTTAATAAAATCTCGAAATAAATACATTACTGTACGCTAATAAAATAGATATGTAGGTATACCTGGGCAGCACACAAGACTCTAATTCCATAGAAATAAATTCCATAAAAACCATAATCTCTAAACCCAAATGTATAATTCACGTTAATCTCTTATCTAATCCATCAGATAACGCTCGATTCCCGACAGTCATGAACCGGGATTGAATCCCGCGTTTAAATTTGTTTAATATGTGAATAACCTTCACATATTATTCACTGTTTCAATTATCATGAACTAGGTTGTTCTTGCTGAGCGGTACCTATTAATGTGAATTTGAACCAGATAATCATATTAAACCATAAATGGACAGGTTTTTATATATAGATAAAATATGGTTTTTACGGGCTACTAACCAAAATGTATGATTTTCGAGCCCAAAATGGATGTAGCAAGCAGACAAACCGCAATGCATGTAGCAAAGTACCAAGGTGCTGCACGCCACCAAGGTTGTTCAAAAGAGGTTAGATCCCACAGGCCAGGGAATACTATCTATAGATAGATACCAGGATTGTGTCTATATGTTAGCTGATGAATATTGACTGAAAAAGAGGAACGGACTTTTCGGGAGAAGGAAATGCGATGACCATGGAGAGATTGACTGGATCGCCTCTGTGAAGAAGATACGCATCCATTCCAGGAAATATTTGAAATCAATAAGAATACACATAGAATTGCAAATTCATAGTCTCCGTCTCGGAAAATGTACTGCGTGATGATGTTATGGATGGAAATTTTGCCGAGGGAGATTAATCTAGGGGGGGGGACAACTTTTTCTTCCGCCAAAAATATATGCTAAATCTATGCGCGCCATCTATTGATTGTCTCTACAACCTCGGGGGGCAAAGTGTGACTGTCACCTCCAGGCTGTGCCCCCTGGATAGCCAACCAACGACAGCCGCTCCCCATCATGGAGACTTATGGACTAGACCTTACCACAATGTACTATCTGCAGAACCAAAGAGGCCTCACCAGACAACCTCTTGGAATGTATGGAAGCCTCAAAACAGGACCTGTATTCCAACCCTACCTAGATTGTGAATTTGATCAATGAATTTAGTCTCCATGACCTTGTATAATTATACAATGGGATAATAAAAAGAAACATCCTCGTAGAATGAGGTAAGAGCTAAAATATCAAATCAGTCGATGCCATAGAATCGAAGCAATCCAGTACCAACAATGGCTATAGAGGGTAACCATGGCCTTCAGATAGGCTATCAACGTTGGTGTTGTGGTATTTCAATGACATTCTGCGATATTACAGATACGATCAATATATGTATAGTACTTGATGTGTTCCTCCTTTAAGTTCGTGATCTTGCGCTGATGGATTTTATCCATTTAGTTTTATCTCTAATCCGATTTCTTGTTTCTTCTATGGTCAGTCCATAGTCAGTAATTTATCTAATTTGGTAAATTCAGCATTTTCTTCCTCTTTCCTCTTAACAATACCTTAAACAATGATTTTCTTCAGATATTCTCTTTTTCTTCTGATGAATCGACCATTGTATAACCTTGATTATCTCTCGCTAAAATTTCAATCTATAATTTCAGCCATAGTATTGGCCAGCCACTTTGTTAGCTCAAAGTCTATTTGGCCATTACGGAACATTTCAGGAATCTCTTGTTAATCTCAAGAAATCAAAGCCGCCCTGGACTGACCATAGCCTAACCATGTTCTTCAGGAAAGTATTTCGAGTTCGTTAAAGCTGGTGGTTCATTTTGACAGCTCCTATTCTTCGAGATTGCTGAAAATATCAATAGATGATGCACTTTTTTTTTTTTGCGTCTATTTGTCCGAGAGAGATGTCGTTTCTTTTTCATGATAATATAGTTACAATATTGGAACATTGACTTTATTTATCACTGAATTATTTATTTTTAATAATGTTACTTTTGTTGATGATTCAGAAATATCTAGAAGTTGTCTCTTTGCTTTCGAAATTAATTTGATTATCTTCTTTTGGAGTCCCCGAGTAGTTGGTGCTATGCGCTCCAGGAACCTGAGTTATAAATATCTCTCTTTTGGAGATTGTATCTGAAGACTTAAATAAAATTTCGATAAGTTTTACTCGTCTAATTTAGTTCTTCAAATTAAAGATACTTCGGCCAGTAAATCTTTTTTATTGTCTCGACATTTCAACAAAAATCTTTTGTCCTCGTCAGGAGCGAACAAAAATCAAAACATTTGGCAAAGCGTTAAAAATTATTCTAACTTTGCATTATGTATAAAGTAATTGTATTATGCATTCGAAATAATATCATTGTTGTTGTTTATTATACCCTTGTGCAAAGATTACACGTATTCCATGAGTTCATGCTCCTCTAGCTCTGATTTCATGGAATGAGGTGTAGGGGTGCAGCTTTCGTAGATCATGGCACCATGATCTTGTCTGATTTAATTACCTTACAGTATTTTATGCGCGTTTTCGTTTACTAGTTCTCAAAACACAGAATTTTGTTTTATTTGTATCTTAAGGACTGACCAAAGACATACAGTCCCGACCTCAGCCAAGAAGTTCCTGCAGCAGCTTCACGACCCAGACAGTGAGTCAGAGAGGATGAGGCAGGTCGTTAAGTCCAATTGAGCTTATTACACTCAATCATACCAATTGGACCGTGGCGTCAAGGAGAGAGTATCTTGCACGCTTCGGAAAACTCGCCGATATGGGACTAGAATAGCTATAAGGTTGTCCCAAAAGTTCGTGTTGTTCTTAAAAATTTGTTTTTCTTATTTAAACATGATAAAATCCTCTGGAGTAACTTGGTAAAGAGAGAACTTTCAAAGACAAAGAGGATAAGTTTCTTTTTATGAACATGCGTTCGAGCTTTCGGGCAGAATGTCGCCCTTCAACAGGAATAAAACTACACAGAGAATCAAGATACGTCTATATATATACAGGTGATTAGCATAAACAAGAAAACTATTAGTTTTTAGAGAGATAAAATTTAAGTTTTATGTATGATATACAAATCAGGTAATAGGAGAAATGTGATTATGCTAATATATGGTTTAATCTGCTAGTTAAAGAATCTATAGGTTGTTGTGTGAACAGCTTATGTAAATATTTCATTATAAAGTTCCGGAATCTCAATGTGCCTATTGATGCTATTATATTTCAGAGATAGCAGCGCCTCGACAACCAATCTTTTATATTTATGTTGAATGTTAGAAAAATGCGAACGGGGTTCTATTGTATTAAAAGTATGTCCTGTGTTTGAAATGTGTTGGGCTATGAGGGATCTAGGGTCATTATTTCTGATATTTCGGATATGTTCATCAATTCTGTCTTTTATGTGTCTACCAGTTTCTCCTATGTATAGGCTAGAGCAATTATTACATTTTAATGAGTAGACTGCATTATTGAAGTGTATGGGTTTTAGGGGGAAACTGTTTTTGGTGATAGGGTTTCTAAGTAATGTGCCTAAATTAGGAATATTGGAGTAGAAGGTGCGGATACCAAAGTTTTTTAGATAATTGGATATGTTGAGGCTCTGAGGGGAAAAAGGAATAGTGCAAATAGATTTATAACTATGATTAACGGCTGTTTGTAAAGGGTTATGAAAGTGTCTCAAAATAAAGTTTTTTGGGTAGCCCAATGATAATAAATGTGATAATATGGTATTTGTTTCCTGCTGTTTTGATATTTCTGTGGTACAATGAGTGAATATGCGTTTAGTTAATGTTTTGACTGTATTAATTTTATGGCTAAGTGGGCAGTACGAAGAAAAATGTATGTATGATGGAAAAAATGACGGTTTGTAATAAACGCTTGTGGTGTATCTATTATCTATTTTTGTGATAAGTATATCTAAGAAATCTAAAGTATTATTGGTCTCTATTTCAACTGTAAAACGTATATCTTGGTATAGATTGTTTAATGTGGAGAAAATGTTATCAAGTGAACTGGTTTTGACTATTGCAAAGATGTCATCAATATATCTGTGCCATGATAAAATATCTATGTGGTATTGTTCAACTATATGCTTATCTATATGGCGCATGACTATTTCTGATAGTGGGGAAGATAGTGGGCTACCCATAGGTGTACCTTTTGTTTGTTTAAAGTATGCCTGATTAAAGTTAAATATACTGTTATCTAAACTGATTCTGATCAAGGATATTAATCTGGAAATGGTGTTAATGGGGTAATTATGGTCTGATAAGAACTGTGTGGTACAATCTATAATAAGTTGATGGGGTAGACTGGGGTATAAATTCACCACATCAAAGGATACCATGATGCTATTGGGTAGAACCGGTGACTGTTGGATGTGGCTCAAGAAATCCGGAGTAGAAGATATGGATGCCGTGGCTCCACCATCCCTGAGCATAGGAGAAAGTAACCTGGCCAGGAAGGAAGACAAAGGGGCTGCAGTGGATAAATGGTATGCTATTATAGGTCTAAGTGGAATATTGTCTTTGTGCAATTTTGGCAGGCCATATATGTATGCTTTCCCATAAATGTTCGACATAAAGGACTTGCATTCTTCTGTGGTGATGGATTTTTTCTTTACAAGAATATTAATTTCTTTTTTAAATTTAATGATGGCTGAATTCTCTTCCTGTAAGGAAATAGGGGTGAAAATAAGGGGATCATTCAATATTGCATTCATTTTGGTTGTATAATCCTTGGTGTTCATGATGACTGTTCTTGAGCCTTTATCAGATTTTGTAATGACAATGTCTTTATTTCTAGAGAGGGACTGGATTAACAATTTTTTGTTATTATGGCTATATTATCCTGGATTGAGTTATTAATGTACCTGATGAAGTGCAGCTGATGTCCGAAAGCTCGTAGTTCCCAATAAAGAAACTTACCACGCTGTTTACCTACTTGCTGTTTTATTAAGAACTGTTGAGACATGTTTCCTGATCTTGTACTTCTCTTGGTGGTTTAGGCGGGTGATGGATGATTCTACGCCTGCGATAATCGAAATACGGTCAGTTTTAGATGGAAATCTATATTTAAGACCTCGTGAAAGGATATTGAGCTGTTCTACAGAAGGTTGGAAATTTGACAGATTAACTATTGTATCTTGTTGGTTTTTGGGGTGAAGTTGAAGATTGTACTTTTTTGACCAATAAGAAAGTTTCCTGAGATGTCTGGCTGTGATGATGCTATCCTGCTTTCTGATGTTCCCGGTAATTCTTGACAAAACATCTGCCATGGCCTGTTGGGGTAACTGCTGGGAAATGTGGAACAATAAACCTTTGATGGACTTGGTGAGTATTCGTATGTGAGAATAGCAACCCTTGGTGCGGGCACGTAGTAAGCTAAAACGGGCTTCAGTTATCACTTTGGTCGAATAATGATTTCCAACCGGATCTTTAATGCGTAACGAAGGTGGGATAAATCCCAATTGCTCACAGGTTCTGTTGAATATGAGATGTTTTCTCCATCTTGCAAGCGCAAGAGATTTGCTACGAAGGTTATTCATGTAATAATTCGTATCAGGATTCATGCATGATAATAGCCATAATAACAAAAAATTGTTAATCCAGTCCCTCTCTAGAAATAAAGACATTGTCATTACAAAATCTGATAAAGGCTCAAGAACAGTCATCATGAACACCAAGGATTATACAACCAAAATGAATGCAATATTGAATGATCCCCTTATTTTCACCCCTATTTCCTTACAGGAAGAGAATTCAGCCATCATTAAATTTAAAAAAGAAATTAATATTCTTGTAAAGAAAAAATCCATCACCACAGAAGAATGCAAGTCCTTTATGTCGAACATTTATGGGAAAGCATACATATATGGCCTGCCAAAATTGCACAAAGACAATATTCCACTTAGACCTATAATAGCATACCATTTATCCCCTGCAGCCCCTTTGTCTTCCTTCCTGGCCAGGTTACTTTCTCCTATGCTCAAGGATGG
Source organism: Cordylochernes scorpioides (assembly GCA_030710605.1). Taxonomy (NCBI): domain Eukaryota; kingdom Metazoa; phylum Arthropoda; class Arachnida; order Pseudoscorpiones; family Chernetidae; genus Cordylochernes; species Cordylochernes scorpioides. The sequence continues at coordinate 28,470,495 of CP092881.1, read as the reverse complement.
TGGAGCCACGGCATCCATATCTTCTACTCCGGATTTCTTGAGCCACATCCAACAGTCACCGGTTCTACCCAATAGCATCATGGTATCCTTTGATGTGGTGAATTTATACCCCAGTCTACCCCATCAACTTATTATAGATTGTACCACACAGTTCTTATCAGAACATAATTACCCCATTAACACCATTTCCAGATTAATATCCTTGATCAGAATCAGTTTAGATAACAGTATATTTAACTTTAATCAGGCATACTTTAAACAAACAAAAGGTACACCTATGGGTAGCCCACTATCTTCCCCACTATCAGAAATAGTCATGCGCCATATAGATAAGCATATAGTTGAACAATACCACATAGATATTTTATCATGGCACAGATATATTGATGACATCTTTGCAATAGTCAAAACCAGTTCACTTGATAACATTTTCTCCACATTAAACAATCTATACCAAGATATACGTTTTACAGTTGAAATAGAGACCAATAATACTTTAGCTTTCTTAGATATACTTATCACAAAAATAGATAATAGATACACCACAAGCGTTTATTACAAACCGTCATTTTTTCCATCATACATACATTTTTCTTCGTACTGCCCACTTAGCCATAAAATTAATACAGTCAAAACATTAACTAAACGCATATTCACTCATTGTACCACAGAAATATCAAAACAGCAGGAAACAAATACCATATTATCACATTTATTATCATTGGGCTACCCAAAAAACTTTATTTTGAGACACTTTCATAACCCTTTACAAACAGCCGTTAATCATAGTTATAAATCTATTTGCACTATTCCTTTTTCCCCTCAGAGCCTCAACATATCCAATTATCTAAAAAACTTTGGTATACGCACCTTCTACTCCAATATTCCTAATTTAGGCACATTACTTAGAAACCCTATCACCAAAAACAGTTTCCCCCTAAAACCCATACACTTCAATAATGCAGTCTACTCATTAAAATGTAATAATTGCTCTAGCCTATACATAGGAGAAACTGGTAGACACATAAAAGACAGAATTGATGAACATATCCGAAATATCAGAAATAATGACCCTAGATCCCTCATAGCCCAACACATTTCAAACACAGGACATACTTTTAATACAATAGAACCCCGTTCGCATTTTTCTAACATTCAACATAAATATAAAAGATTGGTTGTCGAGGCGCTGCTATCTCTGAAATATAATAGCATCAATAGGCACATTGAGATTCCGGAACTTTATAATGAAATATTTACATAAGCTGTTCACACAACAACCTATAGATTCTTTAACTATTAGATTAAACCATATATTAGCATAATCACATTTCTCCTATTACCTGATTTGTATATCACACATAAAACTTAAATTTTATCTCTCTAAAAACTAATAGTTTTCTTGTTTATGCTAATCACCTGTATATATATAGACGTATCTTGATTCTCTGTGTAGTTTTATTCCTGTTGAAGGGCGACATTGTGCCCGAAAGCTCGAACGCATGTTCATAAAAAGAAACTTATCCTCTTTGTCTTTGAAAGTTCTCTCTTTACCATGTTTTTCTTATTACTTGGCGAATAATGTTATTCGCCTATTACAGGCAAAGTTACTTTCACCAAAGTGTGCCTGGATCATGGTGCCATGATCAACGAAAGCTGCACCTCTACACCCCATTCCATGAGATCAGAGCTAGAGGAGCATGAACTCATGAAATTCGTGTAATCTTTGCACAAGGGGATAAGAAACAACAATTATATTATTACGGCGAATACATAATATAATTTCTTTATACCTAATACACAAAGACATTATACATAACGGCGAATAATATTGGTATTTCAATTTTTTGCAAGTGTTTACGTACTTTTGGGAGATAACCTTGTTTTTCTAAAACTACTGTTAAACTAGAGATACCACGAGTGTATTGCAGACGAAAACTGTCTTTATGGATATATGAAATAAACATTTCAATTTTATATTGCTATTTTGTCTTTTGAATAGAGTTAATACATAAACACATGTCATACAGGCCCTGATAACCAACAGGTTACGGAAAAATTGTTTTTATTTATTCACGTAATGTGTCTGATAGAGGATCAGAGTCCAACTGTATTGGTTGGCGTCAACGAATTGCTATTGTTTCCTGAATTGTCTCGGATTTCAAGTTTGGATAACTGGAGGAATTGATGCTCTTGTTTTTGTGTCTAGATGGTTGGTCAGCTCTCTCTTTTTGATATTTTGACTATGTTGATCATTAAAGATGTATTTCAATTTGTACCAACCTGTACATATAAACAACAACAAAAAGCCTTTATTGAGGACCTCTCGTCCTATATAGGATTCGCCAGTTTACAGAGTAATTGAAGAGAAGAGAACTAAGAATACAGAGAGAAACCTATAAGTAGTAGGTATAGTATAGTATTTTCTACACTGTGACTATATACAACAGCAGCAACAAGCCTTTTACTGGAATCAAAGTCCCATACAGGATTCGTCATTCTAATCCTGACAAAGATTATTTACATATGATTATTTACATCAATTCGATTATGTATATAGCTTCCTTTTCTCTTCAGCCGTCTTCCAAAATTTGAACAACGCAAAAGTTCCAGCTCTGTTTCTCACCACCTCATTCAACAGGAGCTCCAAAGAGATTCCCTCAAGGCCTATTTCACTGAGGAGCACTTCTCGTTTGTCTTTCAGCCCCATACATGAGAGTATATGGTGATGTAGCCCCGGCTCCATTCTTGTCCCGCAAATCTCGCATAACCTGTACATATAAAAGAAGAATGTGGTATGAAGAGAGAGGCAGATATATTTGGAAGAAGCCAGAGATTCCAAAGTCAGAAGAATCAATTGAAATAGCTGGTCGGGGCGGTACCAATGCCATTCACCTCTCTCAGGACAACTCCCCTTTAAATAAAAAATGAGATAGAAAGAGGGGGGAGAGTGTTTCAACGACTAATGGCGGAATCAATCTTGAAGTCTGAAGAAAGAAGTGACCCAATTCTTTCACACATGAGAAGTCTGGATTGTCAACATGACAGCGGGGGGTGGGGTAGATGACATATTACAAGACGCTGGGGACGCTATAGACCCTGGGGACAGTTGCATCACCTTGTGTCACGGCCCAGCAGGTGTTTGTTTGCTCCTAGCGGCAGTAAACATCATCGACCTTTGTCGAGTTGGGAATAGAGTTTGTAAGACAATGGACAATTCAAAACATCTTTATTCACTCCCAGTCAATAGTTAAAATACAGAAATATTCAAACCTTTATTCATCGATGGAGGCTCCGCCTTTTTGAGAGGGTCCTCCTCTATACAAGGAGGGTGTCTTCTTTGTAAGAAAGTTTGTAAGACAATTGACAATTCAAAACATCTTCATTCACTACTAGTCAATAGTAAAAAAACAGAAATATTTAAACCTTTATATTCATCGATGGAGGCTCCGCCATCTTGAGAGGGTCCTCCTCTATACAAGGAGGGTGTCTTCTTTGTAAGAAAGTTTGTAAGACAATTGACAATTCAAAACTATTTATTCACTTCCAGTCAATAGTCAAAATACAGAAATATTTAAACCTTTATTCAACGATGGATGCTCCGCCATCTTGAGAGGGTCCTCCTCTATACAAGGAGGGTGTCTTCTTTGTAAGAAAGTTTGTAAGACAATTGACAATTCAAAACTATTTATTCACTCCTAGTCAATAGTCAAAATACAGAAATATTCAAACCTTTATTCATCGATGGATGCTCCGCCATCTTGAGAGGGTCCTCCTCTATACAAGGAGGGTGTCTTCTTTGTAAGAAAGTTTGTAAGACAATTGACAATTCAAAACTATTTATTCACTCCCAGTCAATAGTTGAAAAACAGAAATATTGAAACCTTTATTCATCGATGGAGGCTCCGCCATCTTGAGAGGGTCCTATTTCAGACAAGGAGGAAGTCTTCTTTGTAAGAAAGTTTGTAAGACAATTGACAATTCAAAACATCTTTATTCACCCCTAGTAAATAGTTAAAATAACCAATATTTAAACCTTTATTCATTGATAGAGGCTCCGCCACCTTGAGAGGGTCCTCCTCCAGACAAGAAGGGAGTCTTCTTTGTAAGAGAGTTTCTAAGAGATCTTCCCATATCAGTTCATTGCTGAAAGAAAGGATCCTGTCCATGGAATTAGTGATGTCTATCCATCCTAGCAACGTAACCCATTCCTACCCAATCACAAAACGAATCACCACTTCTCAATTTATTAGAAAAGTTTTATATTCGTGAGAACATCCTAACAGGGGGCTACAAATAACACGCAGAAGTTTAGAAATGGAATTGATGTTTAAATATTTACACACAATAAAATATAAATTTCATATTACCATTAAATGTGATTAAGCTTCACAAATTATAATAATAATAATGCTTATTAATGGTATTATTACTGTTACTCTTGCATGTACCTTATATTTCTGCTCGGAGAATCTGTATAAGAATAAAAGGTCTTAATAAATATTTTTGTTGTTATATTTACACATAATAGTATATGTTCCCTTTTCTGTTGGTTTCCCGCTCAGTTTGTAAATACAAGTGTCTTCGGGATGGCGAAATACCGCGATTTTACCATCATTTTAAGTCTCTTCAAAACTCTCTGATCAAATTCATCTTCTCAAATATATTTCGCTGATATCTCCTCTTTAAGTTTTATATTTATCCTTCTTATTTATCCAACATAAATTTAAATGAAACTCTAAAAAAAGTGCAATGATGATATACACTCTACAACAACAATAACAAAAAGATCGACGCACTAAGAAAGATTTGTCCGATTTATATGTAAATACAAATACAGTAGAACCTCCCTTTAGCGGACACTCCGCTAGCGGACACCTCTCCACAATGGACAGTTTTCATTTGCACAATTACCATTTTTACAATTTAGCAACTCTTCGGTAAGAGGACACCTCTCCCTAAAGGACATTTTGCCTCTGCAATTAAGTGTTGTCCTTTACAGGGAGGTTCTACTGTACAAAGACGTTTCGACCAAACATACAAATGTTTGAAATTTGATGGTCGATTTATGTAAAGCAAGAGTTCCAGCTTATCTGAACTGCGCATCCAGCACGAGTATTCTAGACTCAATATTCGGCGCAGCACGACCCGATTTGCTAAATTTCCGTTTATTATTATTTATTTTTTTTGCAGTAAGCCTATTTCTACTGTATCAATGCCTCGCCGAAATATTCGTTCTAATTACGAACATATGTCAGAGTTTAAAAGAGGTCGAGCCATTGAATTGAAAGAAGCTGGTTGGTCAAATCGACTAATCGCGCGGTATCTGTGTCGAAGTGTGTGGCTATTAGACGGTGTTGGTAAAAGTGGGTCAACAACGGAAGAATGCAAAGTCACTTCCGTGGCCAGCAAGGTCGCCTGATCTCTCACCCATAGAGCACATCTGGGACGTAATGAGAAGGCGATTGTAACCATCCCGGAATGTTGACTATTTATTCCGACAGTTGGAGACAATTTGGCAAGAAATCTCTCAGCACACCATCCGGAATCTTTATCAGTCCATGACACGCCGGATGGCAGCCTACATCCAGGCCAGTGGGGGTCCAACGACATATTGACTTTCTCAATTTGGGATTATCAAACTCTGAATTAAAACAATTAATTATTCTGAAATTTTAATCGTTATCCCCCTCTATACATGTTCTTCACATATACCATTTTTTATCCCAACCTGACTACTATTTCTTAGTGCGTCCATTTTTTTTTTTGTTATATAGTGTATATGCATTCATGTTCAAGAAACTACACAATTCTTATTTACAATATTAAATAATGTCAACACAGTTTCTCATAAAAAAAAAAATATACAAATAAGTTATATTTGGTCAAATATTATCGAAAAAAACCTAATTCAACGTTTAGTTGATTTTTATTCCACTAGATGGAGCCCCCTGACATCCAAAATGATCATGTAAGGGGTCAGGATTATATACCATATAATATCTCCTTAATATACGGATTTAGATGGACCAGAAAAATCCGTATTAACGAATATCCGTATTATAAAAAAATAATGATAGAATTATGTGTTTTTAAGATGAATATAATGATTGCTATCATTCTTTTTTGAAATAATGTATATATAATCAATGAGAAAAGTATAAAAACATAAATAAAAATTGTATAATTTCAAATAGGATCTTACGCGTCTAAAATAGTTTCTAATTTTAATAACAGATAGTGCGCTAGTGCATCATAAATAAAAATTGGAAAAAGGGGCAACTAAAAGTTGCTGATGGCTTGCGCCATCTATCGGAATAAATATCAACTAATCGTTTATTTCAGAATTGGTCAAATACCGTTTCTTGTTTAATCAAGAAAAGCTAACGTACGTAATAACGTACGCGTTACGGGCTGTTGGCCCTCATAAATAATTATCAATACAATTTGTGTATTTTGATTAAAATCCCCACTAAAGAGGTACGTTATAGCGAGGGATTACTTTTTATGTTGTTAAAAATAGAACAATTCATTTTGAATATATTAATAAAATAAGGCTTCTTTTGGATCACAATGAGAGCGCCATCTTGTGGAACAAAAATACACTAAACGTTTATTTAACTTATTCCATGATATTTGGCCAACCGAATTTCTTGAAAAATCAAGAAAAGCCAACTACGTTCGCGTTACGGGCTTTTAACCTCCGTCAAGGGTCAACTTTTTGGTCGTTGAAGTACAGACTGCACCACGCTGACGAGGGCAAACAGCCCGAAACGCGTACGTGGTAGGCTTTTCTTGATTTTTCAAGAAATTGGGTTGACCAAATATCACGGAACAAGTTAATTAGACATTTAGTTTATTTTTGTTCCACTAGATGGCGCTCTGCCATCTAAGATGCTCGTGTAAACGGTCAGGGAATGTTCTTTTTATTTTTAATATCAACACCTGACCTTTTTAATATTTTTTCTTATTTTTTCACATATATTCATTTTTATACTGTTTTACCGTTATAAAAATAATGAAGTTTTTGTAAAGTTTCATATTTTTCCTTGATAAAGAGGATAGATATGACTTGTTTGTATATTGTGATTGTGTTGAAAAGCGGTTTCGTACAGGTGGTGTATGCCGATTGGATAACATGGGGCTTATACTTGCCTATATAGAGCATACCAACGATATATCTCTACAGATCTTGCAGCAGTAGTGCCGCCCTTGATCAATTCCTTGAGCCTTTGCAACGTGCGGCCTCTAAAACCACCGGCCAGATCTTGCAGCTGTAGCGTCGCCCTGATCAATTACTTGAGCCTTCACAACCTGCGGCCTTTAAAACCACCAGCCAGATCTTGTAGCTGTAGTGCCGCCCTGATCAATTCCTTGAGCCTTCGCAACGTGCGGCTTCTAAAAACATCCTCGAATCTTGCAGCTGTAGTGCCGCCCTGATCAATTCCTTGAGTCTTTGCAACATGCGGCTTCTAAAAAGATCCTCAAGATCTTGCAGCTGCAGTGCCGCCCTGATCAATTCCTTGAGCCTTTGCAACATGCGGCTTCTAAAAACATCCTCAAGATCTTGCAGCTGTAGTGCCGCCCTGATCAATTCCTTGAGCCTTTGCAACATGCGGCTTCTAAAAAGATCCTCAAGATCTTGAAGCTGCAGTGCCGCCCTGATCAATTCCTTGAGCCTTTGCAACATGCGGCTTCTAAAATCATCCTCAAGATCTTGTAGCTCTAGTATCGCCCCGATCAATTCCTTGAGCGTTTGCAACGCGCGGCCTCTAAAATCATCCTCAAGATCTTGTAGCTCTAGTATCGCCCCGATCAATTCCTTTGGCGTTTGCAACGAGCGGCCTCTAAAATCATCCTCAAGATCTTGTAGCTCTAGTATCGCCCCGATCAATTCCTTGAGCGTTTGCAACGTGCGGCCTCTAAAATCGTCCTCAAGATCTTGTAGCTCTAGTATCGCCCTGATCAATTCCTTGAGCGTCTGCAACGCGCTGCCTCTAAAATCATCCTCAAGATCTTGTAGCTCTAGTATCGCCCTGATCAATTCCTTGAGCCTTTGCAACGCGCGGCCTCTAAAACCACCGCCCAGATCTTGTGGTGTCTTCCCGATTGTGAATCTTCCGCGTTGTCTAGATCATTTCTTTGGACTTTCTCAAAGTGGAGCTTAATACCACTGCTAATTATTATATTGAGCCAAATATCGACCACTTCACCTTTGCTTGGAATTAGAGATTTCTCACGTTTCTATATATTCTAAAATTGTGGGCTCTTCAAATTTATTTACTGCTTAAAAACTAAATGAGAAATATTCATTTCTTTTAAAATATACAAGTATTAAGTCTTCTTGTTGCTCTAGTTTCTCTTCAACAATCTAATCTTAAAAAAAAAAAAAGATTTTACTATTCCCTTTCCATTAAATAGCATATTCAAATTATTGACAGCTATTCATAGAAGGAAAAATTCCAAATGAGACTTAAGTTCTTCAGATTAAGAGATTTCCACACACAAGTCACATCACCAAACAATTTTAACTTTCTTATTTTCAATACAAGAAACCCTTACTTGGAAAATGTCTCTTTCTCTCTCTTTATAATACAAAATCTGTCACAGTTTCAAATTTGCATATCCTACATAGAAATGCGCTAACACTTCTATCGGTCAGTATGGAACCAATATTCGCCAGCTGATTGATTGATTCCCTACTTAATAGGGCTAAAGAAAATCAAAGAAAGTGTAAGACAATATATGTAACTAATGGCTAAAATAACTGGGTAAAAACTGGTTTATCAAGATATGTTGAATCTATATTATGACAATAGCCATCCTACATCCTCATTTTATTTGTCATATTGAAGATTTTATATATATAAAAAAATTGACTATTTCAGCATTTTTACTAGCTCACTCGCGATGAGAATGCAATTAATTAGAACATTTTCAATTGAATACTATTTAATAATAGAACCATGACCCCCACATTTGATTAAAAAATGTATATCTACTTAATCAGAGCTTATTTTAAAACTATAATTAAAAAAAAACTAAATTTTTGAAGATTTGTAAAAATCTTTATAGGTAATTATATAGATGTTATATATATAATGAATATAAATATATATACAGTAGAACCTCCCTGTAAAGGACACCTAAAAGCAGAGCCAAAGTGTTCTTTTAGGGAAGGTATCCTCTTACGGGAGAGTTGCTAAATAGTAAAAACGGTAATATTTCAAATAAAAACTGTCCTTTGTGGGGTGTCCGCTAAAGGGAGGTTCTACTGTATATGCATGAGGAAATATTTAAATCGGCTTAATTAATATTAGCAGATACAATAATATTTATCTTGATTTTGACAGTTTCTGCTTGCAATTCAAGGAAGGTTTGAGATAGACACCTAAGATTTTTTTTATTTCTTCCTCTTTTTAGGTAATGAACAATCGTTAGAAAATAAAATAAAGTCTCAACAGCTTCCTTGTTGAAATAGTGCATTACAGATGTACAAAACTTAAGGAAGTTGTACTTTTAGCATGTATAGTGGGATTCAGACAATAACTCTTAAAGATATTTGATACACAATAACCTTTATTGAAGACATACGAGATAACCAAGTATGAACAAATTGCCTCTGTCTTCTTCTTAAAAAAAAATAAATAATAATAATAATAATAAACAGACAAATAAAAATATGAAAATTCTTATTTAAGAGTGTTTTATTCATAAGGGTACAATATGTACCAAAATAAAAAAGATGCCGAAACCCGGGATCGAACCAGGGACCTTTAGATCTTCAGTCTAACGCTCTCCCAACTGAGCTATTTCGGCTTGTATTATTATCCATTACAATATTTGTAAATATATAATGGAATAAAACTGAAAATTAATGAAAAGCTTACTATGAAATACATTTCTTATCGATAATTATCAACTTCCACATATACTACGATTGTAAAATCAGAAATGTTTTTCCCCATATAAATATGTACATATCACCAACCCGAGATCAGATCACCACCGGCCAGATCTTGCAGCTGTAGTGCCGCCCTGATCAATTCCTTGATCCTTTGCAATGTGAGGCTTCTAAAAACATCCTCAAGATCTTGCAGCTGTAGTGCCGCCCTGATCAATTCCTTGAGCCTTCGCAATGTGCGGTCTCTAAAACCACCGGCCAGATCTTGCAGCTGTAGTGCCGCCCTGATCAATTCCTTGATCCTTTGCAATGTGAGGCTTCTAAAAACATCCTCAAGATCTTGCAGCTGTAGTGCCGCCCTGATCAATTCCTTGAGCCTTCGCAATGTGCGGTCTCTAAAACCACCGGCCAGATCTTGCAGCTGTAGTGCCGCCCTGATCAATTACTTGAGCCTTCGCAGCGTGCGGCTTCTAAAAACATCCTCAAGATCTTGCAGCAATAGTGCCGTCCTGATCAATTTCTTGAGTTTTGCAACGTGTGGTTTCTAAAACCACCGGCCAGATCTTGAAGCTGTAGTGCCGTCCTGATCAATTACTTGAGCCTTTGCAACGTGCGGCTTCTAAAACCACCGGCTAGATCTTGTAGCTGTAGTGCCGTTCTGATCAATTACTTGAGCATTTGCAACGTGCGGCCTCTAAAACCACCGGCCAGTTCTTGCAGCTGTAGTACCGCCCTGATCAATTCCTTGAGCCTTCGCAACGTGCGGCCTCTAAAATAACCAGCCAGATCTTGCAGCTGTAGTGCCGCCCTGATCAATTCCTTGAGCCTTTGCAACGTGCGGCCTCTAAAATCACTGGCCAGATCTTGCAGCTGTAGTGCCGCCCTGATCAATTCCTTGAGCCTTCGTAACGTGCGGCCTCTAAAATAACCAGCAAGATCTTGCAGCTGTAGTACCGCCCTGATCAATTCCTTGAGCCTTCGCAACGTGCGGCCTCTAAAACAACCAGCCAGATCTTGCAGCTGTAGTACCGCCCTGATCAATTCCTTGAGCCTTCGCAACGTGCGGCCTCTAAAACAACCAGCCAGATCTTGCAGCTGTAGTACCGCCCTGATCAATTCCTTGAGCCTTCGCAACGTGCGGCCTCTAAAACAACCAGCCAGATCTTGCAGCTGTAGTACCGCCCTGATCAATTCCTTGAGCCTTTTCAACGTGCGGCCTCTAAAACCACCGGCCAGATCTTGTGATGTCTTCCCGATTTTGAATCTTTCGCGTTGTCCCGATCATTTCCATGGGCCTTCTCAAAGTTCAGCTTAATACCAGAGGTCTGATTATTATATTGAGATAAATATCGACCACTTCACCCTAGCTTGGAGCTTTCTCACATTTCTATACACTCTAAAATTGTAGTGCGCTTCAAGATTATTGACTGCCCAAAAACTAAATGAGAAATATTATTTTCTTTTTAAAATATACAAGATTATATTAAGTCCTCTTGTTGCTCTAGTTTCACTTCAACAATAAAATCTTAAAAAAAGAAAAAAAGATTTTACGATTCCCTTTCCATTAAATAGCATATTCAAATTATTGACAGCTATTTATAGAAGGAAAAATTCCAAATGAGACTTAAGTTCCTTCGATTAAGAGATTTCCACACACAAGACACATCACCAAACAATTTTAACTTTCTTATTTACAATTACAGAAACCCTTACTTGGAAAATATCTCTCTCTATTTTTGTAATAGATACAAAATCTGTCACAGTTTCAAATTTGCATATCTTACATAGAAATGCGCTAACACCTCTACTGGTCAGTCTGAAACCGATATTCGCCAGCTGATTGATTCCCTACTTTATTAAAGTTTAATACGGCTAAAAAAAAAAAAGAGAGAAAGTATAAGACAATATATTTCACTAATAGATATTCATTTCTGTCCAATGAAAATAAATGGGTAAAAACTGATCATCAATATATAGTAAATCTATATTATGACAATAGCCATCCTAAATCCTCATTTTTATTTGTCATATTGAAGATTTTATAAATATATATAAACTAGACGAATGGCCCGGGCAACGCCCGGGTTTTACCCGAGTGCGTATATATTTTAAAAATGTTTTAATTAAAATACTATTCGTTACAATTATAAATTGGCGCCGTGGATGTCTCTCTTGTGAAACGTCCCGCCCCAAACTGTGTGTGTCTTGAAAATATAAAAATAAAAATGTGAACGGAAAAATATGTCCAGGGTAGCCTAGTGGTCATGGCATCTGCCCAGTAAGCGGAAGGTCGTGGGTTCGATTCCCATCCCTTGACACTTTTTTTATTTTATCCATTCTGACCAAAATCTATCCGTGAACTTCACACAGAGAGAATAAGGCAATTATATAAGTAGATAATCCAAATTGTGCCTTATCACACACTATTTTTTTATTTGGCCTTATTACCTTGTGTTTATAATCTATGACGTAATGCCGGCGGCGCGCGCCCGTTGGCTGCCGGCGAGCACGTGACCTCCCTGTGCGCGCGCATCCGTGACAGAACCGGCCGGCCCATGACGGTCGTGACTATATATATAATGGATGGATAATAATAATAATATTATTATTATTATTATTATTATCATTAGATAATGATAATGATCATAATGATGATGCGCGCGCATCCGTGACAGAACCCATGACGGTCGTGACTATATATGTTGATTTGTTTTCAAAATCACTTTATTAGGTACCGCTCAACAAGAGCAACCCCTAGTTTATGATCATTAAAACAATGAATAATATGTGAAGGTTATTCACATATTAAACAAAATTTTAACGCGGGATTCAATCCCGGTTCATGACTGTTGGGAATGAAGGGTGTTACCCACTCGTCCACTGACTTCTTGTTGTTGTTATATATAAACTAGCCGAATGACCCGGGCAACGCCCGTGTTTTACCCGATTGAATGTTTTGATTCAAATACTATTTGTTACAATTATAAATTGGCGCCTTATATAAATGCATATGTTAGTTAATAACTATAGCCTATGTGCTTTATCTGTCTATGTACTGTTGGCTTCCGTAGGCGTCTCTTACTGGGAAAAAGAAAGAGAGGATTCCATTTGGTTATTAACTAATATATGCATTTATTTAAGGAGCGACCCGCTCCAACACAATGGTTACAAAAACGAAAAAGCGATTGGGGGGGCAAAGGTGGCGTGATCGTAGCCGACCAATAGGAGGGCGCCATTCAAAAAAAAAAAAAAGCAAACGGTGACAGAGATGACTGATGAAGAATGACGCTCGTAACTGTATATAGAATTTGACTATTTCAGTATTTTTAACTTGCTCACTCGCGATGAGAATGCAATTATTTATAACATTTTTAATTGAGTCCTATTTTAAATAATAGAACCATGACCCCCCACATTTGATTAAAATATGTATATCTACTTAATCGGAGCTTATTTTAAAACAAAAAAAAACTGAATTTTTGAAGATTTGTAAAAATATTTAGAGATAATTAATTATATAGATGTTATATATATAATGAATATAAATATATATACAGTAGAACTTCCCTGTAAAGGACGCCTAAAAGCAGAGCCAAAGTGTCTTTTAGGGAGAGGTATCCTCTTACCGGAGAGTTGCTAAATAGTAAAAATTATAATTTTTAAAATTAAAACTGTCCTTTGTGTGGTGTCCGCTAAAGGGAGGTTCTACTGTATATGCATGAGGAGATATTTAAAGCGGATTAATTAATATTAAGAGATACAATAATTATGAAAAAAAGGGCATCTCCTTATCGTGCAACTGAAAGTTGCTGATGGCTTGCGCCATCTATCGGGATAAATATCAACTATTCTCGTTGATTTTTAATTATTCCAGAATTGGCCAAATACCCATTCTTGATTAATCAAGAAAAGCTAACCACAGACGCTTTTCGGGCTGTTGGCCCTCATCAGCGTGGTGCAAGCTGTATGGTGCAATAATATTTATCTTGATTTTTGACAGTTTCTCTGCTTGCAATTCAAGGGAAGTTTAAGATAGAAACTTAAATTTTTTTGGATTTCTCCTCTTTTTAGATCATTAACTAGAAAATAAAATCAAGTCTCAACAACTTCCTTGTTGAAATCGTGCATCGTATTTACAATCCAATAACTGAAAGAGGGGGGTCGGTGGAAGGCTGGTTAAACCGTTTGGTTTACGACCACTACGACCCGGGTTCGATCCCCGCATTGGACACTTTTTCTGTTTAAAAAAAAAAATGCTCCAATGGCCCCCCGATTCTTGCAAAAGTCCAACCCCACCAGCGAGTGCAAGTAACCAAACGGGGCTCTGGCACATTTGTAAGTGCAAATTCGAACTGCTTTCACATGTGTAGACATGTGGTGCGCTTACAGTAAAAAGCAGTCGCTAACTACCCACCATGATTATCATGACCTGTACCACGTGTACTAGGGATAATCAAAAAAATATATATAATAATAAAATAATAATAACTGAAAGATATTATAGTCACCTTTATAGAACACTAACGAGATAGCAAGTGTGAAAAAAATCCTCTATCTTCTTCTTCTTAAAAAAAAATAATAATAATAAATAAATAAAAATAGACAATGGGCGACATTAAAATAGGAAACTTCTTTAAGTTTTGTTCATTAGTGTACATTGATGATATGTGACCAAAAAAAAAAAAAATGCCGAAACCCGGGATCGAACCAGGGACCTTTAGATCTTCAGTCTAACGCTCTCCCAACTGAGCTATTTCGGCTTGTATTTATATGCATTACAATAATTGTAAATATATAGTAGATTAAACTTTGTAAAGTAATGAGAAAGCTAATCATGTGAAATAATTTTTTTATAGATATTTGTCATCTTTCATATATCACGATTGTAAAATAAGAAATATCCCCCCCCCCCCCCATATAAATATGTATATATGTAAACGTACTTGATATGTACATATCATTAACCCTAGATGGGTTTATCCAAGAAAAAAAAATTTTTTTTTCAAATAACAATAGCTCTCGAATAACCATTTTTGACACCACGACTTTGCTAAAGATATCCATAATACAGAATGTAGAATATAAGGAAAAATAGAGAAATAATTTTATAAAGAGATCAAAAAAACCTTTCGCAAAAAGTTTGTCATTATTAAGAAATATTATATTATTTTTTCACGAAAACAGAGCGCTCTTAAGATGGGCCTCTAAAATGCAAACAAGCGCGGAACCGTTGGTTTTCGACCGCTACGAGCCGGGTTCGATTCCCGCATTCGGCACTTTTTCTGACTTAAAAAAAAGGTTCCAATGGCCCCGATTCTTGCAAAGTCTAACCCCACCAGCGAGTGCAAGTAACCAAACGGGGCTCCAGCACATTTGTAAGTGCAAAGTCGAACTGCTTTTCACATGTGTATACATGTGGTGTACTTACTGTAAAAGCAGTCGCCTACCTCTACCTACCATGATTATCATGGCTTGTACCACGTGTACTAGGGATAAGCAAAAAAAAAAAAAAAAACAGGCGCTCGAAGTTGGGATTTTAAAGATGCGCAACAAAAATCCCTATGTTATAGGTCTTTATTTCTTATCTCTAACATAAAAAATAGTACTGTTGAATATATATATATACTCATTAAAAAACGAAAGAAAAAATAAAAGATAAAAAGATCAGGTGTTGAAATCAATATTAAAAATTTACGCAAGTTTGGCCTTAAATACCCATTTCTTGGTTTTTCAGGAAGCCATTGGGATCAAAAAAAATTTTTTGTCGCAATGGTTCAGCCTACTCCACGCTGACGAGCGCCAAAAGCGCGAAACGCGTTCGTGGATGGCTTTTCTTGATTTATCAAGAAATTGGGTTGGCCAAATATCAGGGAACAGGCTAAATCAATGTTTAGTTGATTTCTGTTCCACCAGATGGCGCTCTGCCTTCTCTAAAGCACATGTGCTCCTGGTCAGGATATGCCATTTTTAATATATATATACTCTTTGACAAAACATAAGGAAGTTGTATCTTTTAGAATTTATATCGGGATTCAGACAATAACTCTGAAAGATACAACTTGTATTTATACACAGTGACCTTTATTGAAGACACACGAGATAACCAGATGTGAACAAAATTGTCTCTGTATCCTTAAAAAAAAATAGACGACCGGCGGCATCAAAGACTTTCCACTTCCATTTGTCCATGAATATACATATATTGTATAGATAGAGTTTTGTGTAGTGTCATCTGATGAAGGGTCTGGTGCTCGAAAGATTACGTTTTCGGTGAATAAAAGTATTATAAAAGAATCTAATTGCTGCCTATATTTTGTGTCAAATATAGTTATGTATTTCAAAGAGCAACTTTATAAATATCATGATGCAAATTACATATACAGTAATTATTTAATACAGTAGAACCTCCGTGAGAGGACACCTATCTACAAAGGACAGTTTTAATTATCATTTTTACAATTTAGCAACTCTCCGGTAAGAGGACACCTCTCCCTAAAGGACAGTTTGGCTCTGCAATTAGGTGTCCTTTACAAGGAGGTTCTACTGTATGGAACGCTTCACGATTTTGCGTGTCATCCTTGTGCAGGGGCCATGCTAATTTTCTCTGTATCGTTCCAATTTTAGTATATGTACCGCCGAACAAGCGTGTAGGTTCTACTGTATGTCTTAGTCCATTTTAGTGGCCTTGAACTTTCGGAAACGCGTGGTCAGATGAGTTAAGTGGAAGACAGTACAATAGCTAAATGTCCCGATACAAATCGTCCAGTGCAATAATGGCTCTGGGGTCAACGGTCGCTATCATAAAGCAATTTCCACCTTTCAGATCTTTTCTCTCTTTATCCTTTTTTCTGAAGTCAATCCTCGAATGCACTCTCACAATAGAGAGGTCATCTTATAACAAAACACAATAAAGGGGCCTCACATTTCTATTTGGTGTTGATTGAAAATTATTTCCTTCTTCACAGTTCAACTTCAAAAACAGCTTCATTAGGTACCTCTCAAAAAGAGGAACCTAGCTTATGTTATTTTTTATCTTTCTGAATTTTATATGCGCTTTTTATTTAGTTATTTGTTGTTGTCTTTCTTCTTCTTTTTTATCTCCACTCAATCATATTAGGATATCAAGTTGTGACCCTTGATGGTGTCTGTTTGAAAACTATCATGACTGGGTGAAGTAGAATGTGTCTGCCTTTGTCATTAAGACTGGGAGCACTACTCAGTGGCAGGCCGACTTAGCTCCAAAAGAAATGGCCGCCTCCGACATGAGGAACAGACGCCATGTGTAGCTGCTCTTAACATGGAGTACAAACGCTGCTCATCCTGTATCCCTGGATTAGGAGCCCTTACAGGGTACTATCAGCCGGGCTAGCTGAGCCCAGGTTTTTTAGTGAGCTTGTTACTGCTCCCCCTCCTCCTTTTTCATCCAGGCTTGGGACCGGCAAAGGCGGAGTTATTTGTTGTTGTTATTCTGGAGAATGTAATAGAAACACTAAAACACACGTTATTCCTCCCAAGTATTAAATAAATCGATATGTTTGTGAATGTGATACGGCTTCAAATAATTATTTTTGGAGGTTTTTATCACTTCAAAGATTCCAAAATCAAAAACTTCAGTTTTTTTAGTTAGCTGAAGAAGAGCTTGCCCGAAAGCTTCCTTTAACCAAGCAAATAAAATAGTTGCGGCATCTTATGCTTTTTTGTAAAGAGCATGTTGAGTTGAATATGGGGTGAATTACAGATAAGGGACTATTTTTAAATGGCGTTTCAACAATGGATCTATTTATAACTCATTTAGCTTTGTTTCTATGCATCCTTTTAAGACGATTCGAATTCATAACTTTAGTCGTAGAATTTTATGTAAATCAAAGACATCTCCATAGTGATGTGTGCCATAGAATGAAGCCACGGTATGCAGAATGTTTTTGGGTAATATTTTATTTTATGCCTTTGTATATTTACCATGTGTAAATAATCTTTCTCCATTTTTACCCCTTTGTATATTTCCCACTTTCATAGGTTTCTCAAAGAGCAACTTTATAAATATCATGATGCAAATTACATATACAGTAGAACCTCCCTTTAGCGGACACCCCGCTAGAGGACACCTCTCTACAAAGGACAGTTTTCATTTGCAAAATGACCATTTTTACAATTTAGCAACTATCCGGTAAGAGGACACCTCTCTCTAAAGGACAGTTTGGCTCTGCAATTAGGTGTCCTTTACAGGGAGGTTCTACTGTATGTCTTAGTCCATTTTAGTGGCCTTGAACTTTCGGAAACGCGTGGTCAGATGAGTTAGGTGGAAGGCAGTATAATAGCTAAATGTCCCGATACAAATCTTCCAGTGCAATAATGGCTCTGGGGTCAACGGTCGCTATCATAAAGCAATTTCCACCTTTCTCTGGTTAAACCGTTTGGTTTACGACCACTACGACCCGGGTTCGATCCCCGCATTGGACACTTTTTTCTGTTTAAAAAAAAAATGCTCCAATGGCCCCCCGATTCTTGCAAAAGTCCAACCCCACCAGCGAGTGCAAGTAACCAAACGGGGCTCTGGCACATTTGTAAGTGCAAAGTCGAACTGCTTTCACATGTGTAGACATGTGGTGCGCTTACAGTAAAAAGCAGTCGCTAACTACCCACCATGATTATCATGGCCTGTACCACGTGTACTAGGGATAAGAAAAAAAAAAAAAAAAAAGGTTTCTCCGTCTTGTAACCCCAAGGAGAATCCTCTGTAAGACCAGTGTGTCTTAATAAAGGCTTTTGTGTGTGTGTATGTATTTTATGCCTTTGAGTCTGCCTAGCTACTTTGATGGGTAAGCACCATTTTGATGGATTCGGAATATTCAAGTAATCCTTTGAGGATCACATGAAATCCAAGTCACTCTGGATTAATGAGAGCTATGGCCTGAACCATGATCACCAGGTGTCAAACCTGATGTTATGGCTGTGTGTCATTGACTCGATTCTGCCAGAGCTCATACCTTTTCAATAAAGAAACTTGTTGCCCTTTTACCATTGATCTCTTCTTAGCATATAACAATAATATGCAATAATACTGAAACACGTGCATTTAAACTAACCATTATTTATTGGTTTTGATTTATTCAACTTACCAAAATGTCACAAAGTATTTATTTGATTTTAGTCTCTTAATACCTTGTGAATCCACAAAAAAAAGTTTGCATTATGATTACAAGAACTCTTGTTTTTAGTTGATACCTGTAAGTTAGTAGGAAACAATTAAGCATCTTGATTGATTGTTAAGGTACAATTTGGATTATAGGCACAAGGTAATAAGACCAAATCCAAATATATAAGATGGCGTCTGGTTTTAGACGTCTATTTTGACGGGAGAGGCGACCCTTGTCTCTTTATATAAATAGTGTGTGACGTTTCGGTAACAGCGTTGCTACCATCATCAGACAAAAGATTAAAATGTCACACACTATAAATTTATTTAGATTTGGTCTTATCACCTTGTAGTGTTCCAAGCTTAATTGATTCTTTGAGTAGTAAGCAGAATGACTGTGGAATGTATCCTTGGTGGCAACATTGAAGTGATCTAGGTACACTACATATTGTAGCATAGAAAATTGATTCCTGGGGTGCGGTGGAAGGCTGGTTAAACCTTTGGTTTTTGACCGCTACAACTCGGGATCAAATTCCGCATTGGGCATTTTTTCTAATTAAAAAAAATGCTCCAATGGCCCCCAATTCTTGCAAAAGTCCAACCCCACCAGCAAGTGAAACTAATCAAACAGGGCTCTGGTACATTTGTTAGTGCAAAAGTTGAACTGCTTTTCATATGTGTAGACATGTGGTACACTTACAGTAAAAGCAGTTGCTAACTTCTACCCACCATGATTATCATGGCCTGTACCATGTGTACTAGGGATAATAATAATAATAAAAATTTATTCCTTTCTGGAAACCTTTTTTCTTTCTGTGTTTTATCCCAGCGCCAACCATTCTTCTGTCCTGAGATATCTTGCAGCTTGTTTCCTACCTGGTCAAATAAAATGAATTCCCATACTAAATAACAACAGTCTAATCTTACTACATCACTTGAGTACCAAGACTTTAGTGGTGCTGTTACAGTAGAACCTCTAAGAGAGGACACCTCTTTATGAAAGACAATTTTGTCATTGACAAAATGACCCCGTTTTTACTATTTAATAACTCTCCAGTAAGAGGACACCTCTCTATAAAGGACAATTTGGCTCTGCAACTAGGTGTCCTTTATATATAAATTTTAATTGTATAAAACCATGGTGTTAAAACAATTTAGACTTAAAACTTGAGATATCTTAGAATTATGAGGTTACACTACATTTGAATGAAACCCCCAAAAGTGACCATGAAGGTCTGTGGCAACATGGTATACATTGTGAAAAAATATATAAAAAATAAAGCCTGAAACGCGTCCGTGGGTTAGCTTTTCTTGATTAATCAAGAATGGGTATTTGGCCAATTCTGGAATAATTAAAAATCAACGAGAATAGTTGATATTTATTCCGATATATGGCGCAAGCCATCAGCAACTTTCAGTTGCACGATAAGGAGATGCCTTTTTCTAAATGATATACAGTGTTAAATTTCTACAAGAATGGTCTGGAACTCTGCACATTGAACCCTTTTTCTAGAAATTTTGCTTCATTCAATGGTCCATGACAAAGTCCACCTTCTCACGAGTTGATGCAAATAACCAAATGGACCTCTGGTACCTTGTAAGTGCAAAAGTCAACCTGCTTTCTACATGTGGTTCACATGAAGCAAAATGATGTTTAAAATCATATTTTATTTTTAATTATCCTCCACCCACACACATATGTATGTACTACAGGTCATGATATTCATGGTGGGAAGTAGATGGCTTTTACTCTATGTAGGGGGGTCGGTGGAAGGCTGGTTAAACCGTTTGGTTTTCGACCACTAGGATCCGGGTTCGATTACCGCATTGGACACTTTTTTCTGTTTAAAAAAAAAATGCTCCAATGGCCCCCGATTCTTGCAAAAGTCCAACCCCACCAGCAAGTGCAAGTAACCAAACGGGGCTCTGGCATTTGTAAGTGCAAAGTCGAACTGCTTTTCACATGTGTAGACATGTGGTGCGCTTACAGTAAAAGCAGTCGCTAACTACCCACCATGATTATCATGGCCTGTACCACGTGTACTAGGGATAAGCAAAAAAAAAAAACTCTATGTAAAACATGTAGAAAGCAGTTTGACTTTGGCACATGTATGCTAGAGCCCTGCTTATTTACTTGCATTCACTGGTGAGGTTTGACTTTTGCAAGAATTAGAGTTAATTGGAGCAATTTTTTATTCAGAAAACAAATGCCCAATATGGGATTCAATCCTGAGTTGTTGGAAATCAACAGTTTAAACCACTAATCCACTGACTGTATCATGTGTTGTTGTTTCTTATCCCCTTGTGTAAAGATTACACAAATTCCATGAGTTCATGCTCCTCAAGCTGTTTGATGATAAGCAGCAGACTCTCCCAAAGGTCCTGTTTAGTACATCTATACCTGTTTTCTTTCCTCTTTTCGCTCTCCACTTCTCCCATCCATATTTCCAATTTTTTTTTTCTTATTTTCCATAGGATTATTCAAATAATAATCTGTATATATTTACCATATGTATATAATCTTTCTCCATTTTTACCCCTTTGTATATTTCCCACTTTCATAGGTTTCTCCGTCTTGTAACCCCAAGGAGAATCCTCTGTAAGACCTGTGTGTCTTAATAAAGGCTTTTGTGTGTGTGTTTATTACGTCTAATACAAGCCAAAATGTGTTCTGGAGCTGCAGGTGCCAAGTTACATATTGGGCAAGTGGGGTAGATTTTGTTATTACTTTCTTTCTTCAATGGCTTGAAATAACCTGTTTTAAATCTTGCTAGTTTCGTTTGGTAGTGTGGTACCAGGTGTAAATGGGATAAGTTAAAAAAGTGCCCATATTTGTGATAAGGCACAATTTGGATTATAAACACAAGGTAATAAGACCAAATCCAAATAAATAAATAGTGTGTGATGTTTAAGTAACAGCATTGTTACTGTATTACCACACATTATTTATTTATTAACACTTTTTATCTTATATATCTAATCCCTATAATCCAAATTTTTTGTCAGAATTAGTCTCTATGTTGGGAGAAATGCTAATAGCTTTGTTACCAAAACATCACACACTATTTATTTATTTAGATTTGTTCTTATTACCCTGTGTTGACCATATTTGTGATACAGTAGAACCTTCCAATAAAGGACACCTAAATGCAGAGCCAAAGTGTCCTTTAGGGAGAGGTGTCTTCTTACTGGAGAGTTGATAAATAGTAAAAATGATAATTTTGTTAATGAAAACTGTCCTTTGTAAATAGGTGTCCTCTCATGGAGGTTCTACTGTATTAAATATTTACTTGATCTAAATTAATCCAATGAGAGAACAGCTCTGAGAGAGACTGGGTGTATTTACACAATGGTCTCTCATTGGAGGTTCTACTGTATTGTAGTACAATACTGACTGTTGGTTCCTCAGTAGCATTGCTGGCAACCAAAAAAAAAAAATTTTTTTTTTCTCTAAATTTTTTGAGGGATTGCTCCCTCTTTATCAAAATTTATTGCACAATAGAAAAAGTCTATTAATCCTTTGAAATACTTTGAGAAAAAATATTTTTTTCTTTAACAGATCCATATACACCCTTTTTAATATACAGTAGAACCTCCCTGTAAAGGACACCTAATTGCAGAGCCAAAGTGTTCTTTATGAAGAGGTGTCCTCTTACCAGAGAGTTGTTAAATAGTAAAAATGGTAATTTTGCAAATGAAAACTATCCTTTGTGGAGAAGTGTCTGCTAGGAGAGGTGTCCGCTAGCAGGGTATGTCTGCTAAAGGGAGATTCTACTATAAATATACAATGAATCGCCTTTCAACTATAAAAAAAAAAAAGAAAAAAAAATCATCACAACACACACATACATAAAAGATATAGAATATAATTTATTAAAATAAAACAAAAAAAAAATTAAATCTAAATATAAAAAAAAAAGGTAAACATAACATTAGGGTATTACTTATCTCTATATATATAAAAATTATTTCAATGTCATTTTCATAAAAGGAAAACTAAGGTGCGGGGTGCTCTGGACTAGAGACAATGAGTAAAACATGGCCTCCAAAACAATATATCCAAGGGCAGAATGAGGAATTGGGCAACCACATACAACAACAACAAGCCGCTGACTTAGCAAGTTTACTAACAAAAAAAAAAAAAAGAGTTGCACTAAAAAAAAAAGACAATAATAATAATCTGCAATATACTTTGGCAAAAGTAAAAAAAAAAACTAAACTAAAATTAATGATTTTGTTCTAAACACAAAAAAAAATCCCAATTAGAATTTAAATTTCTTTGGCACTATACAAATGATTCGGAAAAAGCCCACAAAAAGATAAAGATTAATCAATTTAACAAAAAAAAAAAAAGAAAAGGTGAGTACAAAGTGTGTTAGAGAATATGTAAATAGAGAGTGGGGGTAAATAAACAAATTTGCATACATAGGGAGGAGAATATAAAAAGTGTGAAATATAGGATTTGTCAGCCAGCACCAACGTAAAAGATTTTGATAATGCACTTTGATGGGCTTGTGGTTGGGAGTGTCTTGACTTATGGCACAAGTGGGGTTCTGTGGTTCTCTGTGCCCTCGTGGTTCTTCATGGCCTCGATGACAGCTTTTTCTTTCTTCTCCTTGGTCAGGTTCCTGTTCTCATACTCCAGCCTGCCCACCCACCATGGTCAGTTTGTATCTGTAGGTAGGTAGGAATACAGAGGAAATACACTCATGGAGACAAAACTTAAAGAGGTTGTACCTTTTAGTATTTGAAGAGAAAATTCCTATAAAGTATAAGAATATAAACAGTAGCACAAACTCCGCCTTTGCCGGTCCCATGCCCGGATAAAAAAAGGAGGAGGGGGAGCAGTAACAAGCTCTCTAAAAAACCTGGGCTCAGCTGGCCCGGCTGATAGTACCCTGTAAGGGCTCCTAATCCAGGGATACAGGATGAGCAGTGTTTGTACTCCATGCTAGGAGCAGCTACACATGGTGTCTGTTCCTCATCTTAGAGGCGGCCATTTCTTTTGTAGCTAAGTCGGCCTGCCACTGAGTAGTGCTCCCAGTCTTAATGACAAAGGCAGACGCATTCTACTCCACCCAGTCATGATGGTTGTCAAATCTCAAGCTTTACAAACTTGATACCCTAATATGATTGAATGGAGATAAGAAAGAAGAGAGGAATAAAAACAGTGCTAATGTTCTTCTTCTTTCTTATCTCCACTCTTATCTCCACATTAGGGTATCTAGATTGTAAAGCTTGAGACTTTTGATGGTGTCTGCTGGGGATGAGTAGAGCTCATCAATGGATGAATCAATACAGATGCGTTTCTTTATTCGTGCAAAGTGCTAGGCATAGCTATGCTACTCTGTGGAAGGATTATAAAGATCCGAAAGCTTGCACTTTACACGAATAAAGAAACGCATTGCTACTGTTTATATTCTTATTTTATACCTTTTAACATGTATATCAAGATTCAGACAATAACTGTGAAAAATATTTTATACACAGAGACCTTTACTGAAGACATTGAGATAACCAAGTGTGAACAAAATAGCCTTTATCTGCTTTAAAAAATATATATTTATTTATTCTTCGGGAAGCCATTGGGACCAAAAAATATTTTTGGTCGCAGTGGTTACAGCCTACTCCACGCTGACGAGCGCCAACAGCGCGAAACGCATTCGTGGATGGCTTTTCTTGATTTATCAAGAAATTGGGTTGGCCAAATATCACGGAGCAAGCTAAATAAACGTTTAGTTTATTTTTGCTCCACTAGATGGCGCTCTGCCATCTAAAAAGCACATGTGCTCGTGGTCAGGAGATGCCTTCTTTATTTTTATATATATATACATATTTAAAATATGTATATAATAATTTGTATATAAAAATTGTATTTATTATTAAGTTGTTAAAGTGATAATCCTGTTGAAGGACTGATAAGTCCAAAAGCTTGAAAATAAAAGTTACACAAGAAACTTAACCCTGGAAGCTTTATTCATTTTATAATATTATAAATCAGGGAAGAACTTTTATTTATATATCTATATAGACGACAGGTAACATTAAAGACTTTCCACTTCCTTAAGATTTGTCCATGAACGTAGGTATTTAATGGGTGAAATCAAGAATCTAGGTATCAGTGGGATGAGAGGATATGAAGAAATGGGTTTTTAATGGATGAAACTGAGCATCGTGTCTGCAGGATATGGAAATTTGGAAGAAATATACAGTTAAACCAGTCTATAGCGCCCCCTCTTGGGACTCACCAAAATAAGGTGCTATAGAGAGGGGGATGCTAAAGACAGGTCACTTTTAATGTAAAATATTTACATTTTTATGTTTAAAATCGGGCGCTATAGAGAGGAAAGCGCTATTTAGAGGGGGAGCTATAGACAGTTTTAACTGTATTGTTTTTTATCTCCTTGTTGAAAGATTACATAAATTACACGAGTCCAATTTGGAAGAAATAGATATTTAATGGTGAAATATTGAGCTTTTGTGTGTCATCAAAATGAACCAATAAAATAAAAGGGTAATTAATGACTGAAATCAATGTGTGTGTCAGCAGGATGAAGGAATGGGTATGAAATGGGTAATTAATTCTGAAATTTGCCTCAGCTGGTGTCATCTGGATCAGGATATTTAATGTGGGGTAAAGCTGGGTGTCATCTAAACGAAGAAGATCAGATTTAATCTACCCCACTTGCCCAAAATGTAGCTTGGCACCTGCAGCTCCAGAACACATTTTGGCTTGCATTAGATGCACTAAACAGGACCTTTGGGAGAGGCCGCTGCTTATCATAAAACAGCTCGAGGAGCATGAACTCATGTAATTTGTGTAATCTTTACACAAGGGGATAAGAAACAACAACAACAAGATCAGATTTAATATATAGCTTACTTAACTTTGGGTGATTTGATAACCAGGGTTTTCAACAAGGCTAAAGGTAGCAGTCAATTATCTATGATAAGGCACAATTTGGATTATAGATTATAAACACAAGATAATAAGACCATAAATCCAAATAAATACATAGTTTGTGACGTTTCGGTAAAAAAAAAGAGGGTTTTTTTTCCACTTCTAATATTTTAAGAATAATATTTTATATTTTATCTTCTCATATGCTATCTTGTTTACACACTTGATAACAGTAACTATTTAAAACATGCTGTGGTATAATTTCTCATTCAGTACTTTTGTCTGAAGATGGTAACAACACTGTTACCGAAACGTCACACACTATTAATTTATTTGGATTAGGTCTTATTTTATTGTAGCTATAATTTATAATCCAAATTGTAATTCATCATTTCATTAATTAAATAGAATTTTAGGTGAGACAGTCTCCCAGATTTGATAGGTCATTTTGTACTAAGGCAACAATAGACCAAGTTGTCCCTATTTATAGCTCCCAAGTTACCGTGGAACCTCCCTTCTTACTCATCTATCAGCTCGAGGAGCATGATCTCATGGAATTCGTGTAATCTTTACACAAGAAACAACAACAACAATACTCACCTATGTTTGATGATCCGGTCTACAATCTTCTCCGTGGTCATGTCGTTCATGCTGTCAAGCAACTTGAACTTGCCGCAGGACTTGGGCTCCTAAACACCCCTGATTGAGGAACTGCCATGGGGAGGATGTGAGGAAACAGTACCTGGTAAGGGTCTTCTCCATTGGTCCCAGACATGATGAAAGTCTGGCCATGGCACACTATATCCACCTGGAACATATGCATTAGCATGAACTCATGGAGAGAATTTATGTAATCATTACACAAGGGGATAAGAAACAACAACATATGCATGTGTGTAGGACACATCCCAAGTTAGAGTAGAAACAAAAACAACATGCCTGTTTTAGGGATACTCGTCCCATACAGGATTCTCCCATATGAGTAAACAGAAGTAAACATAACAGTTATCTATAGAAAGTGGAGAATAACATCGACCTTTCTTCAAGTTGGATCCATCATCTGTGTTGCAGTCTATTGTCTGAGCTGTTTTCTAAAATTTGTGAAAAGCCAATGCAATGAGCCTTGCTTTTCACTACTTTTGCCATTAAAACATTTGGCGACTTGTTTTCATACCTAATCTTTTGACGGAGAATTTCTCTCCCATCCTCAAGTGCCGGACAATATAATAAATAGTGTGTTACATTTCAGCCTTGTTTATTTATTTGGTGTTACAGTAAAACCTCCCTGTAAAGGACACCTAATTGCAGAGCCAAAGTATCCTTTAGGGAGAGATGTCCTCTTACCAGAGAGTTGCAATATAATAAAAGCCATAATTTTGCAAATGAAAACTGTCCTTTGTAGAGAGGTGTCCTCTCATGGAGGTTTTACTGTACTACCTTGTGTTTCTAAATATCAAATTACTTAGAAGAAAGAGGCTGACTGACCTTGAAATGATCCATGAGGTCTTGGGAGACCACGTAGGGAGCTCCAATCACCACTTCATTCACATACTGCACAGAGAGAGTTCAAGCTAGGTCAGATTGTGTGGGAGACTTTGTACCTTGCAGGCTAGGACTGAGAGAACCCTCTCATGGAGGTTCATGATGGGGTAGTTGCTGCCCTTGTAGCGGTTCACTACCTGCACAAACATACAGTTGTGATAAGGCACAATTTGGATTATAGATTATAAACACAAGGTAATAAGACCAAATCCAAATAAATAAAAGTGTGTGAAGTTTCGGTAACAACATTGTTACCATCTTCAGACAATAGTACTGAATATATAGATACAGTTAAACCTGTCTATAGCGCCCCCTCTAAATAGCTCCTCCTTCTCTATAGTGCCCGATTTTAAATGTGTAGTACGATACGATTTACATTAAAAGTGACCTGTCTATAGCACCCTATTTTGGTGAGTCCCAAGAGGGGGCACTATAGACAGGTTTAACTGTTGTTGTTGTCATGTCCAATGAAGAGCCTCAAATGTCTCCATGCATCTCTATCACAGCAGCAGTAGTGTCCATTATCTTGGGTGTGTAAAGCTGCTGTTCTGGGTTCAGGTTTAACAGTATATGAAGTATTTAAAATAGAATCTTCAAGTGATGGCTTAGCATCAGCATTGATATTCCCTTTGGAATTTATTCCAATTCCTTCCTATGAGCTGAAGTAAAATGAATTCCAAAGTGTGTATGAAATAATGTATTTTTGAAGATCATTTGTTGGTTGGAAGTTTGGGAAAAGATATGGCTCCATCAACTAATTTTTTATTTAGTTCCAGAGATTTCAGTGACTCTGTCATTCTCCTCACTGAGGACACAGTGACACAGCAAGTCAGTAAAATGTCAACAACAAAATAAAAAAATTGGTTGATGTAGTCATATCTTTTTCCAAATAATGATATAGGTGAAGCTAACAGAGGGAATAGAGGACTTACCGGGTCTGTGTGGAGTCCAACTATGAGATAATCTCCTTCTTCCTTGGCTTCCTTCAGGAAATCTAGATGTCCCACGTCTGGTCAGCTGGGGTGAAGGAAGAATTTGGAGTTCCAAGTGGTGCTGCCTCAAGTTGAAATAACATCCCTAAGATTCATAAGTACAATAGTAATATGGGTTCTCTCTAATACATTTCTATGGACTCTTTACAAATTTAGAAGAGCATGTTAGAACTTGGTGGAAGTTGGCAGCTGAAAAAACTTTACATGATCAAAATACCATCATTTTACTAATTTGATATTCAAGATGTTGCCATTGAAGATGGAATAATAATAATAAAATCTACCCCACTTGCCCAAAATGTAGCTTGGCACCTGTAGCTCCAGAACACATTCTGGCTTGCCTTAGATGCACTAAACAGGACCTTTGGGAGAGGCCGCTGCTTATCATCAAACAGCTTGAGGAGCATGAACTCATGGAATTCGTGTAATCTTTACACAAGGGGATAAGAAACTACAACAAATGTGGTACAGGCCATGATAATCATGCTGGAATAAGTAGCCTTTAATGAATGCTACACTACATTTATGAATGCTACACTACAAACATGTAAAAATAAATTAAACTTTGCACTCACAAGGACTTTGCTTATTATCAAACAGCTCAAGGAGAATGGATTTATGGAATTTGTGTAATCTTTGCACAAGAGGATAAGAAATAACAGGACTTTGCATCCACAATTTGGCTACTTGCACTCTCACTGGTGGGGTTAGATTTGAGCAAGTTGGGTGGCCACTGAATCAATATATCCCTATATATATATATTTAAGATGCCCAGAGCATCCCAGTTGTTGGCTTGATGCCTCCATGATCACACATGGCAGTGTACAATGGCTGAATCCAGGCTGGGAGTTAGCTCATACCTACAGCTCAAAGTAACCACCGGCAGATATGGAACCAAACTAGGCAAGAAGCCTATTAGCATCTCTCCCAACGCATAAAACACTATAATTCTGATGAAAAATTTGGATTATAGGGATTTAGAGATCTAAGGTGAAAAGTGTTAATAAATAAATAATGTGTGGCATATCAGTAACAATAATTTTACTGAAAAGTCACACATTTATTTATTAAACCAAAAAAATCTAAATAAATTAAAGGAATTTATTTTTTTGTTGTTTCTTATCCTCCCGTGCAAAGATTACACAAATTCCATGAGTTCATGCTCCTCAAGCTGTTTTATGATAAGCAGCGGCTTCTCTCAAAGGTCCGGAAGAATTTGTAGTTTCATGTGGTGCTGCCTCAAGTAGAACTAACATCCCTAAGATTCATAAGATGGTCTTATGTAATTTGTAAGTGCAAAGTCGAACTGCTTTCACATGTGTAGACATGTGGTGCGCTTACAGTAAAAAGCAGTCGCTAACTACCCACCATGATTATCATGGCCTGTACCACGTGTACTAGGGATAAGCAAAAAAAAAAAAAGATGGTCTTGTTACCTTATATTCAGAGTTTGACAAAGCTAGTATTGTGGCTTTGTGACTGACCGCTAGTTTGCGAAGGCAGTTTTTTTTTAATTTTTATTGTTCAAAATATCCTCCCAGATAAAATTTCCAGCTTTTAATATGTTATGTGCAAAATCAGTCATTCTCCAGCTTAGAAACACAAGGTAATAAGACCAAATTCAAATAAATAAATAGTGTGTGATGTTTCAGTAATACGTTGTTACCGAAATATCCCACACATTTATTTATTTAGCCTTAACTTGTTAAGGCACAATTTGGATTATAGATTATAAACACAAGGTAATAAGACCAAATCCAAATAAATAAATAGTGTGTGATGTTTCGGTAACAACGCTGTTACCGAAACATCACACACTATTTTTAATTTGGATTTGGTCTTATTACCTTGAGTCTTAACTTGTGTTTCTAATGTATAATCCAAATTGTACCTTATCACTTCTCCAGCTTAAAAAAAATCATGAAAACCATGCATGATGAGGGGCAGCAGTAATGGCAAGAAGTGGAAGTAGAAGATATCGGGAGGTGACCAGACTACTGTACACATGGCTGAAGCTGTTATAATGGTTACTGTGTTGTGAAGACAATGGGAAGGCAGCATATCCTTAACTACTGATGA